>JBBBDQ010000188.1:2795000-3225000 GCA_037127315.1 Ascarosepion bandense
GGGTTTTCTCCTTTTATACAAGTTAGGTTGATCAAGATGAAGGTTAAATCTTTTGGCGCAAAATTCATCTGAACACGTTCTCATGTGCCTTCGGTTTATTAGCCAATCAACAAATATTTACGCAAACTTCCAGCTTTGTTTTTCGATACAGCGTCTGTGCTAAACAAACATATGTTGTCATTCAGAAGTAAGTTTTTGTGGAAATTCAAAATTTTTATCTGAACTCATCATGAATGTGATATGTAAATTATCATATCTGCTTTTTTAATTAAAAAATTAATTTGGGTGTATAATAGCATTATGATTAAAAGAAAATGCACAAAATGTTGATAAATACAAGATAAATTGTTATATACCACAATATAATAATACAGAAGGACATAGTGAAAATTGAAGAAAGCTTTCTGATTGGTTAGTCAAAGTATCTATTTTTAGAGATGGTGAAATTTTGGTTTCTTTATTATTTATTTATTTATTTACTTATGTCCTTGTTGTGAAAACTTTAGTTGGTCAAACTATGGATTTTGATTGCTTGGTGATTATCCATCTAATTGTAGAGATGGTAAAATTTTGGTCTTATTTATTTTTCTTTATTTTTCTAACACCATACACTTGCATAAATTCCTAATGACTATGTGGTCTTTATTTCCAATTTGTTCCCTGTTTGGTATGTGGTTTCTGGTTTTCTCTTTTCCAATCTTTTCACTATTCCTTATTTTTTTTTTTTTTCAATTGGAGTAGATGGACTGAACTGTCACCCTGTTTGCACTCCACCCACGTCTATTAAATGGGTGTGGAGGCTCATCCCTTGTTCCCTGTTTGGGATGTGGTTTACAGCTTTCTCTTTTCCAATCTTTTCACTTTTCCTTATTTTTTATTTTTATTTTTTTTCAATTCTAGTAGATAGACTGAACTATCACCCGGTTCACACTCCACCCACATGCATTGAACAGGTGAAGAGGCTCATCCCTTGTTCCCTGTTTAGGATGTGGTTTCTGGCTTTCTCTTTTCTAATCTTTTCACTTTTCCTTATTTTTTTTTTCAATTGGAGTAGATGTACTGAACTATCACCCGGTTCACACTTCACCCACATCTATTGAACAGGTGTAGAGGCTCATCCCTTGTTCCCTGTTTAGGATGTGGTTTCCGGCTTTCTCTTTTCCAATCTTTTCCTTTTCCTTTTTTGTTTATTTTTTTTTCAATTGGAGTAGATAGACTGAACTATCGCCCGGTTCACACTCCAGAACAGGTGTAGAGGCTCATCCCTTGTTCCCTGTTTAGGATGCGGTTTCCAGCTTTCTCTTTTCCAATTTTTTCACTTTTCCTTTTTGTTTATTTTTTTTTTTCAATTCGACTCCACCCACGTCTATTGAACAGGTGTAGAGGCTCATCCCTTGTTCCCTGTTTAGGATGTGGTTTCCGGCTTTCTCTTTTCCAATCTTTTCACTCTTACGTAGCCCCCTGCACACCAGTGGCCTTACCGCCTTGCCCAGGGTGATATGATTAAAAGAAAAAATATTTCTATTGTAAATTCATTAGAATTGCATTTACATTAGACGTATGATAATACTATACTGTCAGCAATATCTGTTTTAATTTCTAACCAATGACAATCACTTTTTCCTTCATTTTCAATGCATTTCAATAGTAAGATAATTTACAGTGGATTTTTAGAGGAAAATGACTCCAAATACACATGAGACACAAAATAGTTTTCCTCTGTTAGTATCATTTGCCTTAATTCTTAACCACTGACAATCCTTCTGCTCTCACTAATATCAAATATATCATAGAGTCATTACCAAAACTCACAATAACAAATTTAAGTCAATAGATAAACATAATGTTCAATGATATATTTTCTAATTGAGCTTTCCACAAACACAGATTTGCTCATCAGTGAATACAGCTGGGCAAGTCAAACCCTCCTGACATCAAATTCAGTCAGTTAAGTACCATACATGATACACGCTTGGGCGATCATGTCCTGAAGGAGACATGGCTGACTGGGCAGAATATTATCCCGCAGTAGGTTGCCATTGCTTTCTGCGGTAGACTGGTTGCCGACCAAGGCTATAGAACCCAATCTGTCCTGTTATTTAACCCATAACTGGAAGGAATAGACGGATTAATACCTTTCCCAAGGGTATTTTCACGTAAGTGAATGCAATGAATTCAGCTGGAATTCGAACTCGGCTCCCCGGTTTCTCGTTCCGAGCCGATATACACTGCACCACAATGCACATCCTGACATCAAATTACAAAGTCTAAAAAAAAACTCTTTAAAATTCACTATTTTTCACCCATAAAGTTGAATGTGCTAAAATTCTTCAACCTTTAACAAGAAAAATCTCAAGCTGATGTTAAAAATTGGTACAAAACATTGTCAATTTATTTAAGATGGAATTATCTATTTTATGACATGTCTCTAATTTGTTTTTGGATACATTGTATCTTTTTTTCATTTTTTCTAATTGTTCACCTATGTTGCATATGATCCATTATTGTACATAATTAGGTTACAATCAAATTTATATTTTATATGAATAATGAATACCCTGTCAAACACTGAGATGTAGTCAAGTGGGGATACCACTACATATAGATTATGATTGTGGAGAGATATGAGACCCTTGCACCAGTCCTACTTTTGTATGTTACCATCTTATATTCTGATTCTTCTGGTATAGAGCATTTATATATCATATGCTCCCATATTGCCAACATAGAAAAACAGCAAGTATTAACAAATTCTATAAACTGCTAGTGATAAATATTTTCTTGATAATCGTTCTGATGAGCTTTCCTCTTTTTAGTCTTTATGAATTTAAGCATACAACTAGATTGGTGGCAAGGTTGAATTGGCTAGATGTATCTGTAAGTTCTATGCTAGCAGTTTCTTCTCTTGCATTTCTTGCTTGTTAAACTCTCTTCCAGTTTCTTGTTTTCCAGTCAACAAAAATTTAAATGCAATGCCAATCATTATTGTCTATCTTCTCCATTCGAATTCTTTTATTCTATCTCCTCAATGTTATTCTCATATTCTCATGCACTCGGTAACTCCTTGTGTCTTAGTGGCTTTATTGCCTTGTTTGTGGCAAAAAAAAGAAAAGAAAAGGATAAATACTTTTCATAATCAAAATTGGTATTTCACATAAACAGGATACACTGTGAACAGACACACACACATGTACATTCATATATATATATATATATATATATATATATATATATATATATATATTGTGTATTTGGGCAACAATCTCTCTTTTATACAGGTTTCATTAAAGATGACAGACAAGGTATTATCATTAAGTTTTTTATAAAATTTTTCATGTGTTTGTATAATTTATTTTTCAGAACTCAAATTATATAAGAATTGTCTAAAGGTTTTGTATTTTCAAGAGCTTTCAGTTATATTTTTAGCCATTATCAAGAATTAATTTTGTTTTACTTGTAAATAAACATGTGCAAAATTTATGCATATATATATTTCATTACAAATGATTGACAAGGTACTGCAGTTTTTTTTATTTAATTTTTCTTTTTCTTATAATTTCCTTTTCTCCTTGACAAAAATTATCTTGAAATTGTACAAATGTTTTGCATGTTCAAATGCTTTTGGCTATAGTTTTAGCCATTATAAGGATGATTTTACTTTTAATTTTAACTGAATGTATGGATTGTATCTAGAATTATAGTATGTACAAAACATTTAGACATTTTCTACATAATTTACATCCAGAATAGGAGAAAATTTACAAGAACACAAGAAAAATTAAATAAAAAAAAGTTAACTACAGTAGCTTGTCAATAGTTTTTAATGAGACTTGTATAAAAAAAAAAAGAATTGCTGTCTAAATACACAACATGTGTGTGTGTGTGTGTGTGTGTGTGTGTGTGTGTTTTCATTTAAATGAGGTTTTTTTCATTTTAAACACGTTTGACAAATAGCTGTTACTACTTTGAATGAAAGGAATGAATTCGACCAGAAATGTGGTGAGTGGGAGGAAAAAATGTGGAAGAAAGAAAATTAAAAAAAAAACAACTTTTTTCTGGTTTTGAAATATTTTTTGTTAGCTAGTTTTTATTTTTCCTAATAGAAGTCTTTTTTTATATCTTGTCTAATAGCATTCACTGTATATAAAATCCTTATTTACATACCGAAAGGCAAGAGAGATTTGTACTCTTGTAAAAGATTTTACACTGATGAATGTACATGATTAATCCTGAATACAAGAAACGACACTTGTATATGTCTGTTTGGCATGCACATGTATATATCTTTAATACTGTCCGTGTACAAATAAGGGAAGTTGTGTGTTTGTATATTTTACTTATTGATATCATGTTTTACTTATGTACATACAAGGGGGTGTTGAAAAGTTCTTGGCCTGACCCACTTCCACAGGTCTGATTTGGTAGCATACAGGAGACAGACAAATTTTAGCATGAAATATATTAGAAAAAATAATAATGAAAGAAATTTTCTCAAGTCTACCCTAAACTTCCTGGGGGAGTGGGGAGCTACCACATACCCCAGACTGTGATATTTACTCAACTTGCCATGCTACATTAACTTTTACATTCAGTTGCAATGTACAACCAGTCGTTTAGCTGATTTTTTTCTTCAACCCATTCTATAAAGATGTTGGTAATATACTGTAGAAATTCACTCTAAAGTGACTTCTTCTTCTTCTATGTGCCCTGTCCCTTCAGGACGTAGGCGACCATGGTTCTCCACGTCTCCCTATCTCTTGTGGCTCTTAGTATGTTTGCTCCTGTTACTCCTGTCAACCCCCGTTCAGTCATCCACCTGATCAGGCCCTGCAAATATGTTATCCACTGCCTCCCCCTGTCTCTCTTTCCTTCTTTCTGGCCAGTCAGTATCAGGTTCGCCAAGCTCTCCTTCCTCATTGCGTGTCCCAGGAACTTCAGTTGTCTCTTCCTGATGCTCGGTATTAATTTCCTTTTTGTTGCCATTCGTTCCAACACCTCATCGTTGCTTGGGTAATCATATCTTGAAAGAAACATGACTGACTGGGCAGAAGTTTATCCCACAGTAGGTTGCCATTACTGTCTGCAGTAGATTGGTTGCCAGCCAAGGCAATCTGTCCTGTTATTTAACCCATAACTGGAAGGAAGAGATGGATTAATACCTTTCCCAAGAGTATTTGCACACAAGTGAATGTGAGGAATTCAACTGAAATTCGAACTTGGCTTCCCACTTTCTCGTTCCGAGCTGATATTCACTGCACCACAATGCACATAAAGGGAAGAATAAGTCAAAAGTAACGTAATAGTATTGGGGATAATAAATAGATTATACATACTTTCATATATATAATGTGTGTGTGTTCTGACATAGAGTTATGTGAAGTAAGTGATAGAAATAGAATTGGATGGGGGAGTAAACAGATTTATGCATACTTTCATCCGGGTTTGTACGAATCCAAAATGTACTTTTTAATGTGTATACATCTGGACATGATTTCAGACCTGAAATTATTATCAAATTATTCAAAGAAGTGTCCATACAATATTTGTATTATTCAAAATAGTATAAACATTATAATCAGCTTTGGCTTAAATTTCATCAGCTACCTTAGATGTAGAATGAATTTGCCTTATGACTTGGGTATAAAGCTGACCAATATTAGCCTTATGACTCTTGCATAAACCTGACCGACATTTGCCTTATAACAATGACATAAACCTTGACTGACACTTGCCTTAAAATTCTGGCATAAAGCTGACAAATATTTGCCTTATGTCTCTGTCATAAAGCTTACCAAGATTTGCCTTACGACTCTGGCATAAAGCTGACTAATATTTGCCTCATGACCCCAGTTTAATAAAAAAATACATATTAAATATTAAATAACCTAAAGATTGAAATATTATTAAATTGACTAACCTGAACAAACCTCATGATTATGCCTAGTTATTTGCTGTCCAATACTTGACCACTGACCTCTAGTAAAAGTTTTTCATGGAAAATTAATTTATACTCTTGGGAAACTGCTCAAGACTCATTGCCAAATGAAGCTATAAATTAGATATCCAGATTTGATAGTAAGTGTTTGCAACATTTTCAGCATGAAATCTCTCATACACTCTGAATATTTTGCACGTGCGACGATGCATTGCAAACAAGGAATACAGAGAGAGGGCAAAGAGAAGTCTATACAATCAAGTGCATTGATAATTTGCAATGGATATCTTAGAAGACAATGTAATCTCAGCATAAATCAGGAATTATGTGATAACAAAAGCCATTCAAATGTTTAATCCAATAAATTGATAATGCATGAGAGCCAATATGGCACCGCAATATATTTGTCCAGCAGATAGGCTGGTCATTAGCAAGGAAATGTAATCAAGTGTAATAGACATACGAAACAAATGTGTACACAGATCTCCCACCTACCCTTATCTGAGGTAACTTAATTTAAAGACAGGAATTGTCTATGGGTAGATGAGAATATTTCAAGGAAACCTGAGATGGAATCCTATTTAATAGTTCAGGTGGAAGAAAAATGTGATGTTAGATGTACTGAATCAGTTAAAGGTAAAAACAGTCTATTACTGCTTGTTTGTTTCTCTCGGATTTTGTTGCACTGAAACTGATATTGAGAAAAGCAAGATCCATCTTCAGAGATTTTATATAATCAAATAAACATAGTAGGCTGTTGTAGCAATTGGAATTTTTGTGAGTGTACTTCAAATGATAAATACTTCTTTTTTATTTTTTTAATCATTTCACCCCAAGCAAGACAGTTTTACTGCCACTGTTGCGCAGGGGTTACATAGGGGAAAGTGATGAGGAAGAGGGGTAGGTTACAGGGGATGTCAGAAGGAGGGTAATAGACAGATGAGAACACCAGTGTAATGGGGGTGGAGTGGATGGAGAAAAGAGCTTGAGAGAAAGGATGCAAATCAGTGACATAGGAGATGTCTATTAACCTTACATTTAAATTTCTGGAGATTGTAGCTGTTGGGGAAGCAAGTATACGGAAAGGAATTCCACAGGCAGAAAGTGCAAGAAAAGAAGCTGTTAGCGTAGAAATTACGGTTATATTTTATCAGTTTCACTGTAAAAGGGTGGGACCTAGTTGCTAGTCTAGTAGCTTGTGTAAATTCATATATAGAGGGCACCAGTGAGCTAGGTACATTGGAGCAGAAGCCATGAAAGTACTTGTAGAAGAGGCACAGGAAAGCCACATCATGCCGGTGAGAGTGACTGCAGCCAAGCTGTCAAGTCAGTATTGATCACATTACAGATTTTCCATTGGATTTTGTCAAGAACCCTGAGGTGAATAGCAGGGGCACCCAACCAGATGTGGCAACAGTATTCAATACATGGGCAGATGGTAGACTTATATATGTGCAGGATGGATTCAGACAGGAAAGCTTTCTGGCCCTGCACAGTGAACTAACTTTCTTAGCAGCAGATTTAGCTATGGATTTGATATAGTAATTCCACTTGAGGCCTGCTGAGAGTGTTAGGCCAAGGAGATATAGTGTTTTGCTCTCAGGTAGGCTAGCCTGATCCATGCTAATGGGAGGGTAGAAGCAACTATCTATAATGGTTAATAGGCAGCAGCTTTGTTCTGGAAGCATTTAAATTTACAAGCCATTTCTTACCTCAGTCCACAACAAATTGTTGGTTCTTTTCAAGCTCGGCAGTGAGGTTCACTTTGTTGACCTCAGCAGATTTTTGATCAAGGTGAGAGTAAACGGTGGTGTCACATATGTCTGTGTAGATGGTGTAATCCTATAGAATGCTATGTTACAATCTGCTGGACAAGCCATATCAATTAATAGGCAAGTTTTTTCTTTTTGATTTTTAACAATAATGTCCAGCCTATTTGCTTCAATTTTTCTATCTGTGTAGATGGTGTAATCCCATAGAATGGTGACATCTTCTATTTCTGTAACCGGTGCTGGGTGATGTTCATACCTGTGTTTGTTTACATATTTTTCATAGTGTTTGCACATTGTCTAGTGTAAATATTGCCCCTTTCTATCGTGACAATTTTTATATTCATTTGGGGCAAGTACAGAAAATCTTGAGATTAGATGGTCTATTGTTTCTCAGTATTTATCACAAAACCTGCATTTTGTATCCACATTATTATGTATAATATTTGTCTGAAAGTTCCTAGTGAAAAGATTTTGGTCTTGTGCTGCAAGAATAAAGCCTTCAGTTTCAGACTTTAATCCAGATTCATGTAACCATCAATGAGTATTAACTTTATCAACATTAGATTTATTAGCACGTTCTGGATATTGGCCATGCAGAGGTTTGTGTTGCCAGCTTTGTTTCATCTGTTCAAGAACTTTATCCTTTGCTTTCTTTTTCATATTTTTTGCTGCAATAGTTGGTTCTTGGCTTCTGTTTTACTTTTTTACAGAATCTGCTAAATGAAATCTTGTTTGTATTTACTGCCTTCTTTCGTTATTGAATAATTTTTCTTTCTGTTTTCAAGTTGTTTGACTAATTGTATCATCCAGTTTAATTAAATAATAATAATTATTATTATTATTGTATCTGAATTATTATCATTACTAACAGTATAGTCCGGCGTTGCTTGGGTGTAATGAAAGCTTTAAAACTAATCCATGGTCCTGGAGCTCAGACTCTTTGAACATTGGCACGAAAGACTAAAAGCAATAGTTGTTTTCAGTTAAAGCAAAACCATGGACTAAAAAAAAATGAATGGATGTAAGTCAAATTTTGAAGTTTGGTGAGAATTGAATAAAAATTGTGAATTTGTATAAATAGACATACACAAACATCTTGCCTTTTATATATATATATATATATATATAATCAATTTTCTGCACTATTATAAGAACTGCAACCTTGAAACTTCTGAATATCATTTCTTATGTCTTTGTCTATGAGTGTATCAAATTTGATTAAAATCAGACCAATTGTTCTATAACCCGATTTTTTCGATTATCGATTTTCAATATTTATCAGGGGTACCTCAACACAAAACCAAGCTACGAACACTTGCAGACACTTATAGTACAAGTGTGTAAATTTTCAAGAAAATCAGTTCAGCCATTTCGGAGTCTATAGGTAATGGGGACACACACACATACACACATACACACAGTAACCTTACCCAAAATCATTGGTTATGACCTTAAATGATCTCATAAGGATTGATAGGTCGTTAAACCTCGAAGCAAACAAACACATACACGTACACACAGAGACAAAGTTCCATTTATAAAATAAGTTTAGATAATATCTAAATTATTATTATTACTATTATATTGGAATTATTGTTATTATTATTTCATCTGAATTATTATTATATATGAATTATTATTTGATTTGAATTTTATTATATCTGAATTATAATTGATATATATATATATATATATATATATATATATATATATATATATAATGAACAAATTTTTTGTTGTAGAAAATTTTACAATAGCAAGGAATAAGCATAATTTAAAAGGCATTTTTTAATGCAAATTCTAATAACTAAAAATCAACCATTAGTCATCCTCTGTTTATTTTACATGTTTTTTATTTAAATTCCCAGGAGTAAACTTGATAAGACTAGGATGAAACTGGTTGTTTTTTTAGTTATTAGAATTCACATTAAAAATGCCTTTTAAGTTATGCTTATTCCTTGCTATTATATATATATATGTGTGTGTGTGTGTGTGTATATTTATATATATGCACACACATTCTCTCATTATTTCGAGTCCTGGGTATGATGGTAAACTGCATATGGCAACAAGGCCTCTGATTGGGAGGTTGTGTGGAGCATGAGATTACCTCTTAATTGCTGTTGTTAACAGGTTAAACCTGAGCCAGAGTGGTAGCCTCTGTTAGGGACCCAGCTATGGGCAAATAGTTAACCCCCAAGCTGGGGTCAAAACACTATGAAAGTATAAAATTAGACTTTAATAGAAATATATAAATAATAATATATTTTTATAGAAAAAAATATTTACCAACAATATATTTTTGAAAGAAAAAATTATTACCATGACACATTTTTGAAGGAAACAAATTAATACCAGCAATACATTTTTTAATACAAAACTAGAAGACATCCTCAATTTTCTAAAACAAAAAAATTTTTTTTAAAATTTTTCATCAAAATCTTATTAAACCAACCCTCTCACTATAACCAAGCATTAAAAAATAGCTTAAAACCCCCACCTTTTTGGCATTAAATAATCCACAGAGGTTGATATGCCATTAAACAAAACTCAAACTTTCATTATTTCTCACTCTCATACATATATATATATATATATATTAAACAAGTTGTGCGAAATGATAGAGACAACAGAAAATATGAAAAAATTCAAAAGAAAATATGTAAAACTATATTGTCTTTATCGTTTAACACAACTTGTGGAAAAAGAAAGATGCTGCCAAGATATACATACTTTATATATATATATGTATGCACACATACACACAGAGATATATGTGTAAAAAATATTATTATGAAAACCCCATCACTCCTAGTGGAGCATAAGCTATTGATGACCCATTACCATTGATAAGGGCAGTGGGGGAGGGTTCATCAATGCTTCTGTAACTTTTTTTCAGGTAGTAATGTACACCCTATGCAAACCCCTTTATCCTCTGGGTGAAGTAGACTGGTTGCCAACCAAGGCTATAGAACCCAATCTGTACTGCTATTTAAACCATAGTTGGAGGGAGAGGAGATGGATTAATACTTTTCCCAAGGGTATTTGCGCGTAAGTAAATGCAATGAATTCGACTGGAATTTGAATTTCACTCTCTGATTTTTCGTTCTGAGTCAATATCCATTGTACCACAATGCATATCGATAAAAAAATGTTCTCACTGCAATAGTAGTTGATTTTTACTGTGCTTCTGTTGAATACCTTGTGGAGAAGGCTTGATAGAGGAAATATTTGCATATGAGTTTAATTAATATTTTTCCTACATTTGTTTTTATAGGTTTGCTGTTTGGTGGGTTGAACCAGATGGTGTTTCTTTTCTTGTTGACCTATTTTGTACTGTGTAGTGTGTATGTGAGTGTTGCTGAAAAATCCACTCACTTGTAATATGTTTCTCACTATGGGTGGAATGACCTGAAATTTGGATCATCTAATTGTTTCTGTGAAAAGACTGCAAAGCAGTCAAGGAAATTGAACTGCAACACACATCTTAAGAAAACCAAAGAGCACAACAGCAAAAATATGCTATAAACAACTTACACAAAACTACTAACTAAAAGCAGTCAGTCAGTTAAGTGCTATACATGATACACGCTTGGTTGATCATGTCGTAAAAGAAACATGATTGACTGGGCAGAGGATTGCCATTACTTTGTGTGATAGATTGGTTGTCAGCCAAGGCTATAGAACCTGTCCTGCTATTTAACCCATTACTGGAGAGTGAAGAGATGGATTGATACCTTTCCCAAGAGTATCTTCATGTAAGTAAATACAAAAAAATTCAACTGGAATTCACTCGGCTTTTTGATTTCTTGTTTCAAGCCAATATCAACTGCAGTACAATGTGCATCCAACTAAAGACACTGTATCGTCACAAAAGTTTCATAGTAATGGTTTTTCACTGAATACAAGTACCATCTTAAATTGTCATGTTTGTGGGAATTTTTCAACTTATAGGCTATTTGTTTATTATACTGGGCCAAAACAAATGTATTGACGCATTATATTCCAGAGTTGTGCCAATTCTGACCTTCACAGTTATGACTTGCCATGCTATGTAAATGTGACAAATCATCCCTATTTACTTTGTATTCCATTCGTAAGGAGGAAGTTCCATTCAGACAGCTTCTTCAAAGAACCACTACTTTGTGGAAGAGATTCCCAATCTCTACAATCTTAACTTCTGTAAATCTAGAGTTAGCTATTACCTTTCCAACTACACTTCTTATCTCTTTCTCTTAGGCATGTACAACATCCTCATTTTGTCATAATCTACCTTGAGGGGCTCTTGGGCCTTGTATTGGGTGAAAAATTAGTAAAAAATAATCTTGCTGCAAATAATAAAAATAATGTGATGTGATATGGTAGGTGTATCGAAGGAAATAATTTAATTTTGCTGGAACTTGAACTTGAAAGAGTACCATGTAAACATGGCAGTATAAATAACCACTGAACAAAGTTGTAAAATTTGTATCTTCCTCATCTACAACAATGTGTTTTATCTCATTATATCTTTCATTACCTTACGTATTCATCTGTATGAAATTAAAGCTAATAAAACTTGTACATCGCTTTAGACTTTCTTTTATTTTACATTACTTTTTTTTTTTTGTGGTGTAAAAGTTAAGTTTTTGCGATTTAGGTTTTCCTTGTTTCTGAATTATATAATGAAGATGGATGACAAAATTCTTTGGAGAGTATAAAAGTCTTATGAAAAAATAATCTAAAATATTAAGAAGGGGTGCCACCTATCTCCTAAGAAAAAGGTTGAACTTCCCCTTGGGGATTTAGAGCTTAATGCATTATGTAGAAATATAATAAGATCTATTAGCTGAAAGATGGGAAGTGTTATCTGGGAACAAACATAAAAAGTATGCTCTCTCTCAAACATGTATGTGTAAATATGCTTCTTATATGACTGTTTAAGAAAGAAACTAAAAGGAATGACAGAAAGAAAGAAAGCAAAAGGAATGATGAAAAGAAAGAAAGCAAAAGGAATGACAGAAAGAAAGAAAGCAAAAGGAATAATGGAAAGAGAGAAAGCAAAAGGAATGATGAAAAGAAAGAAAGAAAGAAAGAAAGAAAGCAAAAGGAATGATGAAAAGAAAGAAAGCAAAAGGAATGACAGAAAGAAAGAAAGCAAAAGGAATGATGAAAAGAAAGAAAGAAAGAAAGAAAGCAAAAGGAATGATGAAAAGAAAGAAAGCAAAAGGAATGATGAAAAGAAAGAAAGCAAAAGGAATGACAGAAAGAAAGAAAGCAAAAGGAATGATGAAAAGAAAGAAAGCAAAAGGAATGATGAAAAGAAAGAAAGCAAAAGGAATGATGAAAAGAAAGAAAGCAAAAGGAATGACAGAAAGAAAGAAAGCAAAAGGAATGACAGAAAGAAAGAAAGCAAAAGGAATGATGAAAAGAAAGAAAGAAAGAAAGAAAGCAAAAGGAATGATGAAAAGAAAGAAAGCAAAAGGAATGACAGAAAGAAAGAAAGCAAAAGGAATGATGAAAAGAAAGAAAGCAAAAGGAATGACAGAAAGAAAGAAAGCAAAAGGAATGACAGAAAGAAAGAAAGCAAAAGGAATGATGAAAAGAAAGAAAGAAAGAAAGAAAGAAAGCAAAAGGAATGATGAAAAGAAAGAAAGCAAAAGGAATGACAGAAAGAAAGAAAGCAAAAGGAATGATGAAAAGAAAGAAAGCAAAAGGAATGACAGAAAGAAAGAAAGCAAAAGGAATGACAGAAAGAAAGAAAGCAAAAGGAATGATGAAAAGAAAGAAAGAAAGAAAGAAAGCAAAAGGAATGATGAAAAGAAAGAAAGCAAAAGGAATGACAGAAAGAAAGAAAGCAAAAGGAATGACAGAAAGAAAGAAAGCAAAAGGAATGACAGAAAGAAAGAAAGCAAAAGAAATGATGAAAAGAAAGAAAGAAAGCAAAAGGAATGATGAAAAGAAAGAAAGCAAAAGGAATGACAGAAAGAAAGAAAGCAAAAGGAATGACAGAAAGAAAGAAAGCAAAAGGAATGATGAAAAGAAAGAAAGCAAAAGGAATGATGAAAAGAAAGAAAGGAAGTAAAAGGAATGACAGAAAGAAAGAAAGCAAAAGGAATGACAGAAAGAAAGAAAGCAAAAGGAATGACAGAAAGAAAGAAAGCAAAAGGAATGATGAAAAGAAAGAAAGAAAGCAAAAGGAATAATGGAAAGAGAGAAAATAAAAATAATGTCAGAAAGAAAGAAAGCAAAAGGAGTGATGGGCAGAAAGAAAGAAACTTAAAGGAATGATGGAAAGAAAGAAAGTGAAAAGAATGGTGGAAAAAAGAAAGATAAAGGAAAAAGAAAGAAAGAAAGAAAGAAAGAAGGAAGAAAGAAAAACAGAAAGAAAGAAAGCAAAAGGAATGACAGAAAGAAAAAAAGAATGATACAAAAGAAAAGATTGGCAGTAAGGACACATTTTGAAAATAAAATAACAAACGAATAAAGGAGAGAAAGACAAATGAATCCAAATAAAATGTAAAAACAAAATAAAATGCTAAAAATGGTGAAAAAAACTTTTTTCTGGTAAGTAATCTATGAAAAGAACAAAGAAAATGGGAAAAAATAGACTCAAATAACAAGAATACCAAGAAAGAATACATTTGAAAGAAACGTATAAGAAAGCACGGATTAATAGAAGAGAAAAGAAAGCAAAATTTTTAAAAATGTTGACAAAGAAAAGGAAGATGGAAAAAATACTGTTAGTTAAACCAAAAAAGCAGAAACACTAAAATAATAAAAAAAATTGATCTGTTGGAAAGAAATAAAAAGATAATAATAAAAAAAGAATATGAAAAAGCTCAGACATAAAATAGAAAGGACAATAACATTTCTGAATAAAACAAAAGAGTTACAAGGTTGTTAATAATGATCAAAGAGCAGAAGGTAAGTGAAGTGCATCTTTTAAGATATAGACCCGGAAAGTGAACAGCAAGCTGTAAGAGAGAGTGACACTTTATGTAGCAAAGCTGTTGGATGTCAGACTACGAAATGAGCTCTGGGAGTCTGGGTTAGACTGCAGTGCAAGACGGGATATGACCCACAGTACTCAGTGGGGATGTTGGCTCATGGAGGAGACCAACTGACTGAACATCTGGTTCACAGGGTGAAGAAGGAGGGGTTTGACCCATATATTGAGTAAGAAAAAAAATAGAAAGTGTGGAGTTGATACCGGTTGAACCGAGATGATTATTACGAAAAATAGAAAATATAACAGGAAATGAATAAAATATAAAAAGAAAGTGGAGTGAAAAAAAGCAATGGTGAACGAACAAATGGAGCCATACTCCAATAAATAAATAAGCCAAGAAGTATGTAAAAGTGTGAACCATTGGAAAGGTTTAAAAAGAGATTTTAGAGGTTAAAGGGAAGGATGAGGAAAAAATATATTTATCATGTGATCATTGTTCATACGTATTTTTTTACTACCATATCCAATCAGAATATATTTTAAAGCTCTCCACAGCTTCCTTTTTAATATCTGTGAGTTAATATAAAATTCTTGTGGGGGAATAGCAAGCAGTTTACCATTGTATTCAGTACAGTTTTATATTCAGAGTTGCCCTTCTCTTAAAGTGCATTTCAATCAAGTATAGATAGCTTAGTTTACCCTGTTATTTTACTTACAGCTGTGGACGTGCTTTAGTGTAAAAGTGAATGAAACAGAAAAAGCCAAAATTTGATCTTGGTACACAGATTTCAAGTTCCAGAATAATTTTTTATTAACTTGTCATTATTTACACTATTGTTCTCATCTTTGTTGTTATCACACTGTTTCAGCCATTGTATCAGGTGTATTGATTTGATAACTAACATGGAATTTCAACCTAAACCCTTTATTTAATTGATGAGGGTAAACTTCTTGTTGAATTGCCCATGTATATCATATCTAGTTGTTATTTTAATGCTGCTCAGTTGTTGCTCAACTTATTTTCACCAAGTCTAAGAACACACTGCCTGGCCAACAATTAAGTTAAAAAAGCATTTTGTTTTTAACATACTTTATCCTTAATGATTTTATCTTTCATTTTTTTTTTAATCATTTCAACCTGTACAAGGCGGAAATGCCACTGATGTGCTGGGGGCTACATAACTGTAAGAGAGATTAATTAGAAGAGAGTGAGGAGTACAAACCAGTTAGAAAGGAGCAATAGAAAGATGAGAATGCAGGTGTGATGACAGGTACATAGGTGGAGAGAAAGGGAAGGATATACGGGGTGGGGAGAGAGCTAGAGTCCAGTGGTTAATAGATGAGTATTGACATTGCATTTAAATTCTTGGAGGTTGTAGCCATTAGGAAAGCAAGAATATGGGAGCGAGTTCCACAGGCGGGAAGTGCAAGAGAAGAAGCTGCAGGAATAGAATTGTTGTCTGCATTTGGCTAACCTAACGGTGAATGGGTGGGACCCAGTTGCCAGTCTGGTTGCATGAGCAAGCACTTGTGGAGGAGGCACCAATGACTTTAGTTCGTCTGAGCAGAAGCCATGAAAGTATTTATAGAACAGACAAAGGAAGGCCACATTTCATCAGTGGGAAAGTGGCTGTAGTTGAGCCACCAAGTCAGTACCTATCACATTACATACTCTCCTTTGGAGCCTGTCGAGAACACTGAGGTGAACAGCAGGGGTGCCTGACCATAAATGGCAGCAGTACTCCATGCACGGACGGATGGTTGACTTGTATATATGCAGGATGGATTCAGGCAGAAAAAAAATCCTGGATTGACATAATGACCCAACCTTCTTAGCAGTGGATTTAGCTATGCATTCGATATAGTGGTTCCATTTGAGGTCTGAAGAGAGGGTAAGGCCGAGAAGGTGCAGTGTATTGCTCTCAGGGAGAATCGCTTGGTCCATGCTTGTGGGAGGCAGGAGAGGTTGCCTGTGATGGTTGACAGACAACCAGGTCTTAGGCACATTGAAGTTGACAAGCCACTTCTTGCCCCAATTCAACACAGAGTGTAGATCCTGTTCAAGGACAGTAGCAAGATTATGTCTATCCACCACGGCAGGTTTCTTACTGGTGCGGGAGTATATTGTGGTGTCATCTGCGTAGATGCCTACATGGCCCTTGATTTCGTCAGGGAGGTCGTTGATGAAAATAAGGAAGAGCGTCGGGCCCAGGATGTGGGACACCAGCATTCGTGCTGTAGGAAGAAGAGGCATGCCCATTCAAAATGACCTTCATTTTGCAGTTATGTAAGAAAGATTGGATTAGGTCAAGCAGGTTACCGGTAATGCCATAACCCCGTAGCTTTCATAGAAGGCCAGAGTGCCAAACCCTGTCAAAACCCTTGGAGATGTCCACAGCAACCGCGCGAGCCTTGTCAGACTCATCAAGTGCCTGGAGCATGTATTCCGTTACGGTTGTTACCAAGTCGGCCATGGACCTGGCAAAGTGGAAGCTATATTGCCTGTCAGAGAAGAGTTTGTGGGCAGTAAGATGTTGAACTATTTCAGCATTGATTATGGCCTCGAACACGTTCCCGAATATCGGTAGAAGACTGATAGTTGGAAGGGTCAGAGGGTTCACCACAATTCTTAAATACAGGAACGACTGAAGAGAACTTCCAGCATGCAGGAAGACAGGAAGTGGAAAGGTAGTAGTTAAACAATTTAGAGAGGACAGAGGAGAGTTCAGGAGCACACTTCTTAAGGATTATCACCGGGATTCCATCGTCTCCGCTCGCCTTATGGGGATCAAGTTTTGAAATTACTTGGGATACTACTGTCAGGGTAATGTATACGTCGTGCAGTTTAAGGAAAGAGTACTGAAATGTTAAGTAATACTAATCCTCTTATATAGCAGTGAATACTGGGCAATCTCTTCACAGAAGAAGATATTTGAAGCAACAAGAATGTAGTTCTACAGAAGGATGATGAGTGTAACATAGTTTGAACATGTGAGCACTGACAAAATTCTATGGAAAACAGAAACAAAAAGGGCACTTACAGCATTTACATTATTCTGACTGTTGTCCCCATCTTTGTTGCCATTTGTACTACATTTTGGCCATTGTATGCTCCAACCTTCTTCAGGTGCTAGGAATTTCGAACTGAACCCTTTATTACAATCACTGGGGCATATCATCTCTATTCTTTGACTACCAGAAGAGGCTCTATGCAAGGAAGCAAGATGATATACTCCAATGATTTTAAAAAGGGTTTGGTTCAAAATACCTAGAACCTGAAAATACCTAGAGCGTTCAAAACTTCTAACAAATGGTAACAAAGATGAGGACAATAGTCCGAATAATGTAAATACTGTAAATACTACCTGATCTCAGAAATATAAATAAATAAAAAAGGACACTTAACCATAACATCAGGAAGTGATAGTTGAAACTTTTAGGGCATATAATGAGGATAGAGGACTTGGAAAATTTGATACTCATAGAATTGCTTGAAGACAAGAGTTGCATAACCAACCTAGTGAGCTTGAGTAAATCAATAGTGGAACAAGGTTTTGGAGAAATAATAAAAAGACAAAATTTATTAAGAGTTACAAAGGACAGGAAATTGTGGAGAACCATGACTGTCTACATCCTGAAGGGGCATGGCATATAGAAGATGTTCTCTCATCTTTCAAGCAAATTTATATTTCAATATTTCCAAAATATTCAAAATGTTTTTAATCATTTGGAACAAAGAATTGCTCTCAATGCTTTTTATTGTCATCCAGGGACTTGAATTTTCTTTCATTAAGAGTGGAGTGATGGCAAAAATAACAAAAAGACGCAAGTTTAACCACCAGTAAAAACAGAAAAAATATAGAATTACTCAGCCATGAAGTCATATTTCCAGAAATAAATCAGAAACACTTCCAGCAAGGATGTGATAACATAATTTGTTAAACTAATCAGAAATATCATGGTCTGGAAAACTAATCAGAAATGATCCAGACAAGGATACAAATGTTATAGTGTGGTGAGCTAATCAGAGACCAGATGTGTTCCAAACCAGGATATGTTGTCATTGTTTGCAGACCAAACAGCAATATCCAAAAGGAGGCAGACAGTAGAATTAAATCAGTTCAATGAATTAATTTGATCAATGCTGTTGTCATCATAAAATATCAATTAGTAAAGTGCTATATGTGATACACACTTGGGTGATCATGTTTCTTTCAATCCAGGACTGACTAGGCAAAAGAATTTTCTACAGTAAGTTGCTATTTCTTTTTATGGTATACTGGTTATCAATCAAGACTATAGAACCCAATCTGTCCAGCTATTCAACCCATAGCTGGAGGGAGAAGAGATGGATTAATATCATTTCCAAAGGTATTTATGCATAAGTGAATGAAACAAATTTGACTGGAATTCAAACTCAGATCTTTGACTTCTCATTTTGTTGCACCACAAGGCACACAAACTATACAAAGGCAAAACACTACACTTAAAATAAACACTCGCATATGCATACTTCAGGTGATTCAGTCAGTTAAGTGCCATACGTGAAACATGCTTGGGTGATCATGTCTTGAAAAAGACATGACTGACTGGGCAGAAGATTATCCCGCAGTAGGTTGCCATTGCTTTCTGAGGTAGACTGGTTGCCAACCAAGGCTATAGAACCCAATCTGTCCTGTATATTTAACCGATAACTGGAAGGAAGCAATGGATTAATGCCTTTCCCAAGGGTATTTGTGCATAAGTGAATGCAATGAATTTAACTGGAATTCGAACTCAGCTCCCCAATTTCTCGTTCTAAGCCGATATCCACTGCACCACAACGCATATCCAGGTGATTACAATGCCTGAATGCTTAAATACATACAAGTGATGAAGAATTAATTTAAAATCTGGGTATGCAGTTCATGTTAATATCTACAAGAAAAAATTATAAATTTAATTTTTGTCATTTTTGCAAATTTGCGCGGTCACTTTCTTGAAGAAAGTAATTGATAATACAGTGTAACCCTGATATAAGAGAGTTGTCAGGACCGGATACGGTTCTCTTATATCCGGGTTTAGTTTATAATAGGGTTTGGTCTATTTTATATACATTACCACAGGCTCTAATTTGGGACCAGAGAATATCTCTCTTAAATCCGGGTTTCTCTTATATCCTGGTTATACTGTATGCTCTACCTTTATCTTCTTTAAATGACCTCTAGTCATGAAAATGAAAATGAAATCACTTTATCTTCATGTTGAGAACAAAAACTAACTCCATTGCTTTTGTTTTGTTTTTTGTACTTATCTTACTCAATAGCTATGACCACTTAGCCTTCTTTCACTTGGTTCTTCCATGTTAGCCATGCCTGTGTAGACAACTGGTCTAAGCCTGGTATACTGAAACAGAGATGTCTCTGCTAACACTGTTCTATTAATGTCCCACCCTGTCAACTGGGGCTTTAGAATATGCCGAATGCACCTCTGCAGAGGGGTATCTCACACCAATGAGGCATCCTGGGTATGATGATAAACTGCATCTGGCAGCAAGGCCTCTAATTGGAAAGTTTTGAAGTTTTTGAAGTCTTAATTGCTGTTATTCTCAGGTCAACCCTGACACAAAGTGGTATCACATGTTAAAGCACCAGCTATGAGCAAATAGTTAACCTCTAAATTGGGGTCAAAACACTATGAAAGTATAAAAGTAAATTTTTATAGTGAAAATTCCAGCAATACTTTTTGGAGAAGAAAATATTACCAGCAATACATTTTTCAAGGAAAGAAAATTACCAGCAATAAATTTTTCAAGAAAAAATATATATGCTAGTAATACATCTGACTCTCGACAAAACCCTCTTTAGGAAAATGTGTCAATGAAATCTGATCTACAAACTGATTTCTTACAAAAAATATGTATTCTATTTCTATGAATCTATTGTAAATATGTTGTTACTATTAAATAACCCATTGAGGTTGATATGCCATAAAACAAAAAAAGCCAAACCACTAAAGTCTCTTGTCCAAAATTTATCTTAAGAAATGAAGGAATGGAAGATTTTAAAAATCTTATTTATCTTATTTATTTGACTGCAAAAAGGATAGTAAAAATAAACTTTTTACTACACAAAAATATCTAAAACAAACAGTGCATACGTTACACACGTGAACTCTTTGCTACATGTTTAATGCAAAGATTTCGTCACTTTAACTGAGCAGGTTCATGCTGACTTTGGAGTTTTGTGAGGACACCATTATGATCTCTTCACTCATCAGGGCTTGTTTTTTATTTGCTGTTGAGTCCCAATGTTTTTTCTTATTTATATGAAGCTTGGTGGGAGTGGTCTTCCTTGTAATTGATTGGTTTTCTTTTTCTTTTTGTTTTTTTATTTTGCAGGTGTTTTATTTCTTTTTGTTGTTTTTTTATGTATTCATGAGTGAGTTTTTGCTTTATTGTTTTATATTGAATAGATGTCCACTTAATAGCTTTTTAGTTGTTTTTTCTCATATATATATATATATATATATATATATATATATATGCACTCTGGCTATTGGGCGTGTATAATGATAATGTATATGCTAAGAAGTCTGCCTTCTTCTACCAAATGCCCATAGCCCAGAGGTAGAATCGCTGACTGACGCCAATTCGGTTGGGTTTCAATTGTTAAAAGCAATCGGAGTCTAACTGTACTGATGAGCTGTGATACAGCGAAACAGATCTGTCTGCGGATGACTATATATATATATATATATATATATATACATATATTACAGAAATATATATATATATATATATATATATATATATATATATTACAGAAACTTTATTTGCATGCATAAAGAGCTTTTATCATTGAACTCCTTATCTACTCTTTATCCTTCTCCATATATGACTATTAACTCCTGTCTCAGTAGTAAGTCTGATCAGATCAATGCGGTCAAATTGGTAGCAGATCTCAAAAATGACCTACAGTCAATTGTTAACTGGAGCAAAGGATGGTTTGTTAATTTTTACACCTCCAAAACAAAACTGCTCTCTATGGAGACTTCTTTCTGACTTTCATTAGCATGGCTGATGGAAGACAGAAAGAAGTAATGACAGGAGAGTGACTCATTGTGTCTGCTCAGGCTAACATGAAATATTACATTGAATTCATTGCTAGGTCCACTGCTAGGAAGGTTGGTTTATTGCATTGTGCAAGATGATTTTTCCCTCCTGAATCTATCTTACACATCTATAAGTCTACCACTTGTCCAGTCTCAAATATTGTGTCCATTATATTTCATGATTCTTGATAAAATCTGAAAAAGTATCAGCAATATCATTAATCCTGACCTGACATCTTGACTTCAGTCACTTTCTGACTGCTGCAAATTTACTTCCCTGTGGTCTTTCTATAGATATTTTTATGGTAATCTTTTAGATCAACTCTTCACTATGGTACATAGACTTTATGAATCTATCAGTTTACAATTGAATTGGCTAGATATAACCATAAGTTCCATGCTAATAGTTTCTTCTATTGCACTTCTCACTTGTGAAAATCTCTTTTGGCTTCTTGCTTTCCATTCAAATTTGATCTCCAAAAATTTAAATGCAGTGTGAGTTGTTATCCATTGCCTTCTTTATTATTCTGCTATTGTTCTTGCTCTTTAAATAATGCTTCTGTTTTCTAATTCTTTGACACCTGGTAACTCCTTGTGTATTAATAGTTTTAATAACCTGCTTAGGCCAATTTTGATAATATATATATGTTTAGTAAATAACTAACCTAGAGAGCTAATGAACCTATCAAGGGTTTTCAAAATGAGTATAACGACAAATTTACATTTATAAATATATTTATATATATATTTATATATAGTCATCCACAGACAGATCAGTTTTGCTGTATCACAGCTCATCAGTACAGTTAGACATCAGAATGCTTCTAGCCAAGATTGAAACCTGACCGAATTGACATCAGTTGGAGATTCTACTTCTGAGCTATGGGTGCTCGGTAGAGGAAGGTGGACTTTAGCATGTTGTATACAATGTAAGCACACTGGGTGCAATAAGTAAATTGTTGCCATTTTGTAGTTTTAATTTTGTGCATGCATGAATGTTTGTTATTTATTTTGTTGACTGTACAGTACAGTAGGGTCAGTTGAGCACTATCTGTGAGAAAAAGATCATTATGACACAATTCATGCTGACAGAAATTTGAAAATGGCATGCTGCAATGCTTGACATACATGCCAGAAGCTACAATAGAAACATTTCAGTGTCTGAAGACACTGCTATGAATTCAGAAAGAGTTGGCTGAGTCTAATAGTGATTATGAAGGTACAGCAGATCAGAAAACTCATTCTAATAAGAAATAAATTCCTGAATTTGCTGGTGAAGGATTCAAATTCAACACTAAGGCCTTGAAGTGGTAGTGTTGCCTTGCACCATGTCACACAAGCTGAAAAACCAAGTCATGGCTCTCAGGCAATTTCAATGACCACATTACTCTTTACATCTGGCAATCTAACTCCCAAGTTTGCAAACCCCTTTATTATTATGTGTGGGGCACAGTTGAGTAAATGACCAACAAAACTCCTCGTAACACCAAAGATGAACTGAAGAATTATGGCAGCATTCACTACCTTAAACAATGAGACTGCCCAGAAGATTTATCTGGAAGCTGTTGTTGAAGCCAATGTTAATTTTATTGAATATATTTACTCTTTAGATATTTTTGTGTAATTTTGATAAATATATCTGTTAAAATGAGATATCAGGCTTATTTTCATTTTTGCTTAATTTAGACCACAAATTACCTATTGTGCATTACACACACACACACACACACGCACACACACACACACACACACACACACACACACACAAACATACTAGCAGTATAGCCCGTTGCTCGGGTGTAATGAAAGCTTTAAAACTAATCCATGGTCCTGGAGCTCAGACTCTTTAGATGTTGGCACAAAAGACTAAAAAGTAATAGTTGTTTCCAGTTAAAGCGAAACCGCAGACTGAAAGAAAAATGAATGGATGTAAGTCAAATTTTGATTTCCTGGTATCGATATGAAATAGGTTTCTTTTGTCATAAACTGAATTTTGAAGGCTAAATAAGTCCTCTGAGTAAATGGTATCATGGCTGAGACTAAGAACTACAATTATACCTACTTAGAGCCAAACCCGAAGCAAAAACTAAAATAAAAGGGCTGAAAAACTGATTTTCATCAGACACGGTAGGATATCGGTGTATCGATTTCCAATATTGGAGTCAAACAAGTCATCCAAGGATAAAACAGCAACCTTGAAACTTCTGAATATCGTTTCTTATGTCTTTGTCTATGAGTGTATCAAATTTGATTAAAATCGGACCACTTCTTTTATAACCCGATTTTTTCGATTATCAATTTTCAATATTTATCAGGGGTACCTCAACACAAAACCTAGATAAGAACACTTGCAGATGCTTATAGTACAACTGTGTAAATTTTCAAGAAAATTGGTAGCACCATTTCGGAGTCTATAGGTAACGGACACACACACACACACACACACACACACACACACACACACACACACACACACACAGAGACAAAGTTCCATTTATAAATAAGTTTAGATATGTATATGAATGTTAGAATAATTTTTCTTTCAATTGCTGAATAATTCTAATAACAGTGAAATGTAAAATTGAGATACTTTTCTTATTTGTTCTCTTTTTCTTTCTTTTATCATCTTGTCAGATTTCCATCCATCTCTCTCTCTCTCTCTCTCTCTCTCTCTTTATATATATATATATATATATATATATATATATATATATATATATATTCTATGTTGGTCTTCTTTCGACTCTTACAAGAAGGCCTCTTAGTTATGATAGAATACAACATTAATTTAAGGCAGCCTTGCACACCAGCTACCACAATAAAATTCTTTATATACCAGAACAAATTATAATCCAAAGTTGAAATATTATATTGAATACAATGGATGTGTAAAAATCTCCCAGTAAATCTGTAAGCATTTTTGCCTGGTTACCATAGAAAATGTGGTCTAGCATTATCATGATGGAATATATGTTTATTATTAACTAAACATTTCTGTATTACTGCCTTCAGTTGGTCCAGTTAGAATCAATACTTGTTCAGATGAATCATTTACTTTTTCAGAAAGAGACAAAAGTAGACTCTTTTTAATATCTCCATATACAAAGCATTACCTTTCATTCATTGTTTTTTTTTATGGTTTATCACCCTTATTCAGATTATTTAAAGCCAGAATTATTTTTAGATTGGAAGAACTTTTTGGATATAATAATGATTTACTGATACAAGTCCTACTTATTAACACATACATGGATGAGAAGAGGCGCATTCATACCTTTTCTAAAGGTATTTGCATATAAATGAATATAATAAAGTTGACAGGAATTGAAACTCAGCTCTCTGATTTCCAATTATATGCTTTTCTCCATTAAACCACCCACACATCAAAGCTTACAGCACCTGGTATTCCAAAGCGACCATTTATCAAGGTATTGATCAGTCTCAATGTTGCTTAACTTCGGTAATCATACAAGAAAATATAGCCATAATCTCACATTCTTTGGATGAAAAGCAGCCTTTCATCTGATTATAATTTATTGCATTTCATTTTGCTTGTCTCAAAATCTCTTGCATTGCTTGTTGTTTAAAAATATCTATTTTACGTTATCCATCACAATTTGTTTAAAAAGATATGCTCCCTCATATTTTTCAGTTTTACTTAAATTATGTCAAAGGTACATGCACCAATCTAACTTAAAAAAACTGGAGCAAAGGATTTTCAGTCTTTGTTGGTTGGTTGTTTTGTTTTTATGGCATATCAACCTCAGCAGGTCATTTAATGCCAACTAAATTTAATTTATTTATTGCTGGTAATACCTTTTTCTTTTCAACAATTTATTGTTTTTTTATATAAATTTTGTGTCTAGTAATACTTTTTTCTTTTTCGTGTATCAGTATTCATTGGAATTTGTTTTTTAAGGGCAGGGTCACCATGTCCTACCCTTGTTATTTAACCCATAACTGGAGGGAAGAGACGGAATAATATCTTTCCTAAGGGTACCAGTGCTTAAGTGAATGCAGGGTATTCAATTGGAATTTGAACTCGGCTCACCGATTTCTCTTTCTGGGGCAATAACCACTGCACCACAGCGCACATCCATCACTAAACACTTACAGCACCTGGTATTCCCAAACAGTCACCCATCTAAGTACTGACCAGGTTCAACGTTGCTTAACTTTGGTGATCGAGCAAGAACTGGTGTGTTCAATGTGATAGGCCGTAAGCCTTTCAGTTTAAGCATTCTAAGTATCACATGTGTCTTACAACCTTCATTATTCTTTTGAATTGATCTGATTCCTATTACTCTGGAACAATGTCCAGCAAAAAATCTCTGCACCAAAATCTGAAAACCATTTTTGACTTGCTTGATTTACAGTAACTTCTCCATAAACTGTACAAGTTTATTTTATGTTTTTTTAATGTAAAAAACATGATGAAATATCATTTCTTCTATATTTAAGGTTAGGATAAATAATTTAATAATTTTCATGAAGTTGATATTGATATAACAGCTGTTAAAATCAAAAACAATTATTTGAATGAAGTTAGTTGAAATTAAACGTTTCTAATACCACTTCATTTTGCTAACACATAGGTATACAATTGTATAAAGAGGTGAAAATATTGCAATATGTAAAACTTTTACTAACAAAAGACACTAGTGGGCTAGTTGAAGAGGAACTAATGACTGTAGTCTACTACAAAGTAGTAAAGCACTTTCTCAGTATGCCTGGAATTTATATCTGGTGTTTGGATTTTTTTTCTTCAAACAATGTTGATTTTGCGGTATTTTTATCTTGGCCAGACAGACATTTTTCCCTCTCAGTGAGTTAAGTTGACATGTGAATGGTATGTACACATGAATTATCCTTGTAACATGGAGCACAAAGAAGTATAAAATGCCTATTTTGAACAAATAATTGTTGCCATCTGCCTGATGATTGCATGAAAATGTGTGAAACTTTTAGTTGCTGTCAGCTACTGTTCACCAGTAAATTTTTTTTAGAAATATATACATATATATTAACACATGTTTCATTAAATAATATAGACAAATTTTGTCTATTTTATGTAAATTTTTTCATTTTCTGTGATAAACTTAATAGCATTATCATTAAATGAAGAAAGAAAATTACAATATTGATACATAATTTTTTAATAATCCAATCTAAGCTTTCAGCTTATATAAGCCATTTTCAAAGATGTCAAATTACATTATATATTATAAACATGGAGAAATGATAATAACAAACTGTTTTGTTTACACAGAAAATTTCCAAGCAACAACAAACTCATGTATATAAGATGCTGGAAGCAAATGTTGCATCACAGCTTATAAAGTCACACATGACTAAGCAAGAGTGAAAACAAGAAATGTCAAGTATGGGAAGCCATTGGAATAAATCAATGGTTTCTGTTATTAATTATAGGCATTTAAGGATATTTGTGGAGATTTCATAGTTTATCTTGTTCAGATTAGGTTTCAACTGTTTTATCTATATAGCTTCAAGAATTTTTAGTTTTTGTTTTTTGTTTTCATCTTTAAGTATAGTTGTGTTTTCAACTAGGGTTTTCCGGAATTGTGTATGTGGGCAGGCATGTTGTTTTAAATGCCTAAAAATGTTAGAATTATCATTCAATGTAGTGTCAAGTGTTGTGAAAGTGAGTTTGTTGTGTGACCAACATAAATATTATTTAATCAGTTGGAGATACAATCTCCCAGAAAGCACTTGAACTTGTAGACTATACTGATTTTTTGCAAATCGCTAACCAGGGGAGAAGAACCATTGTGAATAATCGAGTCAGATATACTAGATTTAGAGTAGTATCGGATTAACTTAACTTTTTGCTAGGATCTGTTTTAGACATATTAGGATTTACTAATTTTTTTAGTATATTTCCATATATATATAATATATAATGTAATTTGACATCTTTGAAAATGGCTTATGTAAGTCAAAAGCTTAGATTGGATTATTACAAAATTATGTATCAATATTGTAATTTTCTTTCTTCATTTAATGATAATGCTATTAAGCTTATCAGAGAATATGAAAAAAATTTACATGAAATAAATAGGCAAAACTTGTCTATATTATTTAATGAAACATGCATTAATAAAAAAAATGCTGCCTAAATACACACAATATATATATATATATAGTTTAAATGCACTGAATAACATACAGCATCATACATTTAACATTGCATTGCAGATTTTAGAGATCAGCAACAATCATGATTGTCTTCTGAATTCTTTGAAAAGAAGATTAGTTTGTTTATTCAAAACTGTTGATATTTTAAATTTTCTCTAACTTGAAACCGTTATAGAACAGAGTAAACATTTATTTTTCGTGGTTAAGAGCTTTTCTTAAGAAATTGGTTGTGAACCTGGGGCCCAACAAAAATGTTTCCAAATGAACCCCATCACCTGCTCTAAACATGTTATCTTTCAATGATCATATCTTTCCTGAAAGTTTTCAGAGCACCTGGATAGATTCCCTAATTTGGAAAAATCAGCCCAAATGTCCCAACTTTTCAATATAAAACCCATTTAATGAGACTTTCTGTCACTCAGTCTCTAAAGATAACCACCACATATCCGCTGTGAAAATGTACATGAATGAAATATAATGACCAGAAAGGTTACTGATGAAGGTGTTGAAGATTTGGAGAGACTTGCTTTCACTCAGTCTACAGTGATAACTACCAGACATATGTTGTAAATATCAAAAGAAGTGAAATATAATAATTACAACGGATACTGAGGAAGGTGCTTGAGATTTGAAGAGACTTGCTGTCACCCAGTCCCTAGTGATAACTGCCAGAAATCTGGTGTGCACATGTAAAGGAATGAAATATTAAAATCAGGAAGGATACTCAAGAAGGTGCTAGAGATTTGGAAAATTTCACTCGGTATCGACTAGATATCTGGTGTAAATATGTAAATGCAAGAGAGAAAAATAATGTAAAAAAAATGGCTATTATTGAGTAAGGTCTAGATTATTATTTGTATGTTTTCTTTCATTAAGTGCACTCTCATTGGCAATAATGAGACAAAACTGTTAGACCTATAAACAACTAAATGAGATCACTATCAGTGCTTTGCAGCTACAACATGATATTCCAGATAGTAAGCACCCTGGACATTAATGATCTCTACAAGTGTTCAGCTTATCAATTAAGGTCTTATCCCCATTTTGAGATATTCATCTGCTCAGCAAATAATGGCAAAAAAAAAAAAATGTCCCAATTACTGAAAATTGATAATGGTAGAGATGATGACACATTAAACTGTCAAAATTTTTAGGATGATAAAGTAATAGACTCAAAGATGATGATAAAAACATGTTATGTCTCAACAAAAAAAAATTTGATGCAAAGACTGGTGATGATAATCAAATTAATTGGATAATGAAGATAAAGATGATATGGTTTATGGGATTATAAAGTTGATAATTGTTCAATTTGTGAAGAATTTAATAGATGAACACAAAAACATTGCTAGTCAGTCTTTCTTGTGAGTTGCTAAACAGATAAAATTAGCAACCATTTTTTTTATATTCTCACTCAAGAGAATGACCAATGTATGAATAATAGCCATTATGTAGAAAATTGCCTTAACTGAGAACTGGCTAAAGAGTTTTTATTTTTTGTTATTGACTGTTATTATCATATAATTATTTTTTGTTATTGACTGTTATTATCATTTCTTAGGACTATAATGAGTCTCTCCCTGTTTAATGACTATTATCATTAGCATCTCTAAGATCATTCTTAGGAGCATGAAATGATAATTGTTGATAGGGGGTAGAAATTGTTGAACTTTCTTAGAAGCCTAGAAGCATAATTACTGATAGGGCATAAATTATTTATTTCAGAACCTAGAAGGATAATTGTTGATAGGGGGTAGAAATTGTTGAACTTCCTTAGAAGCCTAGAAGCATAATTACTGATAGGGCATAAATTATTTAGCTTTCTTCAGAACCTAGAAGGATAATTGTTGATAGGGGGTAGAAATTGTTGAACTTCCTTAGAAGCCTAGAAGCATAATTACTGATAGGGCATAAATTATTTAGCTTTCTTCAGAACCTAGAAGGATAATTGTTGATAGGGGTAGAAATTGTTGAACTTTCTTAGAAGCCTAGAAGCATAATTACTGATAGGCATAAATTATTTAGCTTTCTTCAGAACCCAGAAGGACAATTGTTGATAGGGGGTAGAAATTGTTGAACTTCCTTAGAAGCCTGTAGGCCATACTATCGATAGGGCATAAATTATTTAGCTTTCTTCAGAACCAGAAGGATAATTGTTGATAGGGGGTAGAAATTGTTGAACTTTTCTTAGAAGCCTAGAAGCATAATTACTGATAGGCATAAATTATTTAGCTTTCTTCAGAACCTAGAAGGATAATTGTTGATAGGGGGTAGAAATTGTTGAACTTTTCTAGAAGCCTAGAAGCATAATTACTGATAGGGCATAAATTATTTAGCTTTCTTCAGAACCTAGAAGGATAATTGTTGATAGGGGGGTAGAAATTGTTGAACTTTCTTAGAAGCCTAGAAGCATAATTACTGATAGGGCATAAATTATTTAGCTTTCTTCAGAACCTAGAAGGATAATTGTTGATAGGGGGTAGAAATTGTTGGAACTTCCTTAGAAGCCTAGAAGCATAATTACTGATAGGCATAAATTATTTAGCTTTCTTCAGAACCTAGAAGGATAATTAACATAGGGGGTAGAAATTGTTGAACTTTCTTAGGCCTAGAAGCATAATTACTGATAGGCATAAATTATTTAGTTTTCCAGAACCTAGAAGGATAATTGTTGATAGGGGGTAGAAATTGTTGAACTTCCTTAGAAGCCTAGAAGCATAATTACTGATAGGGCATAAATTATTTAGCTTTCTTCAGAACCTAGAAGGATAATTGTTGATAGGGGGTAGAAATTGTTGAACTTTCTTAGAAGCCTAGAAGCATAATTACTGATAGGGCATAAATTATTTAGTTTTCTTCAGAACCTAGAAGGATAATTGTTGATAGGGGGTAGAAATTGTTGAACTTTTCTTAGAAGCCTAGAAGCATAATTACTGATAGGGCATAAATTATTTAGCTTTCTTCAGAACCTAGAAGGATAATTGTTGATAGGGGGTAGAAATTGTTGAACTTTCTTAGAAGCCTAGAAGCATAATTACTGATAGGGCATAAATTATTTAGCTTTCTTCTGTGAACCTAGAAGGATAATTGTTGATAGGGTAGAAATTGTTGAACTTCCTTAGAAGCCTAGAAGGATAATTACTGATAGGGCATAAATTATTTAGCTTTCTTCAGAACCTAGAAGGATAATTGTTGATAGGGGTAGAAATTGTTGAACTTTCTTAGAAGCCGAGAAGCATAATTTTAGATAGGCATAAAATTATTTAGCTTTCTTCAGAACCTGAAGGATAATTGTTGATAGGTAGAAATTGTTGAACTCTTTCTTAGAAGCCTAGAAGCATAATTACTGATAGGGCATAAATTATTTAGCTTTCTTCAGAACCTAGAAGGATAAATGTTGATAGGAAATTGGTTGAACTTCAACATAGGAAGCCTAGAAGCATAATTACTGATAGGGAAGAAATTATTTCAGTTTTCTTCAGAACCTAGAAGGATAATTGTTGATAGGGGGTGAAATTGTTGAATCCTTTCAAAGCCCAGAAGCATAATTACTGACAGGTATAAATATTTAGCCTTTCAGAACCCAGCTGATACCTGCTGATAGGGGAAATTGTTGAACTTTCAGTTTTAAATACACTACTGGATAGGTACAATTTAGTTTCTTCTTAACCTAAAGGATAATTGTTGATAGGGGGAAATTGTTGAACTTTTAGAAGCCTAGAAGCATAATTACTGATAGCATAAATTATTTAGTTTTCTTCATAGAACCCAGGTTTATTGTACTGATAGGGTAGAAAAATGCTTGAACTTCAAAGCCTAGAAGGATACTCACTGATAGGTACAAATTATTTACTTTCTTCAGAACCCAGAAGGACACCAAGTTGATAGGTGAAAACTGTTGAACTCTCAGAAGCTCAGAAGCATAATTACTGACAGAAAAGAAATTATTTAGCTTTCTTCAGAACTCAGGGAAGGAGCGGTAATTGGTTGATAGGTGTAGAAATTGTTGAACTTTCTTAGAAGCCTAGAAGCATAATTACTTTGGATAGGGTACAAATTATTTAGCCTTTCTTCTCAGAACCTAGAATAGATAATTGTTGGTAGGGGGGTAGAAATTGTTGAACTCTTAGAAGCCTAGAAGTTATAATTACTGATAGTACAAATGATTGCTTTCTTCAGAACCTAGAAGGACAATTGTTGATAGGGTAGAAACTGTTAAACTTTTCTTAGAAGCCTAGAAGCATAATTATTAGGCATAAATTATTTAGCTTCTTCAGAACCTAGAAGGAGAATTGTTGATAGGGTAGAAATTGCTGGAACTTCCTTAGAAGCCTAGAAGCATAATTACTGATAGGGCATAAATTATTTAGCTTTCTTCAGAACCCAGAAGGATAATTGTTGATAGGGGGTAGAAATTGTTGAACTTTCTTAGGCTCAGAAGCACACTACTATAGGCATAAATTATTTAGTTTTCTTCAGAACCTAGAAGGATAATTGTTGATAGGGGGTAGAAATTGTTGAACTTTTCTTAGAAGCCTAGAAGCATAATTACTGATAGGGCATAAATTATTTAGCTTTCTTCAGAACCTAGAAGGATAACGTTGATAGGGGTAGAAATTGTTGAACTTCCTTAGAAGCCTAGAAGGATAATTACTGATAGGGCATAAATTATTTAGCTTTCTTCAGAACCTAGAAGGATAATTGTTGATAGGGGGTAGAAATTGTTGAACTTCCTTAGAAGCCTAGAAGCATACTCTATCAGATAGGGCATAAATTATTTAGCTTTTCAGAACCTAGAAGGATAATTGTTGATAGGGGGTAGAAATTGTTGAACTTCCCTGAGAAGCTCAGAAGCATAATTACTGATAGGGCATAAATTATTTAGCTTTCTTCAGAACCTAGAAGGATAATTGTTGATAGGGGTAGGAAATTGTTGAACTTTCTTAGTCAAAGCATAATTACTGATAGGGTACAAATTATTTAGCTTTCAGAACCCAGAAGGATAATTGTTGATAGGGTGAAATTGTTGAACTTCCTCAGAAGCCTAGAAGCATAATTACTGATAGGCATAAATTATTTAGCTTTCTTCACAGAACCTATAGCATGATAATTGTTGATAGGGGGCAGAAATTGTTGAACTTTCTTAGAAGCCTAGAAGCATAATTACTGATAGGGCATAAATTATTTAGCTTTCTTCAGAACCCAGAAGGATAATTGCTAGATAGGGGTAGAAATTGTTGAACTTTCTTGTAGCTTCTGAAGCATAATTACTGATAGGCATAAATTATTTAGCTTTTCAGAACCTAGAAGGGATAATTGTTGATAGGGTAGAAATTGTTGAACTTTCTAGAAGCCTAGAAGTACAATTACTGATAGGTATAAATTATTTAGCTTTCTCTGAACCTAGAAGGATAATTGTTACAGGGTAGAAATTGATTGGAAGCCTGGAAGGATAATTACTGATAAGTGAAGAAATTGTTTAACTTTCTTATGATCCTGAAAGAATAATTGCTGATAGGGAGCAGAAATGTGTAGTGGAATTACACTACATGCATAACTCAACACACATTTTTTATATTTTAACTTTGAATTCAATTGAGAAAAACAACCAATTGTTATAATAACAAATCATAATGTATTTGAATAAATATACAAAGATGAAAGAAGGCTAAATCAGCTGCAAGCAATGTATGAGGAGATTAAAAATGTTGATTTAAAAAGTTAATGCACAAATTAAGAGTTGTCGCACTTAGACTATATATTGAAATGTTTTGCTGAAATGAAAATGGATTATAATATTCAGTAAAGATATTTTGTTTGAATGTTCAAGCAATTAGCATTGCATAATTTGGTGACTATTTTGAATGATGAAAAGTTTTTTGAATACAGTTTTGGCAAACAGAGTTGGAAAGTAAATTTCCCACTTAAGGATTCAGATTTGCACTACATGGCAAACAAAGTGGGCGATTGTCGTTCTGTCTATTACTGGCGGCTCTGCGCGGGTGTCTGCTTTGTGGCTGAACTGAAATTCTTGCTGGGTTTCATTCTTAAAAGCTGGCTTACATGGATTATGTACACTTGTTGAAATTTCGTGTGCAATCATGTGTTCTTATGTGTTCTCAAGTGCCTATGATTAATAAACCAATCAGCAATGGTTATTCTTAAAATTAGCTGTCTGATTGTCTTTTTGCACAAATCTTTTGATATTATTATGTGCGATTAAAAAATTGTTCCAGGAACTTTTTACTTCATTTACATGTTATACAAGGGGTAAATTGTCGTATCTGCTTTTTTTTATAAAACTTGCCAGATAGATTTCCCAAATATTTAAAAAACTCTAAAAGTTTTAAGTTATAATTGTTGACTGGAAGAAGAATATTTTTAACATCACAGTTAGGAGACAGTGATTCATATTCAACAGGAGTAATTCATTTTTAACTTCACTATTAAATATTGTTATTTCAGGCTCTTGTGGAAATGATGAATTTTTGTTCCTACACCATTTATTTTCCTTATCAGTCATCTCAAGTACTGTAAGTTACTTCCTACAATCCAAAATATGTTTTGGCTTTAAATAACCCGGAAAGGGTTGATAAGCCATAAAAATCAAGTTGATCAAGCAGTTGCTTCAAACAGATGGATAGTATATGTGTGCAGTGATAATGGAAAATATTTTTGTACAAACATACTTCTCATAATCCACTTCAGATTTGCAAAAGTCCCATTGGAAAAAAAATATCATTGTCTTGATGCTGAAACGTGCTTCAGATAATCATTCTCTTTGGACCCATTTTGTATGCGCATTGTGTTTTTTTGGCTTTTGGCCCTACTTGTTAGTTAACATGTGTTATACTGTTGATGCACCACCCCTTGGTTAAAAGCCTATTTTCTGTAGTACACACACACACACATAAATATATATATATATATGTGTGTGTGTGTGTGTGTGTGTGTGTGTGTGTGTGTGTGTGTGAATATATATATATTCCGTCAAATATCAGCCTATTATCCCAGCATTTATCAGCTCTTTCTATCTCTTTTTTTGCCCTCAGGCTCTCTTTGACAAGCTGATCTGTTTGAAACTATTTGCCTGGTTCTTTCTTTCCAATTCCATCTATCTCATTCCAAACCCTGCTGTCTCTGACTGTTCAGCCATCTCTTGACAGAGTCGTTCCCATTGGTCCAATGTGTCATTTGCTTAACACTCACCTGAATCTTTGATTAACTAATGCTTTCCACACCAAATGATTAGGAAAGTGGACAGATCCAGACACAGACCAACAAATGATCAGTATTAGAAACATCTTTCAATTTGAACAATAGATTAGGCTGCTCAAGAAATAGTTTCACCCAATACTGCAAATTGTTAAAAAGCCAAAACATTAATCTGAACACTTGTCTATATTTCTGAGATGAGATAGTATTTACAGTATTTACATTATTCAAACTATTATCCTTATCTTTGTTGCCATTTGTACAATGTTTCAGTTGTTGTACATTCTGGCCTTCTTCAGGTGCAACAAAGATGAAGACAATAGTCTGAATAATGTAAATACTATTAATTTAAACACTTGTGTGACACGATAACTAGGTGTATATTAAGGTGAATTTGTAAAATATGTATTATAATAGATTAAGAATAGAAAATAGTTAAGAATAGTAAAATAGTTTAAAAACATGTGTTTCATTTAACAAAAGTGAAAAAGAAAAGGAAAAAATAAATAAATAAACCCTTTTATTTTATAAGTAAATTTAAAATTTTTGACTAAGTAATTTGATGTGATAAAAGATAAAGTTTAGGAAATAGATTTTTGAGTGACCAGGTCAAAAACTGTCTTTACTGTATCTTGACCACACATTAAGAACATAAAGAAAAGATAATAGAATTTTCCCTTTCTCCAGGCAATAAAAAAATGCCTGGTTACTGGTAAAGTGTCAGGGCTATAAAAACATCTGGCGGCCTTCACACAAAGCTTTATTAAGATAAAAAGATAAAAAAATCCTGGAAAATACTAAGGCTAAGTGCAGACGAGATGTCTGCGAGATGTTTACACATCAAAAGAGGGAAAATTTAAGTACCTTGAAATTTTGAACTTACAGTCGCCAATGCTTATCACCCAGTGGTCTAGGAACTTTCGATTATTTCAATATAAATACAAGTGATTTTTCTGAGTTAGTTAGTTAGTTAGTTCAGCTGGGAGTTCAGTTCAGCCAGGCGTGTGCTTGAAGTAGGGAAAACTCTGTTCGTCTGAGTCGGTCGGTTCAGCATTTGATCTCCATTAATTAGAGTTAGAGCTGTGTGTCACATCGCCTGCCCCAACTGCAAGACTAACTCTAAATGAAATAAAGCATCATTTTAACTCATCCAAGTTGTGGAAGTTCATTCCTTATAGTTTATCTTGTACCCCCAGCTTGAGACTCCAACTTTTTCAACCAACCCCCGGCAACATCACAGTGTGGAGAACGGTCTCCAGAGAAATTGTTTGGACCTCCACTGGGGTGTTACACTTGTGTCATATTCTTAAACATCTTTGCCAGATAAAATCTTTCATAAGGATGCCATGCATGGTCCCAAGCTTCTTCAGAAATATAAAACCTCTCAGCTGTATACAATGACTTTCTCAGATCAATGGTAAAAAATGGTTTTGAACAAATGAAGCCTGTAGGTCTTAACAAGAATGATCTTTCTTCAAACCACAAGGACTGACACTACAGAATAACAAAGAAAGAACTGTACCAAATAACAGAATTTACATCATCTGAGGATGCTCAACAGCAGCGACTACTGAAGTGGATATCACATCTAACTTGAAGAGAGAATAATGACATAATCAAGATCTTGATCTTCCACATTACTTCAAACAAAAGGTTAGGAAGGAAACCCCATCAGTACTGGAAAGAGTAATAACAGTTACTGGAGTTTAGAAATCTATTTTCTTGAAAAATTGATTTAAGAAAAAAATTTTCTAAATTTCAACTTGTTGCTCATACAATGAATGCCAAGTTTTTCCTTATGAAGAAGTGGCTAGAAACATCATTACATGATCAACTAGAGAGGCATCAAAACCATTTTTGAAATCTAAAACTTATGAAATACATTATAATCATTAATATCAAGCAGGCTAAATTTTGTATCATTTGAAAGGTAAATTTACCTTCATATATAGACATTGGTACCATGATACTGATAGCATGGCCTCTGATTATAGGTATTGAGAAGCATTGAATCACTTTTAATTGCTGTTTTTCTCAGGGTGGGGTCAAAACTATGAGAGTATAAAAATACACTTTTAAAGAAATATATACATAAAAATAAACTTTTATAGAGAAATATACACTTTTAAAGGAAAAATATTACCAACAATACATTTTTGAAGAAAGGATTATTACAATAACACATTTTTGAAGGAAAGAATTATTCTCGGCAAAACATTTTTGAATACAAAACTAGAAGACATTTTCAGTTTTCTAAAATAAAAAAGAATAAAAACAAAAAAATTCATTAAAATCTGACTAAATCAACCTTCTTACTATAACTGAATATTAGAAAAATACCTTAAAATCCCACCTTTTTGGCATTAAATAACCAACAGGGGTTAATATGCCGTTAAATATTAAACTCAAACTCAATCTAAATATTTTAAACACAATTGTATGCATTCAACTACAGATAAAACATATTGTTGGTCATTTTATTATAAAATGTGATGGTGAGATTGATTAGCTGGTTAATTTTGTTTAGTGGCATATGTGTTATTTAATGCTGAAATCAAAATATTTTTTTTTGTCCTGGGCATGACGGCAAACTGCATCTGGCCACAAGGCCTCTGATTAGGAGGTTGTAAGGAGCATGAAACCACCTCTTAATTGCTGTTATTCCAAGGTCCACCTAAAGCTGACTTGTCACACCCAACATGCACAGCAATTTTCCAAAATGATCATCACACCTCTCTATGGAGTACAGTCTGTTTCATCTAAAACAGTTCAAACTCAACAAAACAGCATGACACTTGACAATTCATCACACATAGAAAGGTCAGTCCACCCTGACTTGGAGTGGTTCCAGCTATGGGCAAATAGTTAACCCCCAAACTGGGGTTAAAACACCATGAAAGTATAAAAATACACTTTTATAGAAATATATACATAAAAATAAACTTTTATAGAGAAATATACACTTTTAAAGGAAAAATATTACCAACAATACATTTTTGAAGAAACGATTATTACAATAACACATTTTTGAAGGAAAGAATTATTTTCAGCAAAACATTTTTGAATACAAAACTAGAAGACATTTTCAGTTTTCTAAAATAAAAAAGAATAAAAACAAAAAAAATTCATTAAAATCTGACTAAATCAACTTTCTCACTTAAAAAAAAGAAAAATACCTTAAAGCCACACCTTTCTGGCATTAAATAACCCACAGAGGCTGCTGTTCTCCTCGGGCTTCTCGATAAGGTTCAGAGGAGGGTCTGTAATGTGATAGATACCGACTTGGCAGACCGACTGCAGTCTCTCTCCCACCGGCACGACGTGGCTTCCCTGTGTCTCTTCTATAAATACTGTCATGGCTTCTGCTCCGATGAACTTAGATCACTGGTGCCCCCTAAATATGAATTTGCACGAGATACTAGATTAGCAACTAGATCCCACCCTTTTACAGTGAAACCGATAAAATGCAGCCGTAACTTCTACTCCAACAGTTTCTTTCCTCGCACTTCCCGACTGTGGAATTCTCTTCCAAACGATTGCTTCCCCGACGGCTACAATCTCCAGGAGTTTAAATGTAAGGTCAATAGACACTTCCTAACACACTAACCTGCTCCCATTCTATCAAGCACTCTTCCCATCTGCCTAACCCTCATCCTCGCTATCCTTACTCATCTGTCACCTTCCTCCTGACATTCCCTATGTCTAACCACTCCTTCTCTTTACCTTCCCCTATGTAGCCCCATGTGCAATAGTGGCAGTGGAATGCCTTGCTTGGGGTGAGATGATAAAAAAAAAAAATGCCATTAAATGAAACTCAAAGTTCAAAAACTCACCTAATTGTAAAAGCAGAATAACATTTATTTTTATGACTTCAAAGCAGAAATAAAATTAAATGTTGGCATTAAATGACCCATAAAAAGTTGATATGACATTAAACAAACAAAACAAAACTTCCTATAAAATTCATTAAAAAAAAATTGCTGAGCTTGGGTTTTCAACAGTATTTGCACTGACATCACATATTCAGACTTTTTCATTAGTTTACAGGGATTTAAAAATTGAAACCTCTTCAGATCTGATAGGGTTAAATTTGAAATCATTTACAGTTAAAAAAAAATTACAGAATCAGTGTTTTTATCATTTCAAACTTTACCAAGAATTTTACCTCAAGATAAACTGAAAACAGAGAAACCAAGAAAGAGAGCATGTGTGTTCTAATTTAATCTTTTTATTTGAGAAAATATATGATGAATCCTTTAAAAGAAAAACAAAACTACAAGAGTAAGGTAATTTTCCATCATGATATTGATATATTGTTTCATTGACAATAAGAAATAAAAATGATTTTAAAATTTCTAGACAAATTTATGTAATTATTAATAAAATCACTGCTAATTTTATTTTACTTCATTCAACTCTAACTTTTTAAAAGTGTTCACACTTTTTTCTTTTAATTTATTTTCATGTTTCACCCCCAAACATTGCCTATTTTTTTCTTTTTACTTGGAATATTTTTCTTTGTTTATATTCTTGGCTTACTTTTATTATTCACTTTTTTTCTTATGTAGAAAGAGATGCGAGAGTGATAGAAACAACCAGTATGTTTTCACGTCATTTTGAAAGATGACTTGCTTCACCCTAGGGGCATAACAACTGGTACTCCACCTCCTTATGCTGTGTTGCGGATTTGGAAGACATTTGTGTTTGAAGAATTGGTTTATAAATTCTTTGTTTTTTGGTGGGGGTTCTCTTTTTGTGGTGGGGGTGGGGTTTATGTGTTTTGGCGGGGTGGATATTTAATTTTTTTTTCACATTGCTTGGAGGATGTTTCCAAACGTAATGCATAAAACTACATGCATGTGTGAAAATGCTGTTGGCTAGATCACTTAGTTTATGGAGGTTTGCTGCCTTTTTTAAAAGAATCATACCTGATTCAGCAGTAAAATACTGTTTTTATATATATGTCTATGCACATACAGACTCAATCTTTATAAATCACACACACACATATATATATATATATATATATATATATGGTAGATACTTGTTTTTACAATTCTGAATAGTTGTGAATAAATATTTTGTACTCTTTCTTCAGAGACTTTTTAACATTAATATGTCTGAATATATTTAAATATTTATGTACATGATGCGATGGATAAATTGTCATCTAAATTGCACAAAAATGAAAATAACACTGACATCTCATTTTAACAAACTAACCAAAATTACACAAAAACATCTTGAAGTATGAAAGAGTAAATTTATACAATAAAATCACCATTGGCTTCAACAGCGGCTTCCAGACAACTTCAGGATCTTCTGCATCTCTTCTGGACAGTCTCCTTGTTTAAGTTGAGAAATGTTGCCATAATCATTGCCTTCAGTTCATTTTTTGTGTTACAAGGGGTTTTCTTGGTATCTCAGTCAACTGCACCCCATACATAATAATGAAGTGGGTTGCAGTCTGGGGAGTTTAGTGGCCAGATGCAAGGAATGATGTAATCACAGAAATTGTTTGACAGCCATGATTGGCTTCTGATTGTGTAGCATAGTGCAGAGTCTTGTAGCCAAATATAGGGTTCTCTAGCAACCACTCTCATGACTCAGGATGATACTACCTTCTCAAGGAACTTGATGCAAGCTTCTGTGTTGTGTCTAAGGTCCTGTGGAGAGATGAATGGAGGCAATAACATTGCCATCACTAGTGATCACTCCAAACACCATGACCTTGACTGGATATATCCACAAGTTCTTCATGAATCCTTTGAACTTTCCTCAGATTGAAACACAAACACAAAAACACAAAATGTTTGTATTGAAGTTTCTGGTGCGAATGTCAAGCAGTAAAATTTTCAAATTTCTGGCAGAATGAATTGTGTTATGCTGCTCTTTTTTTACAAATGGTGCTCAACTGACCCTGCAGTAATGTGCGGTCAACAATATTAAAAACAATGTGCATGCACAAAATCAAAAATATAAAATGGTGACAATTTACCCATCACACACCGTATATTCATTTGTTTTGAGTATTGTGTGTACATAAATATATATCTATGTTTATTCATATCTCTGTTTATTTGTGCAGATAATTGCTCTACACAATCTGTATGTAATTAATTATAAGTATATAATTATATGTACCGGTCAGTGTGTAATAATGCAGGTATATACTGCATGTTTTATGCATATTCTAAGCTCCATATGTATGTCATATAGTGTCACATGCCTGATTATGTATATATAGATATGTATTATATACAATGATATGCAATTTTAAATATGTTCATATCAGTCACTTAAGTGCCGTACGTGATACATGCTTTGGGTGATCATGTCTCGAAAGAGACATGACTGACTGAGCAGAAAATTATCATGCGGTAGGTTGCCAATGCTTTCTGTGGTAGACTGGTTGCCAGCCAAAGCTATAGAACCCAGTCTGTCCTATTATTTAACCCATAACTGGAGGGAAGAGATGGATTAATACCTTTCCCAAGGGTATTTGTGCATGTGAATGCAAGCAATTCAACTAGAATTCAAAGTCGGCACTCCAATCTCTCATTTTGATTTGATATCCACTGCACCACAACGCAAAGTCATGATAATATCTAATGAATGATTTTGCATGTATGAATTTTTAAATGTATTTGTGTTTTGATAATCAATAACAAAATTATATATTAATATATAATTTTCCCCCTCATTTCCCATCTCTCTTATCCCCACTTCCGTTCCTGTGACAAGCTTATTTTTTTATTTCTTTACACATACTTAATCTTCAAATGTCATTTTCAAAGATCAGGCTTGGATCCATTTTGCCATCTCTCTTTGTTATCCCTCCCCCTCTTCCCTACCCTTTATAACAATGTCTAGATGCCTATCTTCTAACATAATCTTCCCTCTCTTTTTTAACTCCCCCTCATGCTGTTCTTTCTTATTTTTTCCTTTTTTCTTCTTTTAAAGTGAACTTCAGGCATATTAATTTCTTTTGGAATTTTTTCTATAATAAACTGAAGTGAATTTTCTTTGCAAAAAAAATCATATGACACATGTGATTTTCAAATTCTTTTTTTAAATATATATATATATGGTTTTTGAAAACTGAGCCCAAACTACTGACTTTCAGTGGTTTACTGGTAGAAAGGCACGTAAGGCAAGCAGGATTTGCAATAAAGTGTTTGATATCAGAGATGGAGAGAGAGCATTAACAGAATCAACATAAAAAAAATATGACCTGTATCATATAATACCATAATTAAGTCAAATTATTACTAGCAATTCTTTGTCTCCTGTCCCAAAATACCTACCAAATTGTCTATATTGTTAGAGAAGATTTACATAAAGTTAACTATTATTTATGCTATTTCCATCTCTCTCTCTTTCTTTCTCTCCCCTCCCTCTCTCTCTCTCTATATATATAGGGTTTGATGGATAAGTTGTCATCTAAATTACACAAAAAGGAAATAACACTGTCATCTCATTTTAACAGATATATTTACCAAAATTACACAAAAATATCTTGCAATTCTAAAGTGTGAATTTACAATTTCTCTCTCTCTTAGCCATTTCCATTGGCTTTCCCCTTCTTCCCTCTTTACATTTTCTCTCTTTTGCTCTTTATCTTCACTTTCTATTTCTTCTGTATCTTTTCTTTATAAAAGTACAATTCTTTTTTTAAAAAATGCCAAAAGATTTGAGCTCAAGCACTGTAACTGATGTCAATATCTGTCTGTAATTCACTTTTGGCCAAAATTTAAAATTTCTTTCTTTTAGCTGTTTCCACTAGCTCTTCCTTCTTTACATTTTCTCACTTATTTTTCTCTTCACTTTCTATTACTTCTGTAGTTTTACTTTTCCCTTTTCGTTTCCTTTTCTTGATTTTTCATCTTAATTTCTGATCTTTTCTTCCCTCTTTCTTTCTCTTTTTAATATTTTTTTTACCTCGTATGGAAAACAAAATTTCTAAAAGGAAGTGTTGTTCTTAAAAGAAGTCTTTTAAAAATAAAACATTGTTAACTATAACTACCTGATGAGAAATTGTTCTTTCAATTGCAAAATGTAATGTACAATTTTGTCATAGTTTGTAGTTTGCAAATGTTCTTAGGTAATTAATAATAAATATTCATTGCTCTACTTTTATATTGAACACGGTTTTAAATTAATGTTTAGAATGCTGTAATTATTTTCTTCATTCTTATTCATTCATATATATATATATATATATATATATAGGATATGAAAGCTACCTTGAACAAATATCACCTTAACTAAATATGCAGACAGTTTTTTTTCTTCAATTTTATCATTTTTACTTTTCTTCATTATTATCATTTGTTCTCAATTATTGGACATAGATTCTTATTCTATATACCATGGCCCTTCAGTATATTGGCAATCATGGCTCTCCACAATTTCCTGTTCTTTGTAGCTTTTAATAAATATTGTCTTTTTGTTATCTCAACTAAACCTTGTTGCACCATCCATTTACTTACTAGATAGGTCATATGCTGGTTTTCTCTGTCCCTCATGACTTCAATATGTCCTGTGAGCATGAAATTTTCCAAGCCCTCTTTCCTTATTAAGTGCCCTAGAAATATAAACTGTCTCTTTCTGAAGTTAAGCATAAGTATTCTATTTGCTTCCATTTATGTTCAAACGTTGCCATTGTTCAGTCCATAAAATTCTTGGTGTCCTTCTGTAGAACCACATTTCTGTTGCTTCAAGTCTCTTCATCATCTGTGGTGAGATTGTCCAGCATTCACTGCCATATAAGATGGTTGATATTACATATATCAATAAGACTGATATTCACATATTCTGTGTGTAAATGTTTGCATAAATGTGTGCATTTAAGATAGTTCTCTAAGAAATTGAAAATGCAAAGGTAGCATTGACCATTTGTTTTCTTTTTCATGAGTTCACAAATGGCTGCCTAGACCTGGATTTGTTCTGCAACAAATTGTCCATGAGGGAATTTCAAGAGAAATGACTGTAGTTGAGATAGAGTCAGTGTTAATGGTCCTTTCCTTAGCTGCATAGTATATGCTTTGCCAGGGTTACATACTGTTGTGGATCTCCATCGCCAATTTGTTGTGGCAAATCTTAATGCAAATCTTTTTTTTTTTAATCATTTCCCCCCGAACAAGGTCGAAATGCCACTGATGTGCAGGGGGTTACATAAATGTAAAAAGATTAATTAGAAAAGAGTAAGGAGTACAAACTAGTTAGAAAGGAACAATAGAAAGCAGGTGCAATGACAGATACATAGGTGGAGAGAAAGGGAAGGTTATACAGAGGTGGGGAGAGAGCTAGTGTCCAGTGGTTAGTAGATGAGTATTGACATTGCATTTAAATTCCTGGAGGTTGTAGCTGTCAGGAAAGCAAGAATATGGTAGTGAGTTCCACAGGCGGGAAGTGCGAGAGAAGAAGCTGCAGGAGTAGAATTGTCGTCTGCATTTAGCTAACCTGACTGTGAATGGGTGGGACCCAGTTGCCAGTCTGGTTGCACGAGCAAACACCTGTTGAGGAGGCATCAGTGACTTAAGCTTGTCCGAGCAGAAGCCATGAAAGTATTTATAGAACAGACAAAGGGAGGCCACATTTCAACGTTGTCAATTTGTTGTATTGTTGTTGTGGTAAAACTTCCTTGCAAAGTTGTAGTGACTGGTAAGTCCTGAAGTAGACATGGAACACAGAAATTAGATTCGAAACAGTGTATTAGTATAACAATAACATATGTACAAAATAAGTGCTAATAATCAGTGAATAGAAATGAGTAAGTCCGAACGGTACAGTTACGCTGCTTATTGCCTGAATCATAGCTGGCTTTAACTGTGTACTAGCTGTCCTAAACTGCCTCTGAAGTCATGCAGGTAATTATATATAGTAAGAGGAAGAGTCCATTCCTTATAGAAGGGCACCATAATACATACAGTCTTGAATTCAGAGTTTTTCTTCTAGACCAGTTGCCACACAAGGATACAGAACCCAGTTTATCCTACTATTTACAAATAGTTAGGTGGAGAAGAGATGAATTCATAGCTTTCCCAGGATTATTAGCACTTAAATGAACTGGACTAGAATTCAGACAGCTTTCTAATTCCTCAATTTGCACTCTATTTCCCTACTGTGCATCCATACAGCATATGATTCAGTATTAAATGCACAATCAGAGCTTAGCAGTTTTAGTTGCTGGTCAATTTCAGGCAATCTCTTTTGTCTAGTCTATCTTCATATGCTTAACAATGTTTGAAAAAATACACCAACTACACATTGGTCAAATATGTCTTTGAGCAAATTCTGAATTCAGTGTTGGCTTTAATATTTTGATGTCTCATCCAAGAGACCTGAACATTTTCACTTATTTGAAACCAGATGACTGAAATCTACTGAATTTATATTTCACCATCCCGTTACTCAAGCTTACTATGTAGGTTATGCTTCTCTTGCCTTCAAGTTGTCCTTAAGTATCAAACTTTCCAAACCCCCTTTCTTTATTTTATGCCCTAGGAATTTCAACTATCTCTTCTTGATGTTAAGTATAAGTGTCGTTTTCATTTCCATTTTCTCTCAAACTTTGTCCTTGTTTAATCTGTGGTATTGTCAGCATCCTGCTGTCGAACCACATTTCTGTTCCTTCAAGTCGCTTCATCATCTGTCCAGCATTCACTTCCATATAATAAGGCTGATATTACATATATCAATATCACTTATATTCACACAATCAGAGCTTGTTTGTTTCAGTTGCTGATTAATTTTAGGAAATCTCATCCGTCTCTTCCCTCCAGTTATGGATTAAATAATATGACAGATTGCGTTCTATAGCCTTGGTCGGCAACCAGTCTACTGCAGAAAGCAATGGCAACCTACTGCGGGATAATCTTCTGCCCAGTCAGTCATGTCTCTTTCGAGACATGATCGCCCAAGCGTGTATCGTGCATGGCACTTAACTGACTGACTGACATCTGTCCATTTTATCTATGGCATTTCATATGGAGAGAAGACATGGTTGTTTGGTTGTTTTGTTTTTATGTCACATCAACACCTTGGCGGGTCATTTATTGCCAACTAAATTTTTTATTTATTTATTGCTGGTAATACCTTTTTCTTTCAACAATTTATTGTTGTTTTTATATAAGTTTTGTGTCTAGTAATACTTTTTTCTTTTTCGTGTATCAAGATTCATTGGGATTTGTTTTTAAGGGCAGGGTCCCCAAGTCCTACCCTTGTTATTTAACCCATAACTGGATGGAAGGGACAGATTAATACCTTTCCCAAGGGTACCAGTGCTTAAGTGAATGCAGGGTATTCAACTGGAATTTGAACTCGGCTCACTGATTTCTCTTTCCGAGCCAATATCCACTGTACCACAACACATATCTGTCACTAAATGCTTACAGCACCTGCTATTCCCAAGCAGTCACCCATCTAAGTACTGACCAGGCTCAACATTGCTTAACTTTGGTGATTGAGCGAGAACTGGCAAATTAAATGTGATAGGCCGTAAGCCGAGAAGACATGAAATGCACATTGGAGTAGATAAACTAAACTATTGCCCAGTTCACACTCCACCCACGTCTATTAAACAGGTGAAGAGGCTCATCCCTTGTTCCCTGTTTAGGATGTGATTTCCAGCTTTCTCTTTTCCACTCTTTTCACTCTTATGTAGCCCCCTGTGCATCAGTGGCATTACCGCCTTGCTTGGGGGTAATATGATTTTTAAAAAAAACTAGTCAAATATATACTGGAGCAAATTCTGAGTCCAGTGTCCTCTTGAATGTTTTGTCACTCCCCTTGTGTACAAGATGCCACTAATCTGATCCTTTTAAAACAAGATGTCAGAAATCTAAAGAATTCACTTCTAAAAAATGCATGTTATATTGTCTGGATCAGGGTTTTTCACTCTCGTTTGAGAAACCCCTCCCTGGATGACTTTCACTGTTTCTTTTTTCTTTTTCTTTGCCAGGTGTTGCCATGTAAGGCCCAGTTTGCTGTCAAGGTCATCTCACCATCTTGTTTTTAGCCTTCTACTTAGTCTTTTCTATTTTCTTCGGGTCCACTCTGTTACCTTTGAAATCCAGTGGTTATCTGTGAGCCTTGAAACTTGACCAGCCCATCTGTGCTTGCTCTTTAGGATGGTGGTAATGATATCTTCAATTCTAGTCTGCTGCCTGATCAAAGTGTTTCTCTTCTGGTCAAGCAAACTGACGCTGAGCATGATGTGTACCATCATAGCTACCAATAGTTTGTTAATAGCAGCATCATTGAGATCCCACATTTTACTAACATGGGTCATCACTGGCTTTATGTATTCACTGAAAATTTTGTGCTTGATTACCACGGTAGTTTTTTTGCTGCTCATGATATCATCTACCTTGCAAAAGGCTGATCATCCGAATACTATCCCCCGTTTATTTTCAAGTAAGATCTCCCCATCCCAGAAAAATATAGCTATCTAACTCTTCTATGGTTTTACTATTCACTGAGATAGGAGCTTTTATGACCTTGTTAAACATGACCTTTGTTTTTCCAAGGTGCATGTTTAGGCCGACTAGACAACTGCTGTTTTGTAAGTTATTGAGGATCTCCTCTGGTTCTTGTGGTGTGTGGGCAGAGATAATGATGTCATCAGTAAATTCAAAATGAGCTAGGAGTTATCCATTTATGTTGATTCCTCTGTCCTTTCAGTTGATTCTGCTGACCACTGCATCTTGTAGGCATGATGTGAAAAGCAGAGGGGGAATATGTATTTGTTGGCTTTTTCTTGGAGTAGGTTTACTACCTAAATGTGGTCTATGGTAGAGAATCCTAGCCTGAATCCTGCTTGTTTTCTAGGTAAATGTCTGTCTAAAGTACTTTGCACTCTTTGGAGAAGGATTTGGGAGAACACCTTGTAGATGATGTTATATTGTATGCAGTCTGTATATCACTTTTGTGTCTTATTAGGTAAATGTTTACCAGAGACCGTGTCTCTATAGAAGTAGTCTAATTTGATCTATTTATGCTACATGCCCAGCACATCACAGCACATATAAATAATAATGGTAATATTACCTGTTTGCTTATAGCCATTCATTGACCAAGTAACCAGTTTTTCTGCTGCTTTGCATTCATAACATCTTTCTCTAATTCAGTAATTTTTATTACTCTTTTCAGTATTGATGTGGGATTTCTTCCTTAACTTTTTGTTTGAAATAGTGTGCGAACATTAGCTTTTTGATTCTATCAGTATTTACTCTTCAAATTACTTGTAATATTTGTAGTAGAAAAGAAATTAAGAATTAAAATCAACTTTCTGTTTCACTTTTACAAAAATTCACAATGACATGTGAATCCTGGTTTTTCCCAAATAAAAAATGGTTTGACCATGTGTGTAAAGAAAAAGTCAAAACTGGATTTCACTAGTAAATGTTAAATTGGTTTTCTGACCAATGGGAGTTTTTTGCAAGACCATAAAGACTTTGGGATCCAGTGCGAAAAATCTAAATACTATAAAAGGCTCCAGCCAGCGTCAGTCAGACAGTCTCAGATGGAAGCAAGCAAGATGACAAGCAAAAATGTAACAATGGGAGAAGCTTCATCCAGACATTTGTCCTTTTTCTCCTTCTTTCTCATGTGATGATTCATTCTACTTCTTTTTCTCAATTCAAAGATATTTCTACCAAACAAACGCTGATACATACATATGTACATGCACAAAAACTCTGTCCAACAAATTACTACTACAAACATTTCTTGATACCCTTAACTTTCTCACTGAACATTAATTTCTACCACAATTCATGTTATCCTTTTCATTATTAAATTACTATTTTAACATGAAAAATGTATATTTTTATTCTTACACTATTCCACACTATTCTACACAATTCCACACATTCCAATCTGCTACCAATCTTCTGATGAAAAGCTTCTGATAATTCTGGATAAAACTTGTAAGCTGTTTGGTTATGTCTGACACAAGGCCGAATTAATAAACATCTTTCTATGGCAACATATTAATTTTAGTGGATACTGCTGTTGAAAGTTCTGAAGTGATGTGGTTTCTCTTATTTGGTACAGTTTTTTTTTTCTTTTTTTTTTTCCTTCTGTTACACAAGTTCATAATGTTTGGAGAAGGGTGGTCTTTGCCAAGACCTTCAGGTTTAATTCACTGAAAGCCATTTTAACCATTGATATGAAAATGCAGTTGTATACAGCTGATAGTTTAAATATTTCTAGATAGAACTATACTCAAAATGTCAAATAACTATATTTTGAATGAAAAAAACTTTATCAAATTAAAAAAATCGATTTCATATTTAATTTTTCTATTTCTGACTTTATTTCCAGTAATTATAATTTATGAAAGAAAAGAAAATCAGTTTTTACATTTTGGATTAAAAATTGTTTGCCTAGGAGAAGGACTAAATATACAAATAAGGTTTTTGATTCAGTCAATTCAGTCTACCATCTTCTTTTGCAGGAAGAACATACTTAATGATATACTTATTTTCTATGACATATTGGGTTTGTAGGGAGAAAACACTTAAAAAAGAGGAAGAACTAAAAATAAGTCTTGTAATATTCCTTCAATCGCATTATTGAAATTTGCTCCTGTGTTAGAATCAAAACCATTTTTGTCTTTCAAAAGGCTTGATCACTCCAAGAAACTCAACAGAATAAAAACAGCAACAGATCATTTCAAATTGGTTTTCAATAAGCATTATAAAAAAAAAAGTATTTTGGCAACTAGGTTAGTGAGAAGTGTGGAGGTTTATTTGTAACTTGAGGCCATTAAAGGGAGTCAAGTAAATATTTTTCTTTTTTCTCTCTCTTTTCTCTCTCTCTCTCTTCTTTTGCCTCTTTTCTTTCTGTTCTATTTCTTTCTCTTCTCTTTTATTCTTTCTCTTCTCTTTCTCATTTCTCTTCTATTTTGTTCCTCTGCTCTTTTTTATTCCTTTTCTCTTTCTTTTCATTTCTCTTCTATTTTGTTCTTCAACTCTCCTTTCTTTTTCATTCCTCTTCTCTTTCTTTTTTATTTCTATTCTATTTTGTTCCTCTACTCTTCTTTGCTTTTCATTCCTTTTCTCTTTCTTTTTCATTTATCTTCTATTTACTTTTTCTCTTTCTTTTTTATTCTCTTCTATTTTCTTCCTCTACTCTTTCTTTTTCATTCCTCCTCTTTTTCTTTATCATTTCTCTTTTAATTTCTTCCTCTACTCCTCTTGATTTTCATTCCTCTTCTCTTTCCTCTTCTTTCATTTTTCTTTTTTTAAATCTGATGAGCAGAATGAGGTGAATCTTGTTTGTATTAGTAAAGAGAAAGAAACATTTCTATTGGATTTTATTTTTTTCCCTGCATCTATTTTTGTAGATATTAAAGGAATCTATATTAAGCTTACAGCTACCTGAAACCAATTTCACGTTTCAATTGAATTTTTCAATCTCACTTTCCTCAAAAACTATTGAGTAAAAGTTTTATAAATACAAATAAACAAAATCAGTACAAAAACATGTGCCTGCTTTTGTTTGTAGGTATTTATACACAATCACAGAAACTGTAAAAATATACATGCATAATGTCAAAGGGAAAACATTTGCCCTTGGATTTCTGAATCCCATTTGTTTATACAGAGCCAGATGGATACAATCTTTATTAAATTAAATTATATCACTTAGATTCATTAGAATTATATTCATGAATATATATATATACAAAAGGAAAACTTATCTTAGCTGGAAGGAAAATAAACTTTTTTAACATCTCATATCCAAACAAATTTCTCCAATCTTAAGAATATCAAAATAATTATGACCCCTCCAGAACTATTAGGGATATGATTAGAACAAAAAATATCTATAAAAATATACATTCTGAAGCAGATAAACATAAAACATTCACACTTGTTCCTTGCAATATATTGGGGAAACTTGCAGAAATTTAAAAATGCGCATCTATAACAATTTATCAAATGCATTAGCCATACATTGAAATAAGATCAACTCCAACTTTGATCTGAAAAATGCCATTGTTCATTAACGGCCATAATCTTAACAATATAAGATACACAGATGATACAGTGCTGATAGCAGACATGGAAAAGGAAATAGAGAACCTCCTACAGAAGATAACAAGGAAAAAGTAAGGAGAAAGGGCTAAGCATAAACTTCAAGAAAACTGAATATATGGTCATCAGCAAAAAGGAAATAGAGAACCTCCTACAGAAGATAACAAGGAAAAGTCAGGAGAAAGGGCTAAGCATAAACTTCAAGAAAACTGAATATATGGTCATCAGCAAAAAGAGGTCCCCAGAATGTCAACTACACATCAGGGACACTAAAATCAAACAGGTACAGAAGTTTGAATATATTTGGGAAGCAGAAGATGGGAAGTGCGACATTGAGATCTGAAGGTGGATTGGCATGACCAAAGACACATTACAAAGGCTGAGCAGAGTATTGAGGGACAGGAAGATTTTGTTGAAAACAAAGAAGAGTAATTGACTGTTACGTGATATCTGTCCTTCTATATGGCAGCAAATGCTGGACAATCTCCTCGAGGATGAAGAAGAGAGTCAAAGCAATAAGAAATATGGTTCTACAGAAGGATGCTGGGGGATACTATAGACAGAACATTTGTGCAATGACAAGGCTTTGGAGAGAATGCAAATGAAAAGGAAACGTTTTTGGAATGCACAATGAGGAAGGAGGGCTTGAAGAACCTGATATTAATGGGATGGATAGAGGGAAAGAGGGACTGGGGGAAGCAGCATGAGACATACTTGATGGGTTTGAGCTGGTGGATAGTGAAACAGGGACTGGGAGAAATACCAAGGGGAAAGATATTAACAGCAACAGGAGATGAGGCAAGTGGAAGTCCATGATTGCTAATGTACAGCACATAAAGCAGAAGAATCTTGTTGAGAGGGAAAATTCTTGAAAGTGCCACTATCGGATCTTACCAAAAGAACACTCGACTGAACAATGGAATGCTGCGTGCATTTAGTTATGTTGCCCATCTTTTTTTGTTCTAATTTTATCAAGATGCTATTTAACATTGAGTCCAGATTTATATCTGGCTCTAATGATAATGTTGAGATTAGCTGTTTCCTTTTGGCATTTCTTGACCAAACGGTTAGTGCTACCTTCAGTTGTAATTTCTCAAGTCTTTTTCTTAAATCAGATTTTCAGAAAATTAGCCACTATTATCACACTTTTTTAGCATTGACAGCAGTTTTCTTCCTAACTTTTTATTTGATGTGAACAGTAATATTAAACAATTTTTTTTAATCATTTCACCCCAGGCAAAGCATTCCACTGCCACTATTGTTCAGGGGGTTGCATAGGGGAAGAGTGGCTAATTATAGGAAATGTCAGGAGAAGGGTGATAGACGGATGAGGATACTGAGGATGGGGGTTGGGTAGATGGGAAGAGTGTTTGAGAGAATGGATGCATGTTAGTGTGATAAGAGGTGTCTTTTGACCTTACATTTAAATTCCTGGAGATTGTAGCTGTCGAGAAAACAAGTATATGAAAGGGAATTCCACAGGCAGTAAGTGCGAGAAAAAAAGCGGTTAGAGTAGAAATTGCAGTTACATTTTATCTGTTTCACTGTAAAAGAGTGTGACCTAGTTGCTAATCTAGTATCTCAAGCAAATTCATAACTAGGGGGCACCAGTGATCTACGTTCATTGGAGCAGAAGCCGTGAAAGTATTTATAGAAGAGGCACAGGGAAGCCACATCACACCGGTGAGAGAGTGACTGCAGCCGGGCTACCAAGTCAGTATCGATCACATTACAGGTTCTCTGTTGTATTTTGTCAAGAACCCCAAGTATTGAATCACAGACTAATAGTGCAGGGGCACTCAACCAGATGTGGCAGCAATATTCAATATACAGGCGGATGATAAATTTATATATGTACAGGATGGATTCAGATGGGAAAAACTTCTTGGCCCTGCACAGAGAACTGACTTTCATAGCAGCAGATTTCATAATGGATTCAATATATCATTCCACTTGAAGTCCACTGAGAGTGTGAGACCAAGGAGGTGTAGTGTTTTACTCTCAGGGAGGCTAGCCTGATCCATGCTAATGGTGGGTATGAGCGATTGTCTGTGATGGTTAATTGATAGCAGCTTCGTTTTGGAAGCATTAAAATTTATGAGCCATTTCTTACCCCAGTCCACCACAGATTGGAGGTCCTTCTCAAGCTTGGCAGGAAAGTTTGCTTTGTCGCCCACACCAGATTTTTGATCAAGGCGAGAGTAAACTGTAGTGTCGTTGATGTACATGCCTACTTGGGATCTTATAGCATCAGGGAGATCATTAATTTAGATCAGAAAGAGCTTAGGACCTAGGATAGAGCCTTGAGGGACACCCGCATTTGTATGGTAGTTTTGAGAGGCATGTCCATTTAATACTACCTTCAATGTGCGATTAGAGAGTGATGACTGTATAAGGTCAAACAAATGTCCAGTTATACCATAGCTCCACACTTTGCGTAGAAGGCCAGCATGACAGATTCTGTCGAATGCTTTGGAAATATCCAAGGCAACGGTTCGAGCTTAAAGAATAATAGACCTAGCTAAGAGCTACAGGATTCATTTGCTCAAAGCCAATTTAATCATTGTTCTGGGAAGATGGTTGTATGCAGCTGACAGTGAAGATATTTCTGAACGTGTCTGCTGATGCGCATGGTATCAATATAAGAAAAACTATTGGCAAACATGGCTCAAATTTGTATGTTAATATTTTGGTTTTGTAGTAATTTGTGGTGTTGTGCAAAACTACCCTTACCTCAGCCTGTTTTGAGTTCAATTTCTTTATCTCTTATACTAAATTTATTAAAGTGGAAAAATCAACCTATTGTGTATACCATTTTTCCTTTCAGATATCCATTTTAGTTGTTGCTGCTATTGAAAGTTTTCAAGTGGAAGCAAAAAAACAATAATTAAAATTTATCGCCTGGTTCACACTCCGCCCACATCTATTGAACAGGTTAAGAAGCTCATCCCTTGTTCCCTGTTTAGGATGTGGTTTCCGGTGTTCTCTTTTCCGATCTTTTCACTCTTACGTAGCCCCCTGCACATCAGTGGCATTACCGCCTTGCTCGGGGTGATACGATTAAAAAAAAAAAATGTGGACATCAATCCAACTGGGTTTTAATAGTCTATTGCTTGTATATTTTGCGGTTTATATAAGTCTATAGTAAACAGTACAGTATCTTAAGTCATTGGACTTTATTTACTAATGTGTTTAAACTGCTTTCTAACTAAGGATAAAATAATAACAACCTTGAGAATGGCCAGTAAAGTGACTGAAAGACCTTGGAAAGTTAATAATTATGGAATACTTTTTTACATTCTTTCTCACAAGAAAAAATAAACATGAAAGAAAACTGGAAAAATTAAATAAAAAATGAGTAAAATCTTTCTTGTTAGTCATTTTTGATGTAACACACACACACACACACACACACAGATATATATATATATATACATAAATACATGCAAAAGAATTTTCGACTAACCAAGAATTTCAAAAGAAGCAAAAATTTGTGATTTGGTTAGATTTTGGAAAGTGGGTCAGCTTAAGTAAGAGCTTTCTGTAAAACATTTTGTTTCTTTTTAGGATAGTAGTTTTTTTTGTTTTTGTTTTGTTCTTTTAATAATACTCTCCATAAAAAGAATGAGTATAATATGAATTATTCAATAAATAATTTGAACAAATTAAAAATGTGAAAAAGAAAAGCCTCTTCTTATTTTGTCACAAGATCAAACCATTTGACTAAAAAAACAAAATTCAAAACAAAACAGTAGAGTAGGTTTATTTATTGGTAATTTTTTCCTTGTTTCTAAATCATGCATTTTAGAGAGAGAGAGAGTAGAGAGAGAGAGAGAATATTATGAAAATTGTTTGATTTAAATGTGGGTTTTCAGAGAAAATCATTTTATTTTAATCGGTTTTGCTTTTAGCTGTTTAGAAAATATTTAAATGTTTATTAGATTACTACATAAAAGCAAAATCAGTTAAAGGAAAATGATTTTTTCTGAAAACCTTCATGTAAGTAAAACAATTTAATAATTCTCTCTGAACATACATGTATTATAAATATTACATACAAATATATAAAACCATTATTTTTTTTCCAAATCTTATACAGCAAGTTTTTGTACAGACTTTTCTAACAATTTCACTTCCTACTTAAATGTATATATATTCACAATGTATTCTACTTCAGTAGGTTAGATTGAGACAATAAATTTAGAACAAATATTTTTTTAAATGGATTTCTATAATAAAGACAAAATACAATAGAACCTGTTGTGTGCTACCATATCTACTGCAATCAAAAACTGGTTACATATTGCCAACCAAGGCTATAGAACCCAATCTGTCTTGTTATTTAACCCATAGCTCTAGGGAAGAGACAGATTAATAACTTTCCTAAAAGTATTTGTGTGTAAGTGAATGCAACAAATTCAACTGGAATTCAAACTTGGCTCTCCAATTTCTTGTTCTGAGCTGATATTCACTGCACCACAATGCACATCTGCACTGGATGCACAAGTTTAAAATGATGATACAGTGTGCGGCAGAAATACCTCCCACATAATGGTAAGACATTAGCTGGATATAGATGCCATTGCCCTTAATATCTTACCATTGTATGGGAGGTATATGTAGGAAGTGTTTATGCTACAAACTATATTTTTATTTTGTTTCTTTTATCTTTCTTTCAATTTCTTGTTTTATTTATTCGTGAATTTTCATTTTGCTTATATTTTTTCCTCTTTTTTTGTTTCATTTTATTTTTACTTTTTTTGTTGATAAAGTTTTGAAGATTTTTCTATTTCCACTTTAGCTATTATTTTATAATTATTGGATTTTATTTTATTATTTTATTTTATTATTTTATTTTATTATTTATTTTATTTTATAATTATTGGAGTTTATTTTGCATGATATTTAATTTTGATTTATAATTGATTCAATTTTCTTTATCTTTTCTCTTTTATTTAATTTTCTTTTATATATTTTTAAGAATTTAATTTTGTGGCATTTTTCATATTTATCTCCTTTTATTCATTTTGGTTTTGTGTGCTTCTTTTCAAAACTTTCCCATTATTTTCCACTAATTGCATTTTATTTTTTATCAAATCTTTTATTTTTGTAGCTTACACAATATTTAAAGTTTTATTTCTTCTTTTATTACCCATTCTGTGTTTTATTCTACATTTTTATTTTCTATTTTGTTCTTCCAGGTTTCACTTTTTAATTCAGAATTTATAGCCAAGAAATCAGGGTCATTAAAAAAAGATTAAGCTTTTTCAGTTGCTCTTTTGACTTTTATAATTTTATATTTCTTCCAAATTTTTACTCAAAACTCTTTGCTATTTTACAAGCTTATTTTTTCCCCATTCTCCTCATTGCTTTTTCATATTTTGTTTTATATTATAAGGTCTTTACACCATTTTTCATCTGCCCTTTCATTTTTTCCACTCCTCCTATTCAATTAAACCAACACCAGCAAAATACAAAATCCTAGAAACAAAAATACAGAATAAAATAAGAATAAGGAGGAGGGATTGCAAAATAAATTTCTCATTTTATTTTCTTATTTATTTTGTAAAAGAAAAATCCAAAATGAAGAATATAAATTAACCTCAGTGTCGACAAGTGGAGTTCATTTTATTTTATGCTCTCCTTTTAAAATTCATCTAATTTTACATTTCTTTTCATTTTCAATATGTCTGTCATTTGTTAATTAACCTCTACTTAAAGACATTTTTTTCACGGAAAACTATGGATGGAGGGTTTGGTAGTATTTTTGTCAGTTTAAAATTTTTTTGATATTATTTCTTTTTTGTTTATTTTTCTACAAATTCTCTTTTCTTTCTCTTTGTTTGCTTTTTTTCTTTCCATCTCCTTCAGTTTACTTAACCTCTTCTTTTTGCTTTTATCCTATTCATCTTAATTGCATTTTTCCATCTATTTTTTTTTATTTCATTTACCTTCTTTTTCACTTTCTTTCACTTTCTTTTTTTCTTTACTTTTACCACTAGCATTTTTGCTTTCTTTCTTTCTGTGAATTTTTATCTTTCATTTTTCATCCTTGACATTTTCATGGCTTTCATATTATTTAACTCAGTTCTTGTTTTTCTTTCTTTCTTCATAACATTTCATTTATTCCTTTATCCATTCATTTTTCATTCAGGCTTTCATTCTTTTTATTCAGTTTTTTATTCTTTTCTTCCTCTTTCTATCATCTTATTATACATTTGCTTATTCTTTTTGTTTTCTCATTATTTGTAAACTTTCTTCTTTCCTTCGTTTTCTTTCCTTGTCACTTTTTCTTATTATTGCTCTTTCCTTTACAACTGTTTATTTTTATGCATTCCTTGTTTATAAAAACATATTTCTATTTTTAATTGTTTTTTGACATTTTCTTCCCTCTGTATGTCAAGATGTCCAATTCTCTTAATTCCAACACCCTCCATCTTTACCATTGCTGCAACAATCAATAAATGATGGTAAAATAAACAAATCAATAAAAAAAAATATTGCTAAACTAAAACCCCTCCCCTATATCAATGAAACATTTAAAACATGAAACATTTCAATTAAAAAAATAAAATGAGAACATAGTGATAATATTAAAATAAAGAAAATAAAAGATTGATGGCGGGGGGGGTGGACAAAAATCTTTGAAAAAATCAAACAAATGTAAAATATGGAAACCACAAAATAAAGAACAATGGAATATTAAAAGAGAAAAGAAAAATCAAAAGAAAGACAAGAAAGAGAAAGAAACCTATTTCAATTAGGTTGAAACATGTTTCTACAAAGGTTGATTGATCATTTACAAGGGAAATATGTCGTGATTTTTTGACAAGGGTCTTGTCATTTCATATTCATTGCTAGTTTATTTGCCATTTGGCAGTTAACTACATCTGCTGCTGAGTGTTGTAATTTGTGAATGGTAAGAAGGGTGGTAAAGTGGTGTGAAATGGGTGAGATGTGATACAGAGTAAGTGGAATGGAATTAGTGAGACAAAAATGAGAGACCAAAAAAAAGGAAACAAAGATGGTAGGAAAAAGAGATAGAAAAATAGGAAGGGAGAAAAAGAGAGAAAAAATGCCTACAGCAAGAGGACAGGAAAAAGTTAATGAAAAGGAATTGATATAAAAGATTTAAAAAAACGAAAAGGAAATTTAAAAATAAAAATAAGAGGCAGCAAGGAAATGTGAATTGGAAAAGGTGAGAGAAAGTGAATAAGAAAAACACTTTGGTTGAATAGAACATAAAAGTAAAAACTAAGAAAAAAAACATAAAGAAAAAAGAGAAAATGAAAGAAGCAAAAGAAATGGTGAAAAAGAAAGAAAAATAGATGGAATGGGGAAAAGAAAATCAAAAGAAATGTTGAAAAATAAAAGAAAATAAACAATAAAAAATGGAAAAGAACAAGAAAAAACAGAAGAAATGATGAAAAAGAAGAGACAAGAAAAAACAAATGAAAAAGAGAGGAAAGAAAAACAGAAGAAATGATGAAAAAAAAGAAGAAAAAGAAGAAACAGAAGAAATTATGAAAAAGAACAGAAAAGAAAAAACAAAAAATTATTTATAAGAAGAGGAAAAAATAGAAATGATGAAAAAGAACAAGAAAAAATGATGCAAAAGAAGAGGAAAAAAAACAGAAATATTAGAAAAAAGCAGGAAAGAAAGACAAAAGGAATGATGGAAAAGAACAGAAGAAATGATAAAATAAAAAACAAGAAAGGAAAAAGGAAAAAGGGGAAAAAAGGATAAAAAAAGAAAGAAAAAGGTAATGAAAAAAAGAGGAAGGAAAAAACAGGAGAAATGATGAAAAAAAGAACAAAAAAAACAGAAGAAAGTATGAAAAAGAAGAAAAAGAACAAATTAAAAAGAGGAAATTCATGCAGAAGAAATATTGAAAAAGAAGAGGAAAAAGAAGAAACAGAAAAAGTTACCAAAAAGAGCAGAAAAGATAAAACAGAAGAAATGATGAAAAAGAAGAAAAATGAAAAACAAATGAAAAAGAAGAGAAAAGAAAAACAAGAATTGATAAAAAAAGAAAAAGAAGAAACAGAAGAAATTATAAAAAAAGAGAGTAGAAAAGAAAAAACAGAAGAAATAAAGAAAAAGAAGAGAGAAAACAGAAGAAATTATAAAAAAGAACAAGAAAGAAGTAATGATGTAAAAGCAGAGGAAAGAAAAACAGAAGAAATAATGAAAAAGAACAAGAAAGAAAAAACAGAAATATTGGAAAAGTGCATGAAAGAAAAAACAGAAGTAATAATAAAAACAAAGAAAAAAGGAGAGACAATCAAAAGAAAAACAAAACACGAAACAAAAGAAAACAAAAGAAAAGAAAGAAAGAGAAACAGAAGAAATCAAGAAAAGAAAGCAAGATAAATGAATGAAAGCAAGAAATAAATGAAACAAACAAAAGAAGACAGAAAGAAAGAAATAAATGATGAAAAGAAGAATGAATGAAAAAAATTAATAAAAGAAAAGAAAACAAAAGAAATAACGTAGCAGGAAAGAAAAGAAAGAAGAAATGATGAAAAAGAAGAACAATGAAAAAAATTAATAAAAAGAGGAAAGGGAAAACAAAAGAAATAATGAAAAATAATAGGAAAAAGAAGAAACTGAAGAAATGGTTAAAAGTATATGAAAAAAATGAGCAAACAAAAAACAGAAAAACTGGTAAAATTCAACAAGAAAGATAAAACAAATAGTGAAAAAAAGGGGGAAGAAAAAACAAAATATATTGAAAAAGAAAGGGAAAGAAAAAACAAAAACTAGGGAAAAACAAGAAATTAAAAGCAGAAAAAATGGTGAAAAAAAACAAGAAAGGGAAAAAACAGAAGACATGGTGAAAAAAAACAAGAAAAAACAGAAGAAACTTTTTTTTAAATAAACAAAAAAGAACAAAAATGTCAAAAAAAGTTGGTAAAAAAGGACAAGAAAAAACTTTAGAAATGTTAAAAAGAGAAAAAACTGATGAAAAGGTGAGACTGGAATGAAAAAAAAATAGTATATGTTGGAAAGTCTGGTGGAACATAAATTTACCTCTCATACCTCTGCACATTTGGCCTTGTGCCTTACAAAATTCAACTTAGTACATACAGAGAAAGATAAATATTAGTGAGGTAAAGGAAAAAAATATGATAAAAATTGTAAAACACTCAACAGGAGAAAAATGAAGGGAGTCATGAAAGAAGAAATATGTTAAAGTTGTGACAGTTAAAAATTAGAAAAAAAGGCAACAATATCTTAACGATGGTTGTCAAAAAAGTGTAAAAAAAGGTTTCCAAAATGGAAAAGACTGAAAGAGTGGAGTGTGCAAATTGAACAGATGAAAGAATAAGAGAAAGTTGCGCTCAAGAATTAAAGAAAGAAAAAAGAATAATTGATTTGTTGATCAATAAAAAGAAAATTGACAGAAGAAACCTTGAAGGGATGCAATGAACCAATGTAGGCAAAAAATAGAAAACAAAAGGACAGATTAACTAACCGCATATCATATCTTTTAAAGTTGGATGAGCTCTGTAATTTAAAAAGTGGTGAAGGAGATTGAAAGAGAAAAATGAAGATAATGAAAAGGAAAGGGCTAAACCAGAACGAATGATGGGAAACATGGCAATCAGATGTACAAATGGAAAAAAAGAAATAATGTGATTCATGAAAGTTGAAAAAAGAGATAAAAAAATAAAGAACAAATGAATAGAAGATTCTACTAATGAAACTTTCTCTATCACCACTAAATTAAGCCTCTAAATATTTAGAATGAAAATAAGATGATGGATAGGGAAAGAAGTGAAAGTTGAAAAAGACAGAAGAAAGAACTGAAGAAGAATGTCTTAAGTGATAAAATGTTGGATATGATGGAACAGGAGAATAAAAATATTAAAAATCAGGATAAAAAAATGTAACAAGTAAATATGAATGAAGATCGTAAAAAAAGTAAAATTCAGAGAATTTATCCAAAATATAAGATAGTGAAAGTGAAAGTAAAATTTATGCTGGAAGTAGTACAATGGAAACAAAAACAAGATAAAATGGAGCAATAAAAGAGAAATATCAGAGAGAGAACAGAGAAATAATGACAATGAGAGGGAGGGAGAAAAATCAAGTAGAATGTTTGAAATAAAAGAAATCAAACAAAAGATAGTATGTGAATAGAAGTTTAATAGAAAGATAAAAAGAAAACTGAGAAAGAGAAAGTGTTTACCAGAACAAAAAAGTATGAAAAAAAAAATGAACATATCAATGTTGGGAAAAATTGACAATATGATGAGAGGAAGGAAATTTCACTTTAAAATTATTTTTTGGGTTTTGGTTTTTATTTTTCTCATTTTTTTTTCTTTGTCATTTCATGAAAGTTGTTATTGAGCTCTACCTGCTTTCACATTCTATCTCCCAACTCCAGCTCAAATTCACATTTCTCAAATGATGGAAACAACTTGTTCTTCTGCTTATTTGCTCAAATTGGATGGAGGGCATCTCCGTTGCTTTTTGATCTGTCTATTTGTCAGTATATCTGTCTGTTTAAATGTCTGTCTGCCCATCCATCTGTCAAGTAATTTTTTTTTCTGTTTAGTCGAGGTAATTTTTTTTCTTTATTTTGACATCTGGATATGAAGGTGTTTGGCTATTGCTTTCTGTGAAAAGTAAAATCGCATGTTGGCATTTGAAATTCCTTTTCATTTCTGTATTGCAAAGAGATATGTAAGAGTGTACTGAAAACATAGTTAAAATTTCGAAAATATTTGTCTTAATACATCTTTATATAAACATGCATATATGTTTAATTTCTCTCTCTCTCTCTCTCTCTCTCACTTTCATAATTTATGGCCATATCACACTGAAACATTGGTTCTCATACAATCAACAAAGTCAAGCCTGGTAGGTACCTAGATGAGTGACCACTTTGGAATACTAGATGCTGAAACTTGGATTTCTGGTTGGTGTAATAGATAATGGCTTGCTGATTTCTAATCCCAGTTGGGTCTGTTATATTCACTTATGCACAAATACCCTTAGAAAGTGTATGAATTCCACCTCTTCTCTCTCCAACTATGGGTTGATTAGTAAAAATTGCATCATTAAACCATTATTATTTCCAAAAATAAAAATGAGTATAAAATGTTTTAATTTTGGATTTAAATAACCCATAGAGGCTGTTATGCCATCTAAACAAAAACAATCAAAATCTCTGTCATATATATATATATATATATATATATTACAAGAAAGTGGAAGAACACATAGATTAAAACCCACTGTTCAAGCATTTACTTTTATAAATAATGCTCGATACATAGTAGAGCTTAATAATGTAATTTTGTTATTACAATGGTTTATAAAAGCATAATATCACTGCACAAAAATTTTCATAGATTATCAGGGATAAATTTATTCTTCCAATGATAAGTCATTCAATATTTTATTTAACCATTCATTTTCAAAAATAAAAGAATGTGACGTGCTTTTTAAAAAAGATTTTTTCAATAAAACATTTATTACCATCATTATTAACTACCTGATGAGACATTGTTCTTTCAATGTCAAAACAAATGTGCAATTTTTGTAGTAGTTTTTAGTTTATATATGATCTAAAGTATAATAATAAATATTCAGTGCTCTATTTTTATATTGAGCACTGTTTTCTCTCTCTCTCTCTCTCTCTCTCTATATATATATATATATATATATATATATATTCAAATAGAAATGTCTATCAAAGGTTAATATAAAAAAAAAAACAAAAGAAAAATTTATCTTAGCTAAAGCATTTCATTCCCTGAGGGACTTTATCAAATTTAAGAAGGCTCATGAATATTCAACAGATTAGCCAAAAAGTCTAGTCAAGTTATGGAGGATGCCATGTGACACATTTTAATGTCAAGTAAAAGATGGACTTGAAATTTGAAATTTTCTTTTTACTGTAAATTACTATTTAAATTATCTTAGTTTGAGATTAATTTGTGGGTTATATATTTTGAATAACATGAGGTATGAATTTAACTGTTTTCTTTAATTTGTTAACATTGTTCTCATGTATGTTGGCTATGGGAAAGGAGTAATTCTTTCCCTGAATGAAATTATCTGGCACACAGATTTATATTTTGAAAATATTTGATAGTGGCACACTCAAGAATTTCTCCCCTAAGTAAGTTATTTTCTTTTTTAATAAATGGCATTCTTTAGATCAAAGTTGTGGTTGAATTTATTTCTTTGTATAAATCGTGCATTTGATAAATTGTTATGTATAAGGTCCCACATGCTCATAGATATATTTTTTGAATTTCACTAAGTTTCTCTAATGTATTGTGAGAAGCAATTCTTGTGATTTATTTTTAAAAGCTCTTTTATACAATATGATAGCAGTAATGTTATGTCTGGCATATCTTGCAGTTTCAGTACTTGATACGTGGTACACCGTTATGTGTGATGTAATGAAGTGCTGACAGTTATCAGTTTAGCACTTAAATACAACGCAGCTAATTTGTATAGAATACCACAATAATTTTTTGTATAATGATATATTGACACATCTTTATTGTGAAATTACCAGAAATACATTTTAATAAAAAAACAAAATAACCAAAAATTACATTTCTATAGCAAAATTGACATGACAGACATTTAAAAAAAAAATAATAATAATTTGGTATGATTAATTTCATTTGTTATAAGGAGAAATAAGTTTTCACTTCTCGTTTGATTTTGTAAGATTCAGTTAAAACATATAAAAATGCAGTTTGCTTTGATCAATTTCGTTTCTTGTAAGGAGAAAGAAGTTTTCATTCCTCATTTGATTTTCTAAGATTCAGTTAAAAAAATGCAATTTGCTTTGATTAATTTCATTTTTTGTAAGGAGAAATAACTTTTCACTTCTCATTTGGTTTTGTAAGACTATTTGTTATGTGGTTTCCGGCTTTCTCTTTTCCAATCTTCTCACTTTGTTGTTTTTTTTTTCAATTGGAGTAGATAGATCTATCTATTGCCTGGTTCACACTCCACCCACGTCTATTGAACAGGTTAAGAGGCACATCCCTTGTTCCCTGTTTAGGATGTGGTTTCCGGCTTACTCTTTTCCAATCTTCTCACTTTGTTGTTTTTTTTTTTTCAATTGGAGTAGATAGATCTATCTATTGCCTGGTTCACACTCCACCCACGTCTATTGAACAGGTTAAGAGGCACATCCCTTGTTCCCTATTTAGGATGTGGTTTCCGGCTTTCTCTTTTCCAATCTTCTCACTATTACGTAGCCCCCTGCACATCAGTGGAGTTACCGCCTTGCTCGGGGTGATACGATTAAAAAAAAAAAAAAAAAAAAAAAAAAAAAAAAATTATAATTTAATCATGTAATAATGTCATTCTTGGGAATTAATTATAAAATCAGAATATTTATATTTATATTTCAGAATATGATTTTTTCCATATGAGTTGATATACCACTAAACAACCAATCAAATCTTCTCTTGCATTCTCTCATTCTTTTCATTAGCAATCAGTCTACAAGAAAAAAAAACTCTGAATTTAAAACGTAGAGAGGGTTGTTTGGAAAACTCCTACGCCACTACCTGCACATCTTCTCAGTATTCAGTTCTTCTTTTACAAAATGTGGTTTGCTCTGCTCAAGTTTTCACTTTTTTTTTTTTTTTTTTTTTTTTAATCGTGTCACCCCAAGCAAGGCATTCCACTGCCATGATAGCGCAGGGGGTTATATAGAGGGATTGGGTATAGGAAATGTCAGAAGGAGGCCGATAGACAACTTAATTCAAATTTCCTGTGTGAAACTGCGTGGTGAGTACGAATTGTTTCTTAAATCTGTAATTTTTTTTTTTGTCTTTCTCACTTTTTGGCATTCATGCTACATTTGGAAAAAAAAAAATTAGCCTCCCTGCTTCGGGGTTTTTATTTATTTATTTTTATATTTTCAAAGAAATTTCTTTGGACTTTAACTAAGTTAAAACTTAGTTAACTCACCACTTTTTTCTTCCCCCCCCCCCCCCCCCCGCAAATTGGAGTAGATAGTACCTACTATCACCCGGTTAGATTGAAATTATATGTTCAGGTAGTTAGTTCTAAGAATTGAGCAAACAGAAAGTTTTTTGTTGAAAATGACAGATGAGTCCAATTTATATAAACAGCTGGCTGCTAGTACCTGAGTATACCTATCTATTAGGGTGGCTAGCCAATGCTGGTTACAGACACTTGCACATTTTTCTACAACCTACCTCTGATATATAATATGTGCATTGTGGTGTAGTAGATATCAGCTTGAAACGAGAAAGGCAGGAACCGAGTTTGAATTCCAGTTGAATTCCTCGCATTCACTTACATTCAAATACCTTTGGGAAAGGTATTAATCCATCTCTTCCTTCTAGTTATGGGTTAAATAACAGAACAGACTGAGTTCTATAGCCTTGACTGGCAACCAGTTTACTGCAGAAAGTAATGGTGGGATAATCTTCTGCCCAGTCAGTCATGTTTCTTTTGAGACATGATTGCATAAGCATGTATTACGTATGGCACTTAACTGACTGACTTATAATATAACTCTGCTGATTTGACCATGGTTACAGTTTATGGGAAAGGGCACTTCATCTGGTGTGATCAATATGTTTTTTTAACAAGAGAAGGAAAGAGAGACAGAGGAAGGCAGCAGATAACATATTTGCAGGGCCTGATCAGGTCATTGACGAAATGGGGGTTGACAGGAGTAACAGAAACAAACATACTAAGAGCCACAAGGGATAGGGAGACGTGGAGAACCATGATCCCCTATGTCCTAAATGGACAGGGCACATTGAAGAAGAAGACTGTACACTCAGTCAAAATGACTTGTGACTTTGTCCAAGCACAATCATTGACAACTTTTGAACAGTTCCATCTATCTAATTTCATTCACAAGGTTTTGATAAATCCTTCTCATGATTTTCAGTCATTTTCCATCTTAGACAGATAAAATCAAGAAATCAATTCCCTAAAAAATTGACCATGATTAGTTTCAAAACCAGGTCTCATAGTGAAAAAGCAAACATTCTAAGCACTAGGTCACACTCCATATGATATATATATATATATATATATATATATATATATTGGGCACGTAATATGATATGCGCTAAAAAGACTGCCTCCTTCCTCTGAACACCCCGTGGCCCAGAGGTAGAGTCGCCAACTGACGCCAAATCGGTCGAGTTTCGAGCCTGGGTTGTGTAGCAATCGGAGTCTAACCGTACTGATGAGCTGTGATACAGTGAAACAGATCTGTCTGCGGATGACAATATATATATATATATAATTAAATTTGTTTTTTATTTAAAATTGATTTAATCCACATTGCAACATGGAAATTTCTCTGTTTCAAGATTTTACCTTGTTATCAGGTGATCTTGACTTATTGTTAACAATAAGTCAACATTGCCTGATAAACGAGGTAAAATCTCAAAACAGAAATGTAGCCAAAAGGTTACTCAAAAGTTTTTGGTCTTGTCTAGCTTCCTAAAATCAGTATTTTCATGACTGAACATCAGAATACTAATTTTAAGAAATTGTTTAGGGTTGAATTTTTTCAGCAACTCCTCACATTGTAACAGAGAGGATAATCTAAAAGATTTTAATTAATATAAATTATCAATTAAATAGAAACAGAGATCTCAGTGGATATTATCCAGAGCAAATATATTGAGAAGAAAACTCAACACACAATTAAACCATTAATAATTACAGAATTTATTGGAGAAAATAATTCAAATAATTCTGGATTTATAACTGTTTAATTCTATGTTGTTTTTTTTCCTTAATATATTTACTCTGGATAATATCCATTGAGCTTTCTATTTATCTTTTCATGGGTTGCCATTCTCTCATATATATATATATATATATATATGTATGTGTGTGTGTGTGTGTGTGTGTTCAGGTAACAAGCTCTCTTTTATGTAACTTTTGTTAAAAATGACTGACAAGGTGTTGTGGTTAAGTTTTTTATATCATTTTTCATTTGTTTTCATTAAAAGAAAAATTCTAAGAACACATGAATATATGTGTGTGTGTGTGTGTGTGTGTGTGTGTGTGTGTGTGTGTGTGTGTGTGTGTGTAAGAAAGGAAGTTACAGCAAAACAATATGTAGGAAAAATCTGAAAACAAAAAAAGCACAAATGCTTTTTGTTTGCCTTTTCATTGAAAATGTTAAAAAGAAATAGAACATTGACCTGTAAAAATAAAAAAAAAATCAGAAAATTTACAAAAACCTCACATAACCACAAAATATTGTCTAATGTTCTAAAGGTCAAAGTTTCTTTTGTTTGCTTCAGTTTTATACTTCAAGTTGATATCGATTTCCTGATTGTTCATTTATAAAAAGTAAATATCATTTAAATGTCATTTATAAGAATGTGTTTTGTCTTAAAGTGTCAGATTACAAAACCTCAAAATCAAAATTTATTTGGAAGTAGGTGGAGAAAGACAATTGGAATTTACTGATTCAAAATTCTGAATTTAAGTAGGATTTTACTATTAGAGAGGGTTAATTATGTCTAGTTTTTTAATGAGCATTTTCATACAAAGGAGAATTTTTGTGTACAGAGTTAACAAGGAGCATCATTAAGGAGAATGCTGACATGATTCTAAATTCCTTGACATTTGTCAGTAAAAAGAGATAAATAAAAGAAAGATAATTTATGCTTCAGAAAAAAAGAGGATCCCTAAACGAGAATGTTTAAAAAGACACAATGTGTGAATGGAAGATGAAATAAGAAAAAAACAAAACAAAGAAAAAGAAAACCATGGATACAAAGACAGAAGTAATGAAAGAGATATTAATTTGAGGAATTTATCAAAAAGAAAAAAATAAATAAGGAAAAAAGCCAAAGAGATAAAGTAAATAAAGATCTATGAAGATTAAAAAGGAAAGAAAATTGGAAATAATGAAAGAAAATGAAATAATGAAGAAACACCAATAAAATGAATATCATATCAGAAATATTAGAAACTCTAGAAAAAGAATCCTTCCAAGTTTTGTTCAGACAATTGAGTTATTTCCTTGTGTCATTGATATTGTTACCAAAATGTTTTATCTGATCCCTTGTACAGTATGCTTCAGGTGTATAATCTCTACAGGAAAAAAAAGAGAAAGGTCTTTTCTCTTGCTCAAAGCTTGTAGTTGAAACATTGACTAACAAAAAGAAAAAATAGTTCAATTGGTTGAACAAAGCTTGGAATCAAGGCCAGTACATACTTTAAGCCACCTGACTTAGGGGAGCCTGACTGGGGGCTCAGGAAATACTTTTTGACCATTATCAATTTTTCCTTTTTTTACCTACATTTATATATGTTAGAAATTAAACTAGGCACAACTAAATTGTTAAGTTATATTCTATAGACAATATTTATTACCCTGCATAGGAATTGAACTTATATCCTCTTGGTTATAAAAGCTAATACCACTATTTACATTGTCTGGACTATTGTCCCCATCTTTATGGTCATTATTACATTTTGGCCGTTGTGCACTCCAGCCTTCTTCAGGTGCTAGGAATTTTAAACTAAACCCTTTATTACGATCATTATGGTATATCATTCTCATTCCCTGTGTGAAGCCACTTCTGGTTGCCATATAGTTATCTCCCTTTAATTTAACACTTATTTGTTTGAAATTCCTAGCACCTGAAGAAGGTCAGAGCATACAACAGACAAAATGTTGTAATAATGGCAATAAAGATACCAGCGTTAAATTATTTTAGGAATATTATCCAGGCAGTCTTGAATTAGAGTGAAAGTCACTCCCCTCCAGAGAAAAACAACTAACTTAAATTAAACTACTTGGGCTGAAACCAGCAAGGGAGACAGGCTAATCCAACAAAGTATTAATCTTTATAACTGGTAAGATGTAAGTTCAGTCCTTATGTGAGAAAAAAAAAATTCTTGTCCATAGAGTAGAACTTAATATGACTATTAAGGGATTAAAAAGTTTTTTGCGGGTTTTGACAGCATTCTGGGTTCTTTTTTCTTTCTTTTTTGTCCAAATCTGTGAAATTGTTTTGCACATGTTAAGTTTTGAAAAAAACACTATATGAAATTCACTATTTTTATCCTTAATGTTGAACGGGCTGAAATTATTCAACTTTTTTAAATATAAAAAAATCTCCTGCAAAATATGCATTGTTGATTTATCAAAGGTTGAATGATCTATTATAACATATTTTGAATTTGTATTTAGATACATTGTATTTGTTTTCAATTATTCTAGTTGAATTGCTCACCTATACTGCATATGATCCATTATTGTACGTATCTAGCTTACATTAAAATTTACGTTTTTTATGAATACTACTACCTAATGTTAATTTACATTTAGTAGAGTCAGTAGGGGGTATCATAGATTTAGTGGGGTCCCACAAAACCCTTGCATCAGCCCTGCTTGGAATGTTAATGATTCTTCTTAAAGTTATAGACTATTAAAATAATCTTGAAATTAATGTTTAAATGAATTAATGCAGATGACAATTCTACTCCTGCAGCTTCTTCTCTTGCACTTCCCGCCTGTGGAACTCGCTCCCATATTCTTGCTTTCCTGATGGCTACAACCTCCAGAAACTGCAATGTCAATAATCATCTATTAACCACTGGACTCTAGCTCTCTCCCCACCTCCGTATATCCTTCCCTTTCTCTCCACCTATGTATCTGTCATCACACCTGCTTTCTCATCTTTCTATTGCTCCTGTCTAACTAGTTTGTACTCCTCACTCTTTTCTAATTAATATTTTTACAGTTATGTAGCCCCCAGCTCATCAGTGGCATTTCTGCCTTGCTCGGGGTGAAATGATTAAAAAAAAAAATTAATAATCAAGTTAACAGCAAAATATCCTTTTTATTCCTCTTGGCAAAATGGCAGTTTGAAAAGCAAGATCAGCACTGATGGCACAGCTAAGTTATTTGCATGGGAATAGTTCTAAGATTATTATTGACCAAACATTGAGCTAGCCACACACAAACACACATTTATTTCAGGGACCTGCATTGTTTGACCCCAGTTGAACATAAAATGAAGAAATTCTAGTATACAGGGAAATAAAAGTTAGTAAAGAAAAGAAGGAGTTAAGGAAGTTTGGTTAGGAAAAGGTTAAGAAGAAAAGAGAGGAATAATAGTAGCACACTTTTTTTTAGGTGTGGAAAGCAGCAGCTTGCCAGAGAGGTCAAAGGTAGCTGGTAGGAATAAACTTGAGGGTATCATGTGTCCAAATTTAAATTCTAATAGATATTTAAAAAATATAGGTTAAAAATATAACAATTAAATTGGAAAGAAAAAATAGTTGAATCTTTTTAAGAGAGTTTAAATCTACTCTGAAGACAACACTTGCTAATTAATTCATAACTTTGGTTCAGAAGAAAATTTTGACAATGATATTTCAATATTTTAAATTTTTTCTACTAAGCACATATTTCATTTATCCCTCAGACTATTGGGAGTATGTGCTGAGCCTATTAATTTACAATCTATCTGTGGGTTTAGTTAAGCTCTACGGTGTGGTGTAATGGTTAGCAAAATTTTTTTGCTAAAACCTATTACAACTGAGTTGTGAGTTTGATCTTCACTGGGTACCCAATACTTTTGGCCTTGTGCCACGTCTAAGCAGCACTTACAAAATCAACTATCTGTGGATGTAGGCCTTTTTCCTTCAGTTCTGATATTTTGGGGAAAGGGCTGAAACTTTAGTTTAGAGTTGGTAAAAGTGTGCCTATGAGAATAAAATCAGTTTCCAAACACCCCACCAAAATTTATATAATAATTTTCTTTGTTCTCTTTGGGAGAGATCATAGCTTCATATATATATATATATATATATATATATATATATATATATATATGAATAGAATAAATAAAGAACAAGTAGGAAATAAGTGTCTTTAATCTAACATGTTTCCCTCATAACAAGCTTCTTCAGAGATTCTTCAAAAACAAAGAATCTCTGAAGAAGCTTGTTATGAGGGAAACATGTTAGATTAAATACACTTATTTTCTACTTGTTCTATATTTATTCTATACATCTTGTCGGATTCCAATCCATATATTCAACTCATATATATATATATATATATATATATATATATATATATATATGAGTATGTATGTATGCATATAAAGAGAGAGAGAGAGAGAGAGAGAGAGAGAGAGAGAGAGAATAAGATATCAACCAGAGAGAAGAGTGAGTCCATCTTAGAGGAAAGTTGACCAGAAGGGAAAAAAGTGTATCTAGCAGGAGCATAACAAAATGTTTTCTGTCTGACTCTCTTTCCAAAGATGACCAAAATTGGAATTTGTTTTACAATAACTTCTTTTCAGCACCCCATTTCAGTGACTGACTTTAGTAAAACATAACTAAGCATGAAAGTAGGAAGACTTTGTATCAATCATTGAGGTAATGAGAGTCTAGGTACTTGGAAAATGAACACAATATAAATGGCTGGATTTCTAAAATGCAAAGTTATCATTATCTACACTATTTATATTCGGAGTATTGTTCTCGTATTTGTTATCACGTTTCAACCATGGTGTACTCCAGCCTTCATCATGTCTATATCTGTCTGGTTAACCTACAGGGAATTCAGAACTGAGCTTTTTTTGTGTTGTGTTGTGGTGCAGTGGATATCGACTCAGAATGACAAATCAGGGTGCTGAGTTTGAATTCCAGTTGAATTCCTTGCATTCACTTATGCACAAATACCCTTGGGAAATCTATTATTCCATCTTTCTCCTCCAGTTATGGGTTAAATAATAGGACAGATTGGGTTCTATAGCCTTGGCTGGCAACCAGTCTACTGCAGAAAGCAATGGCAACCTACTGTGGGATAATCTTCTGCCCAGTCAGTCATCTCTCTTTTGAGACATGATCACCCAAAGTGTGTATCACGTATGGCACTTAACTGACTGACTGACTGACTGGGTTAGACTATTTTCATTTTACTATCTAGGGATATCATCTAGTTCTTTTTTTTGTTTAGTAGTACTCAGTCATTGCTTGCCTGTTTCCACTGAATTCAAGTACACACTACCCACTCCAGAAATAAAAACTAGACAATATCTCTGGACATGGGCAGTGGAATGAGAACCGTCTACTCTCTTAAACTAAATAAAGGGTTCAGTTCAGAATTTCCTGTAGGTTACCCAAATCAATATACACCTGAAGAAGGTAGGAGAGTGCAATAGCAACAAAGATGAGGACAGTAGTTTGAATAAATCAGTGTACAAACAAATTCTGTATGATTCTTCTGTTGTTTCAGGATGTTGGCCATCATGGCTCTCCACAATTTCCTTTCATTTGTATCTCTTAGTAAATTTGATCTTTTTATCTCTTCTAATTCCTGTTCTGGATGTGCTTTGTGGTGCAGTGGATATTGGCTCAGAACAAGAAATCAGAGAGCCGAGTTTGAGTTCCAGGTGACTTTGTTGCATTCACTCAAACACAAATACCCTTGTGGAAAGTATTAATCTATCTCTTCCTTCAAGATATGGATTTAATAGCAGAACAGAATGCATTCATTAGTCTTGGTTTGCAACCAGTCTACTGCAGAAAGAAATAGCAACCAACTGCAGGAAAATCTTCTGTCCAGTCAGTCATGTCTCAAAAGAGACATGATTACCCAAACATGCATCCCGTATGGCACTTAACTGACTGGATCCCTCTTCTGCTTCCTGTTTACACAAGCTCATTAGGTTGATTATGCACTGATTTCCTCTATCCATCTTGTCTTCAATGTCCAGTGAGTGTCACAATTTTTCCAAGCCTTTTTTCCTCTTTATATACCCTAGAAATTTCAATTTTCACTTTCTGATTATAAGTATAAGTGACCTTTTTGTTTTGTATTTCTTTAAGACTTCATCATTATTCACCTGTTCAGTCTATGCTATTCTTGACCTTCTGTAGCATTACATTTCTGTTGCTTTAAGTCACTTCATCCGCAAGGGAATTTTTTCTATAAGAAACTTTCATCAAATATGTCAATATTAGGCCAGAGGACACAACAGCAAAAATATTGTGATAACAACAACAAAGATGAGGATGATAGTCTGAATATAAATAGTGTAGATAACAAAATATTAACTCAAAATTTGGTTATGAGTGTTAACATGCAACTGTCTCTGCCACAAAGCAGGCTATTAATTTTTTGTATTTATGTGATCATGCCTTTTAAAATTATTATTATACAAACTGTATCTTTCAAATTTGAGAAAACAATAAAAAAAAAATTCCCAAAGAGACTATAAATACCTGTTGCATAAAAGAATGCACTCTCTTTTTATTTTCTTATGTTAAACATTCAAGGGCCGAATTCATCTTGCAGATATAAAGTGATCAGTTTTAGGTTCAAATAGGCCAATCTTAAATGAAGAAATAAAACTGTTTTTGCAAAACTGAGTTCATCTCCCAGTAGTCAAATATAAAATGTCCTTTTGTTTCCCTTTCAGTTGACTGCCCATAATTTGCTGAGAAAATTTCTTGACAGAAATGACAGAAGGGATTGGGAAATAATATAAGGTAAGAAATTTAAGTTATTAACACAAAAGCTTTTCACCAAGAATTCCCCATTCAAAATATTTACTGAAATATATGACTCTCTATGCAAAAGCTCAGGGAATTTGAACAGCACATTTGAGCCAAGTGTAATATGAACTTTTGTCATTATCCTCTGTGAACCAATGTTCAGTTCAGGGACTACTTTGATGAGGTTGGTTTAAATTAGGCGTCATGGTAAGTCATTTTTTTTTCATGATCAAATTTACTGGACATAAATAAGGGTGAATCAATAAGTTTGTAGCCTGATAGGTGGCTATGGACTAAATTTTGATCTGAAACATTCACTCAAAATGGTTAATTCAGCAATGAATGATCAATTAGATTTAAGTGCATTGACAAAGAAGATTATATTGAAAATGTGTGAAATAATGCAGTTTTTATTATGGGACTGTAACAAACTTATTGTTGTACCTGTGTGTATAAACATTTTCTTTTCTGCTTTGTTACACGACAAAGAATTGATGGAGATGCTCAGCAGCCTCCATATATTTGGGAAAGATATAAAAGTAATCAAGAATCTCTACTGGCAGCAAACTGCCTGCATACAGACAGGTAATGAATTCAGCAGATATACAAAGATAGAAAGGGGCGTAAGACAAGGATGTGTCTTTTCACCAGATCTATTCAACTTGTACAGCAAGACTATTCTGAGAACCCTAGCTGTTATGTCAGGATTTGTTATCGGAGGCCACAATCAGAACAACATAAGGTACCCAGATGATACAGTGCTGATAACAGACACAGAAAGGAAACTACAAGACCTCCTACAGAAAGTAGCTGAAAGAGAGTAACAAGAAAGGACTACAAAAAAATGCAAGAAAACTGAATGCATGGTCATCAGCAAAAAGAGCAGCTCAAAATGCCAAATACAGGTGGGGAATACTAAAATCAGTCAGGTACAAAAATTTAAATACTTGGGAAGTGTTCTAACAGAAGACGGAAAGTGCAACACAGGGATCTGAAGGTAAATTAACATGGTGAAGGACATGATCCAGAAGCTGAGTAGAGTATTAAGAGACAGGAAAATTTCATTAGAAACAAAGAAGAGAGTTCTGGATTGCTATGTGATGTCAGTTCTTCAATCTGGCAGTGAATGCTGGATAATATCATCAAAGATGAAGGAAAAACTTGAAGCAACTGAAATGTGGTTCTACAGAAGGATGCTGGGTATATCAGTAATTGAGCATGGGAGTAATGATGAGGTTTTGAAAATGATGCAAACAAAAGGAAATTAATACTGAGCATCAGGAAATGACAGCCAAAGTTCCTGGGACATGCAATGCGGAAGGAGGACTTGGAGAACCTGATACATACAGGCCAGATAGAGGGAAGGAGAGACAGGGGAAAACAGCAAGTAATGCACTTGACTGGCTTGAGCAGGTGGATGGCAGAACAGGAATTGCATGGTGTAAAAGGAGAAGGCGTGCTAAGAGCCACCAAGTATAGGGAGATGTGGAAAGCCATGATCACCTACATCTTGAAAGGACAAGGCACATAGAAGAACTCTCACTATCTTATCAACATTTGCTTTTTTTCTAACTACATTTATATACATAACAAATTAAACTAACTACAACTGCCTGTTAAAGGATAATAATCTTTGTGTATATGATGTCATTCAGGGACTGTTTTTTTCCAAAGTTGTGAATTTCCTTTGTTCATGCTAAGTCTAAAAACACTATAATATTCACTAATTTTTTCTTATTCATCATAATATGTTAAAACTATTCAACTTTTAACAAGAAATATCTCAAGTTGATGTGAACAATTACAGGTTAAAATAAAATTTGTATGAATACTACCTTATAAAAATTGAGATGTAAAGATCTTTAAAATTTGATTTTTTGTTTTTTCTGTGAAGAAAAGATTTTTTCTATAATTTAAAATTTGAAGTTTTGGTAAATATAATATCACTGCTGAATATGTGAATAACATTAACATTAAATGTCATTTCATGTAATTAATTTCTAATTTATTCATTTGAAAACAAAAAAAAATATTTCTTTTTTTGTCAGAAAAATATTATAAACGTGTTAGTATTTGGATTTCCCAATAATTATGTGTTATTATTGTGGTGTAAGATATGTAAGTCCAGACTTACTTTATGATGGTCAGTATGATGTGTTTTTGAGTTCATGAGCAAAGGCTTAGTAGGTAATAGATCAAATTAGCCTCTGGAATTGTTGTGAGCCTTCAGAATTAAGATGCTCCTATTTTTATATCCACTAGGAGATTCAAAATAGAGTTGTGAATTTTTTGAGTATAAGACTTTCATTGGTTAGAAAATAATTTCTCAGTGGCTTGCAAAAATCATTTTTCTCAAATTTGTGGGAGTGGTGAAAGGAATTATTATTGTTATTTTCTAAATGATCCAAAAATAGCTAGTTCTACAACTATGTCACCAAATATTTTGGCAATATTTGCCCTTGTAATGATTGTTTTTCCACCAAACCTTCTAATGGGATTTTATTAGTTGAAAAAGATATATAGAATTTAATTCCTATAAATGTTTGCTGTTTCTAAAGCAAAAGATATTTACATGTATGATCTTTCTTAGTGAAAATTACCAGTGGATTAAATTGATAAAAAATTACTTCTATCAAAACTTTAAAAACTCAACATTGTACTTAATTATAGTTTATATATGAGAGAGTGTGTGAGTGAACAAGTGAGAACAAAACAAAATAAAATTTTAATAACTATTTTTTCCCTGATGAAATCAAGAGTGTCATTCAGAAAGAGCAAACAATAGGTCACATTTAGCCTGGCATCAACATTATAGTTTTCCATAAGCATTTTATGTTAGTAATTTTGGATTTTGGCCAACTTACTGCTTTAACTCTGCCATATTATATTCATTTACGTTTTTTCTCCATCTTCTTTTATGTGTCATGTCACTTCAGGACATAAACAATTATTGCCCTCTACATCTTTCTGTCTTTTGTAGATCTTAATATATTTTGCTTTGGTTATTTTCCTCCAAACCTCCTCTGCCATACATTTGCTTGAGCCTATGAAGTATGTCACATGCATTTTCCCCACTGTCTCTTTTCCCTCCATCCACCCTATCAGTATCCGATTCTCCAAGCCCTCCTTCCTCATTATGTTTCCCAAAAACTTCAACTGTCTCTTCCTGGTGTTAAGTATAAATTTCCTTTTTGCTTCAGTTTTCTCCTAAACCTCATCATTGCTCACATGTTTACTCCATGGTATCATCAGCATCTTTCTGTAGGATTACATTTATATTACTTCATATATCTTCTTCATCTCTCAGGAGATTGTCCAGCATTAACTGGCATATACAAAGATAGATATCACATCACTTTATTTCTAGTTAGGAAATTAATCTCTCATCTTCAAATATAGCACTTATCTTCTACAAGAAAACTTCTTTTTTTTTTTTAATCATCTCACCCCAAGCAAGGCATTCCACTGCCACTATTGCGCATGGGCTACATAGGGGAAGGTAAAGAGAAGGAGTGGTTAGACATAGGGAATGTCAGGAGGAAGGTGACAGATGAGTAAGGATAGCGAGGATGAGGGTTGGGCAGATGGGAAGAGTGTTTGATAGAATGGGAGCAGGTTAGTGTGTTAGGAGGTGTCTATTGACCTTACATTTAAACTCCTGGAGATTGTAGCCGTTGGGGAAGCAATCGTGTGGAAGGGAATTCCACAGTCGGGAAGTGCGAGGAAAGAAACTGTTGGAGTAGAAGTTGTGGTTGCATTTTATAGGTTTCACTGTAAAAGGGTGGGATCTAGTTGCTAATCTAGTATCTCGTGCAAATTCGTAATTAGGGGGCACAACTTTTAGGAATTTTTAAAAATGTCATAATTTTATTATTTACACTTTAACTAATAGCCTCATCTTTATGGTTATTATCACAATGTTTCATCCATTTTCCCATTCAGGCTTCTTCAGGTCTATCAATCCAGGTAACCTTCAAGAAAATTTGAAATAAACATTTTATTTAATCTATGGAGAAAGATTGTATTTGTTCTGTTTACCATTTATTTTTAATTATTTCACCATAAGCAAGACAGAAAAGCCACTAGTACATAGGGTTTACAGAGAGTGAAAGCAAAAGAGAAGACTGAGAATAGGGAGGAATGAGAAAGGAATAGAAGATGAATGGGATTCAAGAAAACAGAAAATGGTGATTGATATTGCATTTAAATTTTTGAAGACTGTAGTTATCAGGGAAGCAAGTAAATAGAAGGGAGTTCTATTGGTGGGAAGCGCCACAAAAGAAACTGTTGGAGTAGAAGTAGCAATTGCATTACACTATTTTAAAAGTAAAGAGAGGCAACTAGATGCCAGTCTAGTCAGTCAGTCAGTTAAGTGCCATACGTGAAACACACTTGGGCGACCATGTCTTGAAAGAGACATAACTGACTGGGCAGAAGATTATTCCGCAGTAGGTTGCCATTGCTTTCTGCGGTAGACTGGTTTCCGGCCAAGGCTATAGAACCCAATCTGTCCTGTTATTTAACCCATAACTGGAGGGAAGAGGCGGATTAGTACCTTTCCCAAGGGTATTTGAGCGTAAGTGAATGCAATGAATTCAACTGGAATTTGAACTTGGCTCCCCGATTTCTCGTTCCGAGCCGATATCCACTGGACCACACCACACAAGAATGCTTAAATTCATGAAATCAGGGCACTGTGGAGAAAAGAAAGCTTTTCAGAACTATGAAAATATTTGTAGAAAAGATAAAAGAAAACATATGTCACATCTTTGAGTAAGTGACTGAAGACGAGATAACTGGTCAGAATTGATGACATTACAAATCCCTCTTTGGATTTTGTCAAGAACCTCAAGATGAATGGCAGAAGCACAAAACCAGATATGGCAGAAGCATTAATGCATGGATGAATGGTAGGTTTGTAAATGTACATGATGAACTCTGATAAGAAAAATTTTCTGGAAATTTTTGAGAAGTGAATCAAGATAAGTTGGCTGGTCATGATTGATTACATTACAGATCCATCTGTGGATTTTGTCAAGAATTTCTAGATCTCCAGCAGAAACACCAGAAGAGATATGGAAACAGTATTCAATGCATAGATTGATGATAGATTTTTGAATGTTCAAAATGTAATTTAATTGAATAGTTGAGTGAATGTTCTGGAAGATGAAAAGTTTTTTGAAGAATATTCTGTGTGATTGAAAAGTTGTTGCTTTCAGCTTAGCAGTTACAGTGAGTGAGTTGGCGCATTTTACTGGGCAAAGCTTGGAGTGACGTGGATTCTATTAGCAGATGGATACTCACTGACTGAGGGGACAACATTTGGGGTTTAAATACCTTTCAAATTGTATCAAAACGCCTTGGTGGGAAAATTGCATCTCGTGCAGAAATATTTTTGTGAAGAGAATTAGCCAATGAAATTGCAAGCTTTAGAAAAATTAAGAAAGTTGGTTGTAGTCTACTTTTAAAAAAGTGCACAAAATTTGATTATCAAAAATAACGTGATAGGTAAATTGTTGTCAAGCTATCATTAGTAAATTGTCCTGTAATAACTAAGTAGTATTTTTTATCCAATGATGTTACGAGTTTCCACAAAATATGTGTAAAGGAATTTATATGGGTTTCTTTTGGTGAGGGGTATCACACAAGTAAATGATGCTGATTACACATTGAAATGTATATAATAATGATTGCTACAGATGAAGGCCAAGAAGTTAATTACATAATAGTAAAAGAATTGTTACATATAATAATTGTTATGAAAATAACAATAATAGCCATGACAATGAAAATAGAAATAATCTAAAAATTATGATGCTATCATTTTTATCTGAGTCATTCTGCTGTTGATGATGAGTGAGACTTGTATCAAGAATGTCAGTTATGATGATGATATAATAATATAGGTGATGGTCGTAGGTAATAACAAAGGAATAAATAATGATGCCCTAAGAGTTGATGGTAATTCCTAAATAATGATGCCCTAAGAGTTGATGGTAATTCCTAAATAATGATGCCCTAAGAGTTGATGGTAATTCCTAAATAATGATGCCCTAAGAGTTGATGGTAATTCCTAAATAATGATGCCCTAAAAGTTGATGGTAATTCCTAAATAATGATGCCCTAAGAGTTGATGGTAATTCCTAAATAATGATGCCCTAAAAGTTGATGGTAATTCCTAAATAATGATGCCCTAAGAGTTGATGGTAATTCCTAAATAATGATGCCCTAAGAGATGATGGTAATTCCTAAAAGAGAATTTTATGAGGGAAATAAACTGTTACAGTGATTGGATTTGTATGTCTGTGTTTTTTTATTATATGTTCTTACACCGAAATAATTTCTGTTTACAAAATCTCTAATTTTTTCAAATTGGTATTTTTAAATTACTTCTCTTTTCGTATTTGTCTATTTGTCTATATTTCTGAGATGAGGTGGTATTTACAGTAGTTACATTATTCAGACTATTGTCCTCATCTTTGTTGCCAGTTGTATGACGTTTCGGCCATTGTACGCCTCGGCCTTCTTCAGATACTAGGAATTTCGAATCGAACCCTTTATTACAATCACTGGGATATACCATCCTTATTCATTGTATAAAGCCTTGATTGGAAGTCATGAGTTATCTCCCTCTAACACTGCAAGTTACTGCTGCAGCCTGGTATTGAACTCACAACTCTAAGAGTCAATTCAGGAACTAACCAACGTCTATATCCTTAAGGACACATGACACTGTGGATATAAACGTTGGTTAGTTCCTGACTTGACCCTTAGAGTTGTGATTCCAATACCAGGCTACAGCAGAGGTGAACAAATAACTTGCAGTGTTAGAGGGAGATAACTCATGACTTCCAATCGAGGCTTTATGTAACAAATGAGGATAATATACCCCAGTGATTTTAATAAAGGGTTCTTTTCAAAATTCCTAACACCTGAAGAAGGCCGAAGTGTACAACGGCTGAAACATCATACAAATGGAAACAAAGATGAGAACAATAGTCTGAATAATGTAAATACTGACCTATCTTTTCATTTTTCTTTTTTACCTCTTCTCTTATGAACGTTTCCACAATTCATTACCAAAGAAATAATGTTTTAAATTATAAGCCTGTATGCTTAAAAAAAGCATTTAATACAAGATTCTTGCTCATTAACAACTAGCAGGTGTACAAGTTTAACTAAGTAGTTTGGTTAATTACAGGGTAGTGTCTCCTTGTTTATTTTTAAAAGAATTATAAATTGTGTAAGTTGGAAGTTACCTGATTTTGAACTTAATGGCCATGTTCAGAAGCAGTTAATAAATCATAAGTATGTATGTTTAAAACTGTTTAACAAAATACTTTTGCTGATTAGCTATTAGTGAAAGTACAAGTTTAACTAACTTTAAAATTTATATGCAATTGGAGATTGATTAATTATAGAGTAGTGTCCCCTCGTTTATTTTTTAATCATAACAGTATAAATTCTATAAAGTGATTTGATATTCAGATACTTGGTTACTCTCAGAAGTTTTACAGTGATTGGTAAGGCATTTGGAATTTGGTTAGTTGCAGAGTCCTGCCACTTTACTTATTTTGAAATAATTATTATAAATTCTATAAATAGCAAATGATTTAATATTTAGTTTAACAGCCACCTTCAAAAACATTTGAGTGAGTGATGATAATGGTAATGATTTTATGAAAATAATATTAAATATGATTTGTGAGAAAGACAAAAGTAAAATAATGATTATAGTGCTAATGATAACATGCTCTGGTTGTGCGAATAATGATAATTCTAATATTATTCATAATTAAATGATACTATTGCTACTGATGATAATGTTGACAGAAATGGTAATAAACAACAATGACCATAGCAATAATGAAGTTGGTAATGAGTGTCATGAGAGTTAATATGAGTCATTTACATTTGTCTTACTGGCTGCAATTATCTCTGCGCAGCATAATAATTGCAGCTGGCTCATGATGTTTCCAACAATTAAATCTAAAGAGGCTAGTTTATTAGGTGAGCCCTTTCTGATCAGTTCTTCAGACAAAGCTAATGTTAGAGGATTTGAGATTAGAAGCTAAATAGGCAAGACTGTTAAATGAATGAAAAAGGAAACAATTCTGGGGATTATTAAATGAATTTGATAAAGCGGCTGTCTTTAATATTAAATTCAGCAGCAGATAATTAAACGGTTTCTCTGTGATTTTTTTCATTTAATCCATATCCTCCTTGTAACAGTTTAAACTGATGCTGTTATTTTTCCATATATTTAAATTATAATTGCAAACTATAATTTTTCAAGGTGAAAAGTTCACTGAAATATGTTGGAAATTTTCCAAGTTTTCTTCTGAAATTAAGAATTTGTTTGAGTTATCATTATTTATATTTGCATGCATATTATGGTCTTTGGCTTGTTATGTTTCAGCTGTTATTCCCTCCAACATGCATGAGATGCTAATCCATGTAACCTCAAAGTAATTATGAACTGAACCCTTTATTTAATCTATGGATAGATTGTTCTCATTCTGCTGACCATGTCTAGGGATATCCCATGTTGCCCAGTTCAGTGATTGCTCACCTGATTTCCACTGAGCCCAAGTACAAAACAACTCAAGGATTGAACTCAGAATTACTATATCACCAAATTCATAAACCAAAGCTTGAATCTACTAGACTTTTGACTTGTGGGACAATTCTGAGTAGAGAACTTGAATCCTTAAATCTTACCTGCCTGCTGATGAGTGCTACTGTTGCTTGTCATACCTGAGTACACACATCCAGACTTCTCTTTTCTACTATGGCTGCTGCTGTTGTTGAAGTCCTGCTGTCATTTTTCTTTCTTTCTTTCTTTCTTTCTTTCTTTCTTTCTTTCTTTCTTTCTTTGCTATGCCTAACAGGGTTGTTCTCATAGCCTAGTGTCTGTGCTGATTTTTTCAGATGTTTGACTCCTCAATGTTTCGCTCAGTCTAATATTTTTATATCATTCCACTTGTGTTGATGACGACCATTTTCCTCCCCATACCTGATTTCCACCCAATGAAGACATTAAACATTTCAAGCACTCTCTCACCGGCATGATGTGGCTTCCCTGTGCCTCTTCTACAAGTACTTTCATGGCTACTGCTCCGATGAGCTTAGATCACTGGTGCCGCCTAAGCACGAATTTACATGAGATACTAGATTAGCAACTAGGTCCCACCCTTTTACAGTTAAACAAATAAGATGTAACCGTAAATTCTGCTCCAACAGCTTCTTTTCTCGTGCTTCCCACCTGTGGAACTCCCTTCCACAACTCTGCTTTCCGGACAGTTACAATCTCCAGGTGTTTAAATGTAGGGTCAATAGACACCTCCTATCACACTAACTCTCAATTATTCTCAGAACACTCTCATCTACCCAACCCTCATTCTCGGCATCCTTACCCGCCTATCACCCACCCTCTGACATTTCCTATATTTAATCATCCTTTCTCCACTCTACGTAGCCCCCTGCGCAGTAGTGGCAGTGACATGCCTTGCTCGGGGTGAAACGATTATTAAAAAAAAAAAAAATAGTAAAAATATACGAAAAAAGTTATAACAGTCTCATGGAGGATACGGATTAAAATAATATTACTAATAATACAGACATGTGAATGCTACAGATATTTTCAGCTGAGGAATTGGAGTATTGAATTCAAATTCTAGTCAAGGCTAATTGCATTCTCTTTTGCACAGATACTCTCAGAAAAATATAAATCTATCTTCTCTTACCTCACAACTAGGTGCTAATATCAGGACAGACTAAGCTTCAGTTGGCAACCACTCTTGGAGAGGGGAAAGTCTGAATTCAAAAACCAAGTGGATGTAGGCAAGTAACTTCACTCCATAGAAATGTACTTGCTGTAGAAACTATGGCAGCAGCATCTAGCATGTTAGGGTCATTTACTCTACAAGGAAGTCTTGTGTCCGTTATCGCATTGACTGCTGGCTCAAAATCAAGAGAGGGTCATGTGGAGGCCACTTTTTTATTTTTTTAATATTTTAAAAAGGTTTTAGGTATAATATTTTTTTCTTGAGAAAATGGTTGCCAAAGATTTTTTTTTTCTTAATCTTAGAAACCAAATCATCAACTTGGGGTAATGGTTCTTTTCTTGTAAGCATAATATTGTTTTTGACACTTTCTAAATGATATATATAATTCTGTAAATATTACAAATATACTTTTTCTTTCTTTTCTACACTTACAAATTCTTTCTTTAAGCTTTGTTTTTTGTGCCTACTGCACATTTATAAAGCATTCAGGTAAAAGTTAATAGAAGTCAAGTGCAAGATGCATTTTTTCAGAATTTCCCCATTTGTATAGAAATATGCACAGAATGTCTTCAGCATTTGGGAAAGCAACTTTACTGCCATTTCACCAGAATATGAAATGTCTGGTAAACAGGAAATTTCATGTCATTAATGCATAGTCACATGGCAGTCAATGTGTTAAAAAATAATGCAGGTTATAGATTGACAATTAGGTCTCATCCTTTTACTATTGTTATAGCTAAATGCAACTACCACTTCTACTCCTACAGTTTCTTTTCTCACACCTCTTGCTTGTAGAACTACTTTCAATTTATTTGCTTCCTTGATAAGTACAATCTTCAAAAATTTAAATGCAGCATAAATTGGCATCTTCTATCTTCTTGAATACTAATCATCTTTTATCCTTTCCTCAATCTTCTCTATTCTCAATCTTTTCTTTCACTTTCACTTTCACTTTCACTTTCTCTAACCCCCTGCATACTAGTGACATTCCTGCCTTGCTTGGGGTGGAATGATTAAAATAAATAAAATCATTTATCCAAAATTCTTGGAATTGGAAGTACTTCAGTTGTTTTTGGAGGATTTTGGAATACAGGCTATTTAATTTGCATATAGCATTTATATTAGAGGGCAGTTTGAGAATTAATCCCAAGTATAAACAAAATATCCCTTTAAATTTCATAACACTGCTTATACTCTAAATGTAGTTTTATATAAAATTTAATAAATTTTGTCTACATACAGATACAGATAATGAGGCTAGTCACTCTCACACAGATTTTTAAGAGGTGAAATTAAGATTTCACATTAAAAATGTTTTGTATTAGAACCTTGAATAAGTTCTTGCTGTTTTCCAACAGATGGCATTTATAGAACTCTGTGTGTGAAGTTTCAAATGCTAACACACCTATAAAGAAATACTATAAGCAAGCTTGAAATTCATTGTAGGTCCTTTTGCTGAAGTGTAAACAAATTTTTAGCATTAAGCATGTCAGATTTCATTCCAAAGAGAGTGTATTTACAGGGAATTTTACTGCACTACTTTATTCAAAAGGAAAAGTTTGAAAAAGAATTAGAGGCATTATTTTATGAAAAATCATATCAAGTACAAGCTGAACTTGCAGAATCATTAGAAATTGATCACACAACAGTTTCAAAATGTTTGAAAGCATTAGGAATTATTCAGAAGTAAGTACATAGTGTGCCACATGAGTTGAAGCCTAGAGACATTGAACAGCAGCTTGTGATGTGTGAAAGGCTGCTTCAGTGGCAGGAAAGAAAAGATTTTTTGCATTGTATCAAAACTGGCAAAGAAAAGTGGATGCACTACAATAACCCTAAGCATAAAATATCATGGGGCAAGCCCAGCCATGTATTAACATCAGCAGCAAAGCTGAATATCCATGCTCCTGCTCTGCATTTGTTGGAATCTGCTGGGTGTAGGTTACTATGCTGCTTGAACTGAGTGAAACAACCATGGGAAATTGCTATTGACTACAAATAATGTGTTAGAGTTGAGCATTGAAAAAAAAACAGCCGCTGTATAAGCAAAGACATGACAAAGTAATTTTGAAACTTGACACTGTTAGGTCACATGTTGCAAAACGAGTGAAAACCTACTCAGGAACACTTAAATGAAACACTTAAATGCCACCTGCCATATTCACCAGACATTGCCCCATCCAATGATCATGTGTTTCAATCAATGACACATGGCCTGACTTAGCAGCACTTTTATTCTTATGAACATTCCCAAAAATGGGTTTTACTTATGTTTAGCCTCAAAAGATGTGTCATTTTTTTTAATGTGAAATTCAAATTCTGCCAGAAAGATGGGAAAAAGTAGTAACTAGTGATGGACAATACTTTTAGCGGCATGTTTCTTATTAATTTTTGTAAATAAAACATTACTTTTCATGAAAAATCAGTAAGAACTTATTCCTAATACTTTCTGTATATGTACAAAAAAACATATTACAAAAAATATATAAATGCAACTTCAAACACTACTACTACTGCTACTTCATCAGGTGAGTTTGAGAAACTGGAGAAAGAGGGTAAATCATTGATGACATCACTGTGGGTGTGAGAAAGAACATTCAGTAAGCTATCAGTCTCTATCAACAATGTTGTATTTTGATTAAAATGTTACACTACATGAAGGTATTTGCATAAAAACAGAACATGGATTCTGATTACAGTTAAATGTAATGAGAAACTGAAAAAAAGCAACCTTTTATTTGTAATGCTGCAATGCAAGAATCAAGCTATGGTTAGCCATGTTGCTTTTTGAAATTTTCTATTTGTGGTAAGTCAAGTCAGCACCTGAAAAACTTTCAGATTCTGGAATTTCAGATAAAGGATACTCAACCTATATTAATTATAGTGATGCCAAGTTAGAAAAGAAAACCAAATGATAAGTGTGCTACAGTGAGGGCCACACTCTGAATTTCAAAGAATCATCTAAAAATTGGAAGTTGCATGTTTTTATCTTTTTAAAACTAATTTTCTAGCTCACTCACCAGAGCTACTGCACAAAGGATTTGATCATATATTCAATAATAATAATAATAATAATCCATTACTATAAAAAGTTTCCTTAAAATTTTAGCTCTTTTTCAATTAATCTACCTTTCTGGCAGACTTTAAAATTAAGGTAACCTGGATCAATTATAGTGATTTCTTCTTCTTCTTCTTCTTCTTCTTCTTCTTTGTGTCTTGTCCTTTCAGGACGTAGGCAATCATGGCCTTCTGCGTCTCCCTATTCCTGGTGGCTCTGAGCACACTTTCTCCTGTAAAACCACGCAACCCCTGTTCTGTCATTCACCTGCTCAGGCATTTCAAATATTTTATCCGCTGCTTTCCCCTGTCTCTTTTTCCCTCTATCTGGCCTGTTAGTATCAGGTTCTCCAATCCCTTCTTCCTCATTGCATGTCCCAGGATCTTCAGTTGTCTCTTCCTGATGCTCAAGTGACATGAAGCCATAAAAGAAAACCAAATGCTACAGGATAATTTGAGGGCCACACCCTGAATTTCAAAATATCATCTAAAAATTGAATTGAATTAAAAATTAAATTTAAAAAATTAAATTAAAAATTCAAATTGAATTGAATTAAAAATTGAAGGTTGCATGTTTTTTTAAAAAACTAATTTCCTAGCTCACTCGCCAGAGGGACTGTACAAAGGATTTTATCCTATATTCAATAATAATAATAATAATAACAATAATAATCCATTACTACACAAAATTACTTTAAAAGTTTAGCTCTTTTTCACTTAAACTATTTTTCTGGCAGACTTTTAGTTTTGGGTAACCTGCTCTCTAAAAGAATTGGATGCCATCTACTAATAGATTTCAAAACCCTAAATTAATAGCTGTGAATTAAATCAATAACTTACCAATTGCTACAATTACCTGAAAGATCCAAATTACAGACAACCAATATTATTTATTAATTTACATGTCCCTTAAGGAATTGTGTTTCTAATTAAACCAAATTCACGAATAATTATATTGTATATACATAACTAACTACATACTCAGTAACCATTTGTGTTATAGTGGATATACATAACTAACCATAGCTCAGTTAGGACCAATTTCAATACTCATGGAAACTTACCAAACCTCATCTGCAACATCAGTCAGTTAAGTGCCATATGTGATACACACTTGGGTGATCATGTTTTGAAAGAGACATGACTGACTGGGCAGATAATTTTCCCACAGACGGTTGCCATTACTTTCTGCAGTAGACTGGTTGCCAGCCAAGGCTATAGAACCCAATCTGTCCTGTTTTTTTTAACCCACAGCTGGAGGGAAGAGACAGATTAATACCTTTCCACAAAAGTATTGGTTCATAAGTGAATGCAATGAATTCAACTGAAATTCAAACGTTGCTCTCTGATTTCTCTCTCTGCAACTCATAGAAAATATGACTATAATGACCTAATAGACATGTAAAAAGAGTCTAAAGATATTAGTAACCTATAAAAAAAAAAGTAAAAGCCAACACTCAATAATATCAACTATGAACACGGACACAACATGCTGACTATGTTTGCAAAATAAAAATAAATATCATTATCTTGATGATGGCTAATAGAATAGACAAAAATGCTCAGATGCAAAATTTGGACAGTTTTTACACATTTTATGTTAAAAAAAGTAGATATTTGAATGAATGCGAGAAAAACTGAATAAAAAAGCATAATTGCATAATTGTCAGTTATATATGAGGGTCATTCAATAAATAAGGTGAATTTTTTTATATAAGCACTTCTAATACAGATAGAAGTTAACTATTTTTTTATTTTTTCCTTTACTTCTTTTTCAAAGGGATTTGATATTTTTGCAGGTTGAAAAAACTTTTAGAATTTTGGAGATTAACAAAGATGACTGACCAAGAAGCATGCTCCAGGATTGAACAGAGGTCAGTTATCAAGTTTTTGGTTGCTGAAGTGTGCAAACCAGTTAAAATTCATAGGAGAATGTCAACTGTGTATGGTGTCACATGTTTCAGCCCAAAAAATGTCTACCCGTGGGTTAAATTATTTAAAGAAAGACGGAGCAGAGTTGGGGACGAGGACAGGCTCAGGCCTGGAAGTCCTACAGAAGTATGGTTTCCTGAGGTGATCAAATCAGTCAATGACTTTATTCAGTCTGACAGAAGGGTGACAGTGGATGACATTGCAAGGACTTTGAGCCTATCTGTTGGGACAGCACACAAAATTGTCCATGATGATCTTGCCTAGTTGGAGGTCAGCTCACACAGCAGCCCAAATGGTACAGACCATCAATGAGCTGGGCTGGAAACTGCTCCCTCTTCCCCCTTACAGTGCAGACCTTGCCCCTTCAGACTTTCACCTGTTTGGTCCCTTGAAAGCATTCATGAGAGGTACAAAGTTTGAAAGTCACGATGAAGTCAAAAGATTTTTACACTGAGCGAATACGAAAGTTTGTGCACAGATGGGAAAAGTGTGTGACATTACTGGAAGACTACGCTGAAAAATAAAAGAAGGGTAAGCTTCTATCTGTATTAGATATCCTTATACCAAGAAATTCACTTTATTTATTGAATGACACTCATATGTATATATATATATATATGTTAAATTTTGTTTGAACATTATTTTTAATCAATACTTGTATTTGAGTAGATATTCTGTTTCTGATTAAACAGTATATTTATATATATATTACTACTGGCCTGATTATTTATTAGAAATTTCGTTACAAAAATGTGTGTTATTTGGCAGGATTTGAACCTGTGACCCCTAACAACACCAATTGATCTGGTGTGTCTTAGACCGCTTAACCATGAAGGATTTCACATTTTTATAGCATTGTCTATTTATATTTGTTTACATTAGGATACATTTCAGAGCAGAGATGATTATTTACAAAAAATCGAAAATTGTGTATATAAGGCTTGATTTGACTTTGTCTAGACTATGTATATGCACATATATATGAATAGATTAGTATTTATTTATTTTTTTGTTTTGTTTTTGTCTTTTCACACCAAGCAAATTAATAAAGCCACTATAACACAAGTGGTTACTGAGTATGTTCAGAATTTATAATTTGTCAGTTATGATTAGCATTTATTCCAACATGTTTAAACATGAGCTCAATAATTTAAATATATTCATTAAACAACTGGCCCCAACAAGTGTTTCAACATGAAGCTCTTGAGTCAGTCAATCAATTAGAGCAGCTCTTACAGTGAGATTGGCTTTCCAAAGAACAAGTAATGCAAATCTGAGTTTCATTTTGAACTAATATATTACTTCCAAGTTAAATTGCTTACAAATAATTGTTGACAAAAGTTCTGAGTCATTATGAGGAAAACCAACTGCAATCAGTATGAGAGAAATACCTGTTAAAAATTAAGGACGGATTTGAAAATGCTATGTTTAATAAAAGTTTAAGATAATATTTATTTACTAATGGCCACAGACTGAAAGATTAATCAGTTGTAATAAAAAGTAACTGAAATTAAGATGAAAGAAACACTTGTCACAAATTAATAATTCTAATCACTTGTGAGTAATTGAATGACAATTTGGGGAAAAAAGACATGTAATGCATTCTACCCTTCAAAACGACTTTTAATGATTAAATAGTTTTTAATTGAGGGAATCAGATGTATATAGAAGGAGGTAATGAAAAATATAAACAAATCATACATACATCAGTTGAGAGGAACAAAGCATATTTAGAGGGAAGGAATTACAATATAAACCGGTGTTGGTTTTGATAAATCTATAATTAAATTATAAATGCTCAACAAATTGCAACCAGAAAATTTGATGTTTGCCCAAATTATATTTTTATTTTTCATTAAGTAACTTATGATTTCAACCAGTATTCAGGTTGCTCAGTTTTTGTACAGGAATTATTACTCAAGTTGGTAAAATGAGCACTTAAATTTGTTTATGCTTGGGTCTAATAAATAGAAAAAAGAATTTTTAATGTGACTAAACTAATAGTCAGTCAGTTAAGTGCCATACATGATACACACTTGGGCGATCATGTCTCGAAAGAGACATGACTGACTGGGCAGAAGATTATCCCGCAGTAGGTTGCCATTGCTTTCTGTGGTAGACTGGTTGCCAGCCAAGGCTATAGAACCCAATCTATCCTATTATTTAACCCATAACTGGAGGGAAGAGATGGATTAATACCTTTCCCAAGGGTATTTGTGCATAAGTGAATGCAAGGAATTCAACTGGAATTCGAACTCGGCTCCCCGATTCCTTGTTCCAAGTCGATATCTACTTCACCACAACACACAATTAGTAGAATTCATAAATACAATACAAATAACATATTTAGTAGCATTTTGTTTTATTTTATGTTTCCTTTTTTAATTTATAAGCCATTTAGAATATTTGAAAACAAAAAGGACACTCATACATAGCATTATGATAAGACAGTTGAAATTTCTTGGATATATAATGAGGAAAGAGGGCTTAGAAAACTTGACACTCACAGGACATAATAAAGGCAAGAGGTGCAGAGAAAACAGCACATAACCTACTAAAAGTTTCTGTATATGATTAGTAGAGTAGGGTTTAGGAGAGAGAGCAAAAAGAGCTACAAAAGACATGAAATTGTGGTAAACCATGATTGCCCCCGTTCTGAAGGGACATGTCACATTAAAGAAGAAGGATATGATCAGTACTCAGGTTGCTTAATCTGAAGGCTAGAATTAGGACTCAAGTTGGTTAAATAGTTGCTTGTATTTTTCCTATCTTTGGGTCTAATAAATAGGAAAAAAGACTGTTTAATGTAACTAAACTAATAGAATTCATAGAATTCATAAATACAATAAAACAAACATATTTAGTAACTTTTTTAGTCACTTAAACCACATTGATGCTAGTAGAGAAGTTGCTTGAGATTTAGACAAATTTCATTGTAGTTTCTGATAAAATAAATTTCCTCACATATGAAGAAGTGACGTAAAGCAACAGAAATGTGGTTCTACAAAAGGATGCCAAGAATGCCATGGACTGAACATGTGAGCAATGATAAAAGTTTTGAGAAGATGAAAATAAAAGGGACACATATATTTAGAATGAGAAAGTGACAGCTGAACTTTCGAGAGGCCATCAAGAGGAAAGGGGGCTTGGAAAATCTAATATTCTCTGGACATATTGAAGAATAAGGGAAAACAATGCATAACAATGAAGCCAAACATCCTGAAGTAACATGGCACATAGAAGAAGAGAAGAAAGAATTGAACAGAATTTGATTTTACACTGTTTATATTCAGACTATTGTCCTCATCTTTGTTGTTGCTATCATACTGTTTTAGCCATTGTGTCCTCTGGCCTTCATCATCTCTATATCAATCTGAGTAACATACAAGGAATTCTGAAATGAATTCTTCATTTAATCTATCGGGGTAGACTTTTCTCTTTCCACTGCCCATGTCTGAGGATATCATCTAGTTTTTTTTTAGTACTGCTTAGTTATTGCTTGTTTGTTTCCACTGAGGAGAGGACAATAGCCAAAACATTGTAATGACAACAACAAAGATGAGAAAAAAATCCAAATATAAATAGTGTAAATGCTGATAACTCATTATCCTAGAAATTCAAACAGAACTTGTTTTTATATTTGTTGCCTAAAGACTGAATATTGTGGATTTCAGTTTAAAATTGTGAACATTGACAAAACAGTTGCAAGAAAGCAAATTTTCTATATGACTTTAATTATTAATGTTTGACTAAATTAATATTAAAATAACATTAATATATGATTGTGTGCTAAAAATCAGTTACATCGATTTTAGGTCATCCTCTTATTTACAGTGATTCATCTGTTTGTGCATTTACAGAGTCAAGGAAACTTAGTTTTATAAATAACTTCTTAGCTACAAATCCTTGTCATCATTGGTCAAAGATGGTTCCACAATCAGACACATTATTTAACTTGACTAGCACAACCTGCTTAGATTAATTTGTGGTTGAATTACTTGAATTTCGTCCATTAATGCTTCCTTCAGGGAGCTGTTTACTTTAGTTCAACATGGATTGAATCAGCTTGTTTATGTTTGCCTATGATCTGTGTTTACCCTTTACTTGAGCCACCTTTGTTCTGGGCAATTAGCTTTATTTGCCTTTTGTTTACATAAATACCAACGGTGCAAAAGTCAAACTTGATCTAAGAGTCAAGTGTCTTTCTGCCTTTTTTTTTCAATCAAGATAGACTGGGAAAAGTTTAGAGTTGAAGAGCTGGTCTTTTGTGATTAAGCTGGATGTAGGTTTTGAGTAAGACCTTTCTTTTTTAGTCGTTTTTTTATTATTAAGGAACTTGTGAAGTGTTTAGAGTAAAAGGATCTTTGGCCTTTTTCAGGTAAGAAAATCCTTTTGTATTTTTTCAAATGAAGAAAATGAAAGTTCAGATCCTGGAAACCCTTTGCTTGTTTATATTAAGATAAAAGTGGAAATCTAAAGAGAAAAGAATATTTTCTTTTATTTTCTTCTTCTTCAAAGAAAGAAAAAAATGTCAGAGGATTTCTTTCTTTTTAATTGAAGAATGGAAAGATTTCGATGACAACATACTTTTAAGAAAAACTCTGAAATATTTCAATCTTAGGAGAAAGTGAGTGTCCAGCTCTCTTAATGAGATACTGCAATTCCAAGATCTCATTAAGAGACCTGGACACTAGAATTGGTCTTGAATTATTTTATTAGAAACAATCAACACTGTTTAAAATTGGGATTTTTTTAATCAAAGAAGAATCACTTTTTTTCTTGTTAAAACCTCAAAGGTAGTTCTTAGTGAAAAGTCAAGTTGAGCTTGTTTCTACTTTAAAGCATGCTCATCATGCCAATCAAGAATTGATAGATGGCTTTATTTAGAATTGCACATGTTTAGGTTGGGTTAGTGATAAAAAGCAACTTTAGAAGTGTTAATCATAGAAGATCAGTCAAAGTCGATAAGCAAACATATTTCAGTGCTCATCTCTGCGCTCATTTGGAAATGGATAGAAAAAGACAAAATGTCTACAAAAATTGAACCGTGGAAGTTGATTGCTGTTGACTTAATCTTTGTGAAAGTTGGTTTATATTTTTATTTGGTTATTCTATTTTAAACTGATTCTTAGCTATTTGGATCCAGATATATTGTAAAAGTATGTGTGTGTATGTACGTATATATTGTCTGTGTGTGTGTGCATGTATATATATATATATATATATATATTGATTGTTTAATTACTTAGTTTTTGGTCATTATAAAATTAGACCAGTACACATTTGTATTAAAAAGTGTTCAATACAATTATATTGTAGAACTTTTCAATATTCTTCATTTGTAAATGAGTTATTACACGACCTAGGTTTCTACCATGTTGTATCTTCAGGCGACATGCAATAACTGATTTTACTGTTTACCTTTTTTTTGAGAACACTCATGTAACGGTCATTTTTTTGAGAGCTCACATAATGGGTAATTTTTGAATGCACAATTTTTAAAATTACAAGAAATTTTAATGTTTTCATCTATGGTTGTATTAACCTAATAGGTATTTTTTGGTATGGTTACACTTAGTCATAATTTCTGTTCTTTCATTCAAACCTAGGTTGCGTAATAACTCGTTTACAAATGAAGTATATATATATATATATATATGTATAGGTAAGGAGGTAAATAAATATATGTGTGTGTATATGTGTATATACACATCAATATATAAATATTAATCAGGTGTAAATAGAACAGTGCTTAATGCTGAATAACAGAGCAAAAGTATATATTAATAAATATATATATCATAAAAGTAAATATGACATTTAAAATAATGCTCAACTTTTCACTCATTTCTGTTTAGTCTACACACCTATTTTAGAGAGATGTCAATGGTTGTGCTAGCTGAAGTCACAAGTCATTGTGATCGAAGGTTTGAGCATCCTGGCCTTGTATAAACTGTTGTTAAAGCTAGATAATGTTCTCTTTTTCAGAAAATTTAACTTAAGTTTGCTCAGCAGAGTGGGCTATACAAGTGTTGACCAAATACAAATGTGTCTGAGCACGTGTTTGCAACAGGGATTAGCTAGCCATTCTAGTAGACAGGGATCCTTGAAGATATATATATATTGTAAAAAGTTTAAAAAGTGACAAAGCTTGTAAGTCTGTTTCAGGACTCAAATATCACATGATTGTACACAAGGACAGCCAAGATTCCAACATAGGAGACACAGACAAACTTTATTTTTGCCATGTGTGCAAGAGAGGGGGTAAAAGTGAAGCTAGCCTTAAGAATCACTTACGAGTTCATAGCTCAGTTATAAATAATGTAAATAATAAGATAAAAGGCTACCAATTGAAGAGATGAGCTTCTTCTGCAAAGAAGTGACAATCATCATATAACATGAAATTACAGATACAACTCAAATATATATATATATAAAAGAATAATGAATAAAGATAAAAGGAAAACTCATTTTTTTATTGTGAGATTTATAAATACTTTCCTCTTGATAGAGATAAAGTGTGTAGAGTGTGATCATCTTACCACACCACAGAGAGGTTCCATCAGTAATCATGGCTTGTGCAGTAGTTTTTGGACAACTCCAAAATTCCCCAGATCTGACAACTATCATATTTCTCAGATCTGAACACTTGCAAATTTTTCTCTGCAAAAATCCAATTTTACTTAAAAGAAATGTGATTTCACAACATCAAGGGAATGCAAGAGAATTCAACAAAGTAGCTGATCTCTATCCAAAAAAAAAAGACTTCCAGGAATGCTTCCTTCAATGAAAACAATACTATAGCTTTAGAATGAAACTATTTTGAAGGAGATTAAATGCTGGATTAATGTAATCAGGCGGATGTGCATTGTGGTGCAGTGGATATCAAATCAGAATGACAAATCGGAGTGCTGAGTTCGAATTCCAGTTGAATTCCTTGCATTCACTTACGCACAAATACCTTTGGGAAAGTTATTAATCCGTCTCTTCCCTCCAGTTATTGGTTAAATAACAGGACAGATTGGGTTCTATAGCCTTGGCTGGCAACCATTCTACCGCGGAAAGCAATGGCAACCTACTGTGGGCTAATCTTCTACCTAGTCAGTCATGTCTCTTTCGAGATATGATCGCCGAAGCGTGTATCACATATGACACTTAAATGACTGACAGAATATAATAGTTGGAATCATGATTAAGGCTTCTACTGGTCATAAAGTGGGGGATCAGTTTCCTATTGTTATTAAGTAATAAACTGATCCCCGTCTAATTACTACGTAATAATATAATACATCTCTTCTCCTTCTAGCTATTAGTTAAATAACAGGACAGATTGGGTTCTTTAGTCTTGGCTGGCAACCAGTCTACCACAGAAAGCAATGGCAACCTACTGCGGGATAATCTTCTGCCCAGTCAGTCATGTCTCTTTCAATACATGATTGCCCAAAGCATGTATCACGTATGGTACTTAACTGACTGGCTGAATATAATCAGACCTTGTTACTGGGACATGTAATAAGAAAGAAAGACTGGGAAAATTTGATACTCATGGGACAGATAGTGGGAAGGAGAGATGGGAGAAAGCAACATGTTACATATTTGATGGACTTGAGCAGATGGATGGTGGAACAGGATTTGGGAGAGGGTAACAGGAGAAGGGGTATTAAGTGCTACAAGGGATAGGGAGATGTGAAAGACCATGATTGCCCATGACAAGTAGGGACACAGCACATAGAAGAAGAAAGTTCCCAGCATGCTTTAAAAACTACGGTGAAAAATCAGATTTTTAATTTATATATTTGTAAATATTTCCATGCTTTTAATAGTTACTTAATAATGATATTTCTATTAAATAATGATAACTGCATTTATTTATGTGCTTTTAAATGAGGATAACTGCACATGTTTTTTGTACCAAGTATTTGAAATTTATTGCCCTAGAAAGAACTGAAAGTCAAAATGATAAATCAAAAAAATTATCTTTCACTTTATTTTTATCAGTTCATCTTTAGATATTTTTTTTGCTGTCCAGCTTTTTCATATGGCTCTATTATTTATGAATCACTATCAAAAATTGAAAATTAAAAACAATATCTTGTGTAAGTAATATTCTTATATATGCATAATATAAGTTATCCTTATATATACAAAGTGCCCATGTGTGTGTGTGTATGTGTGTGTGTGTGTGTGTGAGAGAGAGAGAGAGAGAGAGAGAGAGAGGATTTATTTGGTGTCTTTTTCTAAATTTTTTCCAGTCCATTCTTTTTGTCCCAATAAAAAATTATATAAAAAATTTTAAGTTTTTGTTTTCTTTTAGGTACTTTTTGAACTTATCTTAGTGACTTATCTACTACTCATTTGTATATATTCACGTGTATGTAGGTAACTACATTGCCCTGATTTTGTTATGTTAAAAATCTAAACATCTGAATTTCAAACAATAATAAAATAAAAACAAAGAAAACATGGGTATACCTGTTAAATAAATTATTTGCATTTACAAAAATATGTACATGAATTCAAAGAGTTGAAAAGGAGTAAAAATAGTCTTTAGTTGTGTTAAAGTCTTTGGGTAATTGGTACACAGAAAAAATCATAGTTTAGAAAAGACTTCTAGTATTTGATCCACAATAAAAATCTGTGGTTAAGAAAAGACTTTTAAATAATTGATCTACAGAAAAAATCTGTGGTTGAGGAATGACTTTTATTATAAGTGAATATATATATATATATATATATATATATATATATATATATATATATATATATATATTTTAATTCAGATACTTTAATCCAAGTGAAAAAAGCAGGAAGGTAAATTCCAAAAACCCGATCCTAATTAATATTAAACATTTTTATTTTAATATTAAAAAATGATACAGGAAGAGAGCTCCATGTAATAAAATATTTTTCTCCAGTTTCTGAAAGGATTTTTCGGTTGCTGAGGTGATGTGTTATCCCCCGTGGAGATTTTCACATCGAAATGGTCATTCAACATCATTGAATTAATCATTTTTTAATTTAAATATATATATATATATATATATATATATATATATATATATATATTGATGCATGTTTCATTAAATAATATAGATAAGTTTTGTCTATTTATTTCATATAATTTTTTTCATATTGTCTGATGATGATGATGATGATATATATATATATATATATATATATATATATATATAGTAGCCAGGTATTGAACTCACATTTGGGTCAAGTAGCAGAATCCAACCAACACTTTTATCACTAGGCCATGCATCCTTGTGGATAGCAGTTGTGAACAAAAATAATTAGTGAGTTGAGTTAAATAAAGATAACTAAAATATCTGAAAGTGGCATGACTCTTAGAATGAGAACAATCTACCCCAGTGATTGAAACAAAGGGTTTGGTTCAAAATGTCTTTCACCTGAAAAAGACCTGGGCATACACCAGCCAAAACATTGTGAATATAGCAGTAAAGATGGCGACAACCGTCTGAACAATATAAATACCTCATCTCAGAAATATAGACAAATATTGAAGGTACTAAAATGTTTTAAACTTTTATACTATTCTGTTAACTGTTCAAATTAAAATTAATGTTTATTCAAGACCTTTGTAGGGATGATGTCTTCTTGACAATTATGTTCACAAGTCAGGAAATTGGTTCTTTCTTTTCAAATAAATACTAAATACCCACTGATTCTATAGTCCATTTTGCATATAAATTTGCATGTGCTAACTGTAAAATTAGTTATATCGGTAGAGTGTTTGGTCAGTTTCATGGGCATTTTATGGAGCATTTGACTGTCAATAAAAATCCTTAATTTTAAAACATTTTTTAAATAATGATCAGTTTGAACAGAAATGTAATTTCAATTATTTCTCTGTCATCGACATGGTGTACATACCATACAAATTGGATATTAAAAATGGATTCTGGATTACTAAAAGGGAGTTTTATCAACATCTACGGCAGTTTTAAGGATAGAAAATAATTTTGCAAAATTATAACAAATATTTACTATTAAAATCTTGCCACTTTTCCCCTCTTTTCTCTTCACTCTCTAAGAATTTTGAACTATTGTCCATTCTTCTTTCTTTAAGAGACATGTTTCCTAAGCATATATCTGATTATGGCTCTCTACAACTTTCTGTCATGTGTAGCTCTTAATAAACTTTGTCTTACTTCTATTTCTTCTAAGCTCTGTTTCGCCATCCATTTACTCAAACTCACTAAGTAGGTTGCGCATTTTTTTCCTTTATCCATCATGTCCCATGGAAATAGTATGCAAAAATTTGAAAGCAGTTTAGTGGCAATTGCTGACGAAGTAAAAAAAAAAAATGTACATTGTCTTGTGCTACGGAATACAAATTATGAGAAAAGATGAAAAAATAGACTAGCAAGAAATTTTGTCTATCTTCTCATAGATGACACGACTGTTGGAAAGAATTGGTCAAAAGTGACCTTTTGAGGACAATCCACGAGAGACATAGAAGAATAATGAATGATTTTCTAAGCCTTTTTTCCTCAGTGGCCCAAAAACCTCAACAGTTTTTTTCCTGATGTTAAGTATTAGCTTTCTTTTTGTTTCCATTTTCTCCCAAACTTTGTCACTTCTCACATGTTTGGTCCATGGAATCCTCATAATCTTTCTGTAGAACCATATTTCTGTTGCTTCAAGTCTTCTCTTCATCTTTGATGAGATCATTCAACACTCACCACCATATAGGCAGACTGATAACATTTAATACTTTTTTCCTTGTTTGATACGACTGTATTATACTTTTGCATTTAAAACTTAAAAATAAACCAATGTAAACCTTTGGCTGATGAAGGGGTTAGAAGTCAAGAAACATATTACAATATTTAATAATAATTATATGGTTTTTTATCTATAATTTTGTCATGTTGAAACATAAATTTATACATGCAGATAAATCTGCGAAATTCAATCTGGCTCCATATGTTAGTAAGAAAATTAAGTAAGAAAAGAATATTTTCTATGTTTCTATACTTTTCTGTCTGTTCTGGTCATATCTATATATTTGTGTTTTTCTTATTTTATTGTTGCATTGACTGTCATTTGATTGACGTGTTATATTGTTTTGTGGCGGAAATTTTTTTGTGGGTATAGTGCCATGCTCTTCCTCCATTAAAAGGTGGGAAAGATGGGACATCATTTTTGGCATTGAGACTGAACAGCAGCTTAGAAAAGTTTCATTTATTTATTTATTTACTTATTGAAGAAAGTCACTTTTTTTTCCTGTTTCTAAGAGTGAATAAACACCATTCTGTATCCTTTTGTAAAAAGCAGAAAGAAAGAGAAAAAAAAAACCTGTTCTGACTAATATAATGAAAGAGGCAATAAAAAAGAAAGAAATATTGTAAATCAATTCTAGTCATTTTTTTTTTTATCGTCTTTACTTTTTATTTACTCTTATAAGAAGAGTATGCACCTCATGGATGATTTTTTTTTTTTTTTGTGAGGTGGTGGAGAGGTGACTGTTACTAAATACTAGAATATACTACAATGCTTCTTCAGTAGAATAAAAAAAAAACTGGCAATAATACAAGTAACTACAGGTAAAGATAATATGGGTAGGAAGCATAGTCAGTGGATACAGTGGTGTTGGACATGGGGTTTTCAACCAAGAAAAGTACTTCATAACAACAATAAGTGTTGATGTGTAAGATAAAAGAAAAATAACCATAGAACTATAAGAAAGAAAAAGTTACCAAAGAGTGAAAGAAAACAAAAAAAAAAAAATCAATGCTATCCTCACAACAAAATCATCACCACCACTACCACTACTACTATCATCATCATAATCATCATTAAAATAATAATTAGATTGATGATGATGATGAGTAAGTGAAGGAAGCAGTTAAGAACATAAATGCTACTGGAATAAAAACAACATAATAATGATAAAATAATGATAAAATTACATTAAAAAAAATCAAGGAAAATGTGACCAATAATAAAAGTAGTATTAGTAGTAGTATTAATAATATTAAAAATAAATAAAAAAAACAATAATAATTAGTTTGTTCTATAGCCATAGGAACTCTGGAAGCAGTCCAAAGATCCATGTAGGGAAAGTTAAAAAAGAAATCCATGGAATGCACAATTATACAAATTATAAAACCCCAACAATAGTGACAAAGTAGAGAAAAGTGCTCAAGAAATGCAAGAGTTAACCACAAAAGTAACTGTGAATATTTTTTTTAATTATCTCACCCCAAGCAAGGCATTCCACTGCCACTATTGCACATGGGGCTACATAGGGGAAGTTTAAGAGAAGGAGTAGTTAGACATAGGGAATGTCAGGAGGAAGGTGACAGATGAGTAAGGATAGCGAGGATGAGGGTTGGGCAGATGGGAATAGTTTTTGATAGAATGGGAGCAGGTTAGTGTGTTAGGAGGTGTCTATTGACCTTACATTTAAACTCCTGGAGATTGTAGCCGTCAGGGAAGCAATCGTTTGGAAGAGAATTCCACAGTTGGGAAGTGCGAGGAAAGAAACTGTTGGAGTAGAAGTTACGGCTGCATTTTATCCGTTTCACTGTAAAAGGGTGGGATCTAGTTGCTAATCTAGTATCTCGTTCAAATTCGTATTTAGGGGGCACTAGTGATCTAAGTTCATCGGAGTAATATTCCTGAGTGAAAAGAAAATAGTAATTGTAGCCTTGATACCAAAATTAAATTCTTATTAATATGCTATATAGAATCATTTCTTTTAAGAAAAAACATTTGCTAGTAATCATAAGAGAAGATATGAATAGTTTTAAGTCTAGAATTACAATAACTTTTTGTAAAAATAGAAGTTTATCATAATCTAAATATGAACTTCAGAAGTGTTGAAGGATTGAAAATTTGACCTTGTAAAAATATTCAACTCATCCAAAAAAGAAATGAATGAAAGCATTATTTTTTAATTTGCAGCCACTTCCCCATCGTCGAAATGTGGCCTCCCTTTGTCTGTTATATAAATACTTTCATGGCTTCTGCTCAGACGAACTTAAGTCACTGATGCCTCCTCAACAGGTGTTTACTCATGCAACCAGACTGGCAACTGGGTCCCACCCATTCACAGTCAGGTTAGCCAAATGCAGACGACAATTCTACTCCTGCAGCTTCTTCTCTCGCATTTCCCGCCTGTGGAACTCGCTCCCGTATTCTTGCTTTCCTGATGGCTACAACCTCCAAAAATTTAAATGCAAAGTCAATACTCATCTACTAACCACTGGACTCTAGCTCTCTCCCCACCCCTGTATAACCTTCCCTTTCTCTCCACCAATGTATCTGTCATCGCACCTGCTTTCTCAGCTTTCTATTGTTCCTTTCTAACTAGTTTGTACTCCTCACTCTTTTCTAATTAATCTTTTTACATTTATGTAGCCCCCTGCACATCAGTGGCGTTTCCGCCTTGCTCGGGGTGAAATGATTAAAAAAAAAAATGTAAGTGATAATGCCACTAGGATGAAGGAGAGAAAGAGAATGAGAAAACTTTATTAAGGAGAAGTGAGGAAAAGACAAAGGAACAGAAGATAGTGATTGACATTGCATTTAAATTTTTGAAGATTGTAGGCTGCAGAGAAGCAAGAAATTAGAAGGGAGTTCCACAGATGAGAAGTGAGAGAAAAAAAAAACTATTAGAATAGAAGTGGCGGTTAAATTTAGCTAGTGCAACAGTAAAATAGTGAGACCTAATTGTCAATCTAGTAGCATGTTTATGTATAAATTCATGTAGTAAAGGTACTAGAAAAAAAGCTCAACAGAACAATTGGCATGAAAATATTTTTTGTAAAGACAGAAAGAAGCCATGTCACATCAGTAAAACAGTAATTAAAGTTGAGATGCAAAGTCAGGATTGACCACATTACAGACCTTTCTTTGTTTTTGTCAAGACTTGACATACACAGTAGAACACCACAGCAGATATGATAGCAAGATTCAGTGCATAGACGAATTGTAGATTTATAAATGTGCATTGATGGGTTCTGATGAGAAAAATTTTCTATCATGAAAGTGAGTCAAATTTCTTCACAGTAGACATAACAATTGATCTGAATTAGCTGCACCACTTTAGGTCAGTGGGAAAGGTAGGACCAAGAAGGCATAGCGTTGCCTTCCTGGAGGTTAACATCAGCTATGCTGATGGCAAGCAAAAAAGGTCCTCTGTGGGGATTAAGTGAAAACAGTTTCATTTTGGAAGGTTTGACATTTTGGATATGTTGGACTTGCTACTAAGACAGGCGTAAATGGTTATGTCATCAGTACATAGGTAGGAACAGATGACATTGGAGAAGTCATTGATGAAGTTCAGAAACAGTGATGGTGAAAGTATAGAGCCCTGTGGGAATTCAGAGTTAATGTTCTGGAAGCGTGTCTGTTCAACATGACCTTCATCACATGATCTGTTAAGAATGGTTGGATTAAGCCAAACATTTTTTTTACTTGACATCATAGCCCTTGAGTTTGTGGCAAAGGCCAGCATGCGAAACATTGTTGAATGCCTTTTAAATATTTAGAGTCACAACTTGAACTTCCAATTTCTATCTAATGCTTGATAGACAAATTCAGAGATGGCTGTTAACAAACCATATTGTTTGTCTGAAAGGAGATTGTGTGAAGTAAGTTGCTTAACAAATTTTGCACTGATAAAGTATAATTTAAAAACTTTTATATTCCACATTTTATCAGGTCTTTTACAAAAAAATCAATTTTTTTTCTTTCTTAACTACAGTTTCTTTTTTTTTTTTAAATCATTTCACCCCAAGAAAGGCATTAACACCACTGATGTGCAGGGGGTTACATAAGAGAATTGAAGACAGTTTTTATCTGACTCGAAATAGACACAGAGAGAATTTTTAATGACTTCTTTACTTTGACTTAGAGTGTTATTCTGATTGCTACTCTATTTGATTTATTGTCCATTTACTTATATCTGGTGCATGGGTGTAATAGTTGACACATGACTGTGTGAAAATTTATCATAAAAATGAATGACTCTATTCTAAAATGTATTAAATGAAAGCTATAAAAATTCTAATAACTATACATGTTTAAATTCATATTAATAATTTGATATTTTAATTGTTGTCTAACTTTTATCTTTCTTTATAAGTTATAAGTTAATTAAATTTCAAGTTGGTATCCATTCACTGGGGTTATATCTAATGAATAATTTTCAATGAAAGACGTTTATTCAGCCTGAAATTGAATAATTAGCAGAATATAATGTAAAAGTGTGTCAGCTATAATTTTAATCTGTCTAATTTGCTTGTTTTACCAAATTTTAATTTATATTGGTTATTAAAGTTTCTTTTCGCAAACATTGCAAACAATTTGAAAATTGTAGCCATATACCAAAACAAGGAGAATTTGCATTGATACAGGTTCTTATAAGTTCTTGTAATACATGCAGACATGTTTGTCAAAATGGGTTACATCCAGTTTTCTCCAATAGCAGCAGAACAGCTTAGCATGTCTAGATACAGGCCTCTTTCTAACTAGTCAGGATCTTGATTTTTGTAAGATGTCTCATGTTAATAAAAGCAATATGTAAAACAAGAAAATAGCAGTTGGCAAGATATGGTGTCATGTGAAGTTGGTCCTGTGAGCATCTTTTTTCTAAACTTGCTGTGTTTTCTGAGGCAGTGTTATTTTTCTTACCATCCGTCTGTTTCTCACCTCTGCTTATTACCCCTGTAGATACTGGAAGAGCAATTGGCTAGGTGTTTTCCTTAACTTCAACATACTTTTGCCATACATTGCATTTCATTAAAAAAAAGTATAAGTAAAATCATTAGAATAACAAAAACAAATATAAATGCATTAAAGAAATGATGAGTCAATTAAGAAAGAGTCATTTTCTTTTTTTTTTATATTATTTCACCCCAAGCAGGGCAATGAAGCTAATAGTAACACAAGGAGTGACTGGGTATGAGAGAATATGAGAAAAAGAAAACATTATCAGAGAGAAACAACGATGAAAGAAGAAGAATGACGGAGGCAGAAGATAACTGTAGTATTGTTTAACAAAGTGTGATTGGTAGAAGAATGAATGATCGCTTGGATTGTTTCTCACTGATTGCATTATGAGGAAACTGGAACACTGCTTCACTCAGGACTTTGTTCCTTGCGCACCTTAAACAATAGCACTTTCTCTTGAACATCGGTGTAGCCTTCACGAGTCTCAAACACTGCACTGACTAAAATCAAAAGTTGGCTCTTCTTATGTGTCTTCAGTCTTGGGGCAAGAAACTGAGATCTCTCGCTTGTGACAGCCTTGCTTTCGCTGATGATGCATGTGCTGTGTCATTTCAAAACTGACTTGCCGAGGCTCGCCTCACAGTCCCATGATGTCTACAAATGCATGTGCAAACAATCTGCCTTCACTTGCTTCTTGGTATCTTTCCTAAATCCCACTCCATCATCTGCTTGTTCAAGCCCATCAAGTATGTCAATATGTCTTACAGTGCTTTCTCCTGTCACTCTTTCCCTCTATCCATTCTGTAAATATTCCTCTTCTTCTTCTTCCATGTGCCATGTAACTTCAGGACGTAGGCAATCATGGCCTTCTATGTCTCCTTATCCCTGTTAGCTCTTAGCACACTTTCTCCTGTTACCCCACCCAAACCTTGCTCTGCCATCCACCTTCTCAGCCCCTTAGATATGTGATCCACTGCTTTCCTCTGTCTCACTTTCCCTCTTGCTGACTTGTGAGTGTTAGATTCTCCAAGCGTTCCTTCCTCATCACATGTCCCAGGAATTTCAGTTCTCTTTTCTTGATGCTCAGTATTAATTTTCTCTTTGTTTCCATCCTTTCTAAAACCTTTCTAAATTGATCACATGCTCAATCCATGATATCTGAACCATTCTTCTCTACAACCACATTTCAGTTGCTTCAAGTTTTTCCTTCATCTTTGATGATATGGTCCAGCATTCACTTCCATATTGAAGAACAGACATCACATAGCAATCCAGTACTCTCTTCTTTGTTTCTAGTGAAATTTTGCTGTCTCTTAATACTCTGCTCAGTTTCTGGAATGAGTCCATTGCCATGCCAATTCACCTTCAGATATCAGTGTTGCATTTTCCATCTTCCATTATAACACTTCCGAATTACTTAAATTTTTGTACTTGCTTGATATTAGTATCCCCAACCTGTAATTAGCATTTTGGGCTCCTTTGTTTGCTGATAACCATACATTCAGTTTTCTTGTTTATTTGTAATCCTTTCTTTCAACTTTTTTTCATCTACCTTTTTTAGGAGTTCTTGTAGTTTTCTTTCCATGTTGGCCATCAGTACTGTATCATCTGCATATCGAATGTTGTTTAGATTGTGATTGCCAATGACGAATCCTGGCATAACTTCTAGGGCCCTAAGAACAGTCTCATTGTACAAGAAAAACCTGAAGAAAAAATATACTGACAGCATGAAAAACAAATAAAAACATACATCTTTGTCTTACGCCCCTTTCTATCTTTGTATATCTGCTGAATTTTTTCCCGTCTATATGCAGGCGGTTTACTGCCAGTAGAGGTTCTTGATTACTCTAATGCTTTTCCAAATATCTCAAGGTTGCTGAGCATTACTATCAGTTCTTTGTGACATACTTTTTCAAATGCCTTGGCATAGTCTACAAAACACAGGTAACCTTCCTTTTTCATTTGTATCACCCTTTCTAATAGCATCCTAAGCATAAATATAGCATTCCTTGTTCCAATGTCTTTGATGAAACTGCACTGCTTTTGTCCTATTTCTGGCCTGATTTCACTTTGCCCTCTATTCATCAGGATTTGGACAATGAATTTCGTTATGTGGCTCATCAAACTGATTGGTTGGTGGAGTTTGATTTCGATTCTGCCTGGCTTCTTAGGCAGAGCTATGAAAATTGATTTGTTTAAGTCATCTGGTATTACACCACTATTGTAGATTTCATTTATTATTTCTGTAATTTTCTCTATGCTGAAATCTTCTAAGGCTGTAAACATCTACATTACAAAGCTGTCTGGTCCAGCTGCTTTGTTCTGATTCAGTTTGGCCATTGCAGCTTTCACTTCCAATTTTAGTATTTCCAGTCTGTTAGTATTTTTGTTTATTATCGGTTGCTCTCTCTTGTCATGAAAGAGATCTTTTATATATTCTTCCCATCGCTGTAGTATTTCATCTTTCTCTAATATGATCATTCCATCCTTGGATTTTATACATCCCGTTGAAGAGCATGTTCTTTGTCCTGTTAGTTCCCTTATTTTTTATGCATTTCTTCTTTATTAGTCTTACTCAATCTCTCTACTTCAGCACATTTGTTGTTGAGCCATTCCTCTTTAGCCTGTCTGCACTTAGTCCGTATTTCTTTTTATAGTTTCTTGTATTCACTTCCATGTCTTGGCATTGTTTCCTGTCTCCTTTGCATCTTGTCTAGAATCTCTTCAGTCATCCTCTCATTTTTTCTTCTGCATTTGATTTCCTCTGGGACATTGCTGTTTGCTGATGTCACTAGTGCTTGTTTAAGTGCATCCCATTTCAAATTTTCAATTCTCGTTTGTTCTTCATATTTGTTTTTCATGCTGTCAGTGTATTTTTTCTTCAGGTAAATGTCATTCATTATAGTCTGTGTGCTGCCCTAGGCTTCTTTAGTTTCCAAAGTTTCACCCTTAGTTTGCAGATGAGAGGAAGGTGGTCGCTTCCACAGTTGGCACTTGGATAGGTTTTGCATTGAAGCACTGTGTTTCTAAATCTTTTGTTTATGGTTATAAACTGAATTTTGTTTTTCATGTTGCCTCCTGGGCTTCTTCAAGTTCATAAGTGTCTTGGGTGTTCTTGAAGCCAGCTGTTGGTTATCACCTAGTCATTCACCTTACACCACTGAACCCATCTTTAACCCTGGTTGTTGTGGATTCCTAATCCAAAGTTGACAGTTGTCTCTCCTTCCTTCTCCTTGCCTACTCTGTCATTCAAGTCTCCCATGATGATTCTAATTTCTTGGGTTTTACACTGAGCCTTGGCATTATCAAGAGTAAAGTAGAAAGATTCTATTTCTTCCTCAGTGCTTTGCATTGTTGGTGTATAGACTACTAGAAATGCTATGCTGAAGGGTTTCCCTTTCAGTTTTACCAGGATAACACTTTCAGAGAACTCACAGTATCCCAGAATGCATTTCTTCATCTATTTCCTTTTTGTTATTTTCAGCTCCTGCATATATGATCCTGTGGTTGTCACTGCTGAAGTCTCCATTGTTTAGCCATTTAGTTTCGCATATACCCAGAATTTCTTGCTTGACATTCTCAAGTTTATGATAGTTGTTCAGTGTCTCAATGTTTCATGTTCCTAGGGTAATTTTTTTGTTTATTGTGCACAGTCACAAGGTAACAGTCCAGAGATACCTGTTGCTCATGTCATTCTTTTTTGTGCGAGGGACAAATTTTGGAAAAATGTGTCTCCTTTATGCTGCTGGTGCTAACAGTCGCTGGATGGTGATAAGGTGACACCTGTTGCCTATGTCAATTCTTCCCAAGCAAGGAGTTACTTTGGAAGTAATGCCCTTCATGTGGTTGTATTTTATATGTATATTTTGTAAAGCCAAGATTATACTCAGGAAAGATAGTCGACTGGTATCCGGTTGCCTTCTCCACAGTAATTTATCAAGACACCACCTCTAGTTAACTGGCCATTGACTTCTTCAGAGTTCTTCCGGCCTTTTTCTAGTCTTGTTTTTAATCCATAATGGATTGCTAACATCCCGCCTAACTTACAAGCATGTGCCGTGGGTTAGCCGCTTTAATCGCTGGTGTTCCAACAAAAAAAAGAAAGAGAGAGAAAAGAAAAAGAAAACTTTTTCTGATTCTTCCTTTTATATACATACCTGTTGGATAAAAGGGTTTGACTTCCTTAGTTTTAATGAGAAAATATATATATATACATATATGGGAGGAATAGTGAAGTGGTTTTCCATTGCATTCTCCATGGTGTTTTATCAAGACACCAACTCTAGTTAGTTGGACGTTGACTCCTTAAGAGTTTATTCTCCCTTTGTAGGCTCAATTTTCTTCTACTGGGTTGCTAACATCCCATGAGCAAAAAATCCCCTAAAAACTGAATGGGTATAAACTGGTTGGGGGATGAAAGAATGTAAATATGAAGTACATATTTAGTATAAATCCAAATATCACTCATGAAGAGGAAAATAATGTATATTCCCCAGAGTAGTATTTCATAACCAGTAGACAAAAAAAAAAGCTTAAAATTTTCTTTGATTTTTTCTTAAATATTTCAAAGACTATATACCTTTTTTGATCTTTTAACAACTAGGCAGTAACTAATCTTGAATTAAAAATGGATATATATATATAGAGAGAAGAACCCAGAGAGAGAGAGAGAGAGAAAGCGAGAAAGAGAGAGAGAGAGAGAGAGAGAGAGAGACAGCAACAAAGAGGAAGGGAGAAATACTAGGCTATGCAAAATTTTACATTTAAAACTTAATATTAAATTTTAAATTCAACATTAACTATTTCAGCTAGAATCTATTGAAAAAAAAATTAAAATATCGAAAAAAATTACCAAATTCTCCTTCCTTATTAGATGTTCCAGAAACCTCAGCTGTCTCTTCCTGTATAAGTTTCCTTTTCATTTGCATCCTCTTCAAAACCTCATAAGATCAATAAATGGCTCAGCCCAAGATTCATGGATTCATTTCAGAGGCTGAGAGGTGATCACTCCTAGTTGGAGGAGGTGTGGGCTTTAGAGACCTGAAAATGCCAGGAATAAATATGACTGATGAAGCTTCCTTGCAAACTACCTGGGTGTTTGGAATATACAAAATGTTTTTGCCCATTCTTTGCTTTTACAATATATTTGTGGAAGTTTAAACATGGCTACATAAAATTAAAACTTTCACAAGTACATACTCTTTCTTGAGAACCAAAAAATCGATTTGACCAGGTCCTGCTCAGAATTAGTCTCATCAAAAGCAGCAAGACAAAATAAGTAATTAAAATAATTTTTAAAAATAGAATTCTGTTAAAGAAAAATATTTTTTGAAAACAGGATTTGCTTAACAAAAATTATTCTTTTTTAATAGAATTCTCTTAATAAAAATTGTTTTTCAAAACAGAATTCTCTAAATAAAAATAATTTTTTTTAATAAAATTATTTAAAAAAAAAATTTTAATTGTCTAAAAGAATCCAAAATGAAGCTAAAGTAGATCTTTGGTTGGAAAAATAAGTTGTGGAAGGATTATTAAGTTTGCTGAAAAATGATGGAAGATAATGAAACAAAATTGTAAACACATTGTTCAATAAAATTAATGTATAAAATAGAATATTTGTCATTTATTATGACTTAATAAACAGAAAAACCAGCTTATGCCACCCTATATGATGACGTATTTTATTGTTTCATAAAATATGGTAGTTTGAATATCTCCAAATATTCAGGTTAGTAATTCACTGTTTTGAATATCATGGCTGTTTCTCAGAAGTGAAACTGTCCAAGACCAAAACTAGAGAGTATAGCCAAAGGTTAGAGAAAAAATATTAAAATGTTTATTTTCTCTCATATTTCTGCTTTCCAAATGTCCCAATTTTTTTTTCTTAATATTTTTGTCATTTTTTTCCCCCATTTCCTGTCTTGAAATAAATATTGAAGATTTGTTGGTGATTTTTTTTTAATCTGCTGAAACTGACAAAGTAGCCACTTGGTATTATCAAAAAGAAAAAAATATAACAAAAAACTAGTATGGTGATGACAAGGATTTAGAAAGCATTGCCTGTTTAAGCATGCAACTGCATAAACATATGAACACACACACACACACACACACACACACACACACACACACATGATTTTGCAGATATACACATATTCATTTAATCTATACAAGTATACAAATGTACATTCTATATAGCATCTTTTTTAATGTATGAATATATAGAACTTATACACAAACACTTATATATTTATGTGTGTGTGTGTGTATGTGTGTGTGTTGTTGTATGTTAACACAAATATGTTTATGTAAATTCTGAAAAAAATGGAAAATATATCAACATATACTCAGATATAGAATATCTGTGTGTGTAGATATGTGTGTGTGTGTGTGTGTGTGTGTGTGTGTGTGTGTGTGTGTGAACACTGAGCTCAACCCCCAGCAGTTTGTTTCATTCTTAAATGCAATCTTCAGGTCAGATTGAAACAAATGGTCACAACTCACTATCTCTACTTTTATATTACTTGTGCAACCAGACTGGCAACTGGGTCCCACCCATTCACAGTCAGGTTAGCCAAATGCAGACGACAATTCTACTCCTGCAGCTTCTTCTCTCGCACTTCCCGCCTGTGGAACTCACTCCCGTATTCTTGCTTTCCTGATGGCTACAACCTCCAGAAATTTAAATGCAAAGTCAATACTCATCTACTAACCACTGGACTCTAGCTCTCTCCCCACCCCCATATAACCTTCCCTTTCTCTCCACCTATGTATCTGTCATCACACCTGATTTCTCATCTTTCTATTGTTCCTTTCTAACTAGTTTGTACTCCTCACCACTCTTCTCTAATTAATCTTTTTACATTTATGTAGCCCCCTGCACATCAGTGGTGTTTCCGCCTTGCTCGGGGTGAAATGATTAAAAAAAAAAAAAAAAATTTACATATGCTTCATCCCTAATATTGAACACTTTAATCCATAAATATAGCAAACCTTAAAATGATATTGTTATCATATATGTGCATTGTGATGCAGTGGATATCAGGGTCAGAACAAGAAATTGGGGAGGCGAGTTAAAATTCCAGTTGAATTCATTGCATTCACTTATGCACAAATACCCTTGGGGAAGGGATTAATCTATCACTTCTCTCCCCAGGAATGGTGTTAAAAAGCAGGACAGATTGGGCTCTTTAGCCTTTGTTGGCAGTCAGTATACCACAGAAAGTTATGGCAAACTACTGCGGGAAAATCTTCTGCTCAGTCAGTCATGTCATTTTCAAGACATGATCCCCCAAGCGTGTATCACATATAACACTTCATTGACTGATATATATATATTGACTGAAATATATATATATATATTGACTGAAATATATATATATATATATATATATATATATATATATATATATATACAAGGTAGAGCGAATAATATTTATTCAGAATTTATAACATAAATATGTTATAACATCACTACAAATGTAATCATTTTGTTTCAAGAGTAAATGTGTCATATCAAGTGATGATAGTGATTTCAGAGGAGGATTCAAAACTGAACAGAGTCCCTTGATCAGGGAGACATTATTACATACTATCATAAGCCTATTGCTATTCTGTCACTGTTTCTATATCAAATATTCAGATGAGCTGTATTCCTTGAGTCCACATGTTCAAACTTTTATTGATAAGACCCATTTCATGCCATGTACACTGTGTTAAGTCATCTTTATTCATTTTGTGTCCCATTGGTGAGGAGTAAGTTCCACTGAAACTGCTTCTTTCCCAGAACTCTTTCAATGTGGAATGGACTCCCAAGAGGATGTTTCCCTGATCACTACAATCTTAACCTCTTCAAGTTAAGGATTAATTGTTAGATTTCCTATATAATGCCATAATTTACTTAATTCTTACTCTTGCATTCACCCAAAAACATTAATTATTAACTCTCCACCTTGAATGGCTCTTTGATGAATATTTAGTATTTATGCATATTTTTTTAATATGAATATTTATTATTTATGAATACTTTTAAAAAATAATTAAATATGCAGTCCCTTGTAGAAAGAGATTTTGGTAAACAGAGAAATATTTGTATTGTTATTGCAGATTTTACAAGATGAGTATAATAATTGTTATGTCGGAAATTTGTTTATGTTGGTCTTGTTCCTGGCTGATTAGCAGCATTTAAAATTTAAATGTTTGCCTAGAATTAAGCATATTCTACTGGTTTTGAAGGCAAACTCAATATAGTTGAAGCCATCAAGCATGTTCCAAAGTGAAAGTAAGTGGAAAAGGAGAATAAAGTCATTCTTTTAAGGAAAACAAGAAGCAGACAACTGAAGAAATTCAGACACAGGGAAATAATCAAGTAGCTGAGGATATGAAACTAAAAAAAAATATAAAGGATCAAAGAATCAAACCAAATTTGGGTAAAGAGCTGGACACTATAAGAGGACATTCAAAACAGAAAATAGAAAAAGTTGAAATATATAAAAACATCTTTATTCTTCTTTTCTTTCTAAGCATTATCATCCATATTTATTTCATTGGAAAGATAGAAACAATCTGGTAAGAATCATTAAAAAGAATTCACAAATGATAAGAACACACCAAAACCTGGAATCATTTTCACTGACAATGGCAGCAACAATTGTAAACTCTCAACAAAAAGGTGAACATCTGAAACACCAAAGACAAAATAAGCAAATGCAGCAAAAGTGGTAAGTTAAATTTGATCAGTATTTTTAATTTTTTGTTGTTTCTTTCCTATTTTTATTTTTTTAATTCTTTTCCCCCCCACTTTTTTCACTAATCTTTTCCTATAGAATATTTTTCTTTATTCTCTTCTTTTTCTTTCTTCCATTCATCTTCTTCCTACTTTTTTATATTCCTTTTTTCACATTATTCACTTTTTCTGTTTCTTTGTCCTTTTTTCCCTTTTTTGTTCTCTTTTACTTAAATTCCTTTTTCTTCCATTTTCTTCTTTCTTACTTCTGTTCTCCCTTTCCACAAATCTTCTTTTACTAAAACCCAATAATGTCTTCGGGACTTATTGCAAATCATCGTTGGTAGATATTCAGATTTCTTAGTGATCCCCTCAGAAAAAAAATGCCAAGAAAGGACTATTGATATGGTGGGTAGATATAATCATGGGTAGATCAGAGATAAAACAAAAAACACAAAAAAAAACATTGATAAATTAACAATGGAATTTTTTTTTTCATGAGGGTGTTGCCTGGTACAAATAGGGGAAACAAACATTGGTTCTGATAAAATAAATAAATACCAGGCAAAATAAAACCAGCTTTGATTTGTGCCATCAAAATGGCTGCTTGTAAACAATATCTAATCAATTCATTTCCAATGAGGAAAGAAATGCAAAACGAAGCAAAAAAAAAAGGAATCATAATGAAAAATAATAAAAGAATACATAGATAAGTTATTAGGATAAGTTTACTCTGACCATCCCTATTCGAACAAGTATGATTTCTATTAGACTAATAATAACAATAATAATGATAATAATGATTCATAATTCAAATATTCTTTTAGATTCTCTGCTATTTATTTGGATTTCTATCATGAATATTACTTATAGACTTACAAGGAGTAATGAATTATTGCCATTTCGTCCATTAATACTCAGAACATTTCTATTTTAGAGTACAAATACAGTATCAGCCACAAATGAATACTTCCTTACCATTTTTATAGAAAATTAATTTTCTTCCAAACATAGCAGAATTTTATTATTTCTAATGGAACATTATGCAGTCAAAATAGTTATTATCAAATAAAATTCTACAACATTAAATCTCTGTTGTCAAAACTCTGAATATGTTGACATTCTTATGAGTACACTCCCATAAAAATGATTTTTCTTCTCTATAATAAATATATTTTTAAATCATTAATGATTATTTCTTTCTCACAGGGAATTTAGATATAAATAAAGGATACCGTGTTAAAAATAGATCTTTATAAAATCATAATATTTAGTGTACAGTCATTTAAGTTACTAATGGCTCTACACGAGAAAGAACTTAAATATTATTTTCTCTACAAATAAGAAAAGAACAATCCTACCAGATTTTAATAAAAAGTTAATTTTTTTCCACATTAACCATGGTATCATTTTATAATTTATAATTTATTTTAATCTATTATTAATTATTTTTTCTCATAGAGGATTTAAATATAAACAGAGTAAAGAATGTCAAAAAACGATTTTATGTTATCATAGTATCCAATGTACAGTAATGTGTCCATGTGAAACAAAATGTGTTTCTGGCAATAAATAACATATTTTTTCTTTCAATAAATGTAACAAATAATTACACTTTTACCAACTTTAAATTTTCTTCTAATCAAAAACATTGTATAATGTCTGATGTAACATTATAAAATGAAAATGGACATTTTTATTATTTATTACCAAATCTACTGAATTAAAATTCAGTAATCAAAACGAGCAGTTCAAAAATAAATCTTTTTCTTTTATGTGCCATGTCCCTTCAGGATGTAGGCAATCACGGCCCTCTACATCCTCCTATCCCTTGTAGTTCTTAAAATCTTTTCACTTGGCATCTCTCCCAAACCTTACTCCACCATCCATACTGTTTTACCCTGTTTCTTTTACCTTCCATCTGTCTGTTAGTATTAAATTCTCCAAGCTCTTCTTCCTCGTTACATGTCCCAGAAACTTCAGCTGTTTTTTCCTGGTGTTAAGTATAAGTTTCTTTTTATTTGCATCCTCTCTAAAACCCTTTGTCATTGCTTATATGTTACATCCATGATATCTTCAGCATCCATTTCAGTTGCTTTGAATCTCTTCTTCATCTTTGATGAGATTGTCTAGCATTTGCTGCCATATAAAAAGACAGATATCATATAACAATCCACAATTCTTTTCTTTGTTTCTAATGAACCACTACTCAAAAAGATGTTTATTTAATTCTTGAGAGGATGTACATTTTCAAGACAAACTTGATTTTTTTCTTTTAGGAGATTTAAATAAATCTGAATATAAATAAAGAATGTGGTGTTAAAATAATTTTATAAAAGTTTTTGTTATATTTTCATTTATGTGCTGTGTCCCTTAAAGATGTTGGTGATCATATCACTCCTCAACTTCCTGTCCCTTGTAGCTCTAAGCAACATTTGACTCTACCATCTCTATTCTGCCATCCAATGACACAAAGAAGATTATTCCATGTTTTCATTTTTGTATCTCTTGCATTTATGTTGTTTCAAGTCCCTTTTTCATCTTTGAGGAGATTGTCCAGCATTCATGTGCAATAGAAGAAGACAAATACTACACAACAGTTCAGTATTATTTTCTTTGTTTTTAATGACATCTATTTCTTAATTCTTTGCTCAGCTTTTAGAAGGTATTTGTTGCAATCTTAATGAGCCTTTGAATTTGTGTTTCACACTTTTCTCCATTAATACACTTCCCAAATATCTATATTGTTGCATCTGTTTGATTTCAGTACCTCCGTTCTGTAATTTGTATTGTGGATTGTTTTTTTCGTAACAGACATAAAGATTTGTCTGTATTTCTAAGATGAGATATTTATGTTGTTGAAGCTGTTGTCCTCATCTTTATTGTCATATTTATAATGTATTATCAGTTGTATGCTCCAACCGTCTTAAAGTGATTGAAATTTTGAACTAAACTCTTTATTTAGATCACTGGGGTAGATTGTTCTCATTCCATGAGTCCTCAAGGACACATGGCTAAGTAAATAAAAGCACTGGTTGGATCCAGTGTCTTGATCAAAAGAGTTGTGAGTTCAATACCTGATAACATTATTAGGAACGAGAACTTAGAAAGTTGAGTTAAGTAGAGAAAACTAAAACATCCAGAAGTAGCATAACTCATGGAATGAGAACAATCTATCCCAGTGGCAAACAAAAACTTAGAGAGTTGAGTTAAATAGAGATAACTAGGACATCCAGAAGTAGCATGACTAATTGAATGAGAACAATCTACCCCAGTGGCAAACAAAATACTTAGAGAGTTGAGTTAAATGGGGATAGCTAAGACATCCATAAGTAGTATGACTCATGGAATGAGAACAGTCTATTGTAGTGATCGAAATAAAAAGTTCAGTTCAAAATTCCAATCAGCTTGAATAAGTTTGGAGTGTAGAAAGACCGAGACATCACAAATATGACACTAAAGATGAGGGTAACAGTCCAAACAATGTTTACATTGTTTGGACTGTTGCCCTCATCAGAGATAACAATTCAGCATTTTGGTTAGAGGGAGCAAAACTAAATTTATTTGTATCTGATGGCATTCAACAAGTTTGGCATCATCATGTCAGAAAAAAAAAAAAAGAAAAAAGAAAAATTTTCTCAAATAGACTGAAAAGAAAACTAGAACAAAAATAATCATCCAACAAGACAAATTTGAAAAAAATGCATAATGCTGGATTATCCTAAAGTCTATGTTGTCAAGATTACAAAAAATAATCTTCTGAGTAAATAAACTTTAAATTCTTTTTGTCCATTCATTTGTCTGAAACCCCTTGGGACACACTTGCTTCACATAAACATATTAAACCTTTTTTGGAATCAGGATGATCCCGGGATTGAGAATCTGCCCTTCATCTGTTGCTTGAACATCCAGCAATGGGATTTGTATCTGGATGAGGAAGGAACAGTTAAAAATTCACACTTGCTCTACATAGACATATTATACCCTTTTGGAATCAGGATGATCCCGGGATTGAAAACCTGCCCTTCATCTGGTCCTTGAACATCCAGGATTGAAATTTGTATCTGGATGAGGAGGATTGGTTGGTTGGTTGTTTTGTTTTTATGGCAAATCAACCTCGACGGGTCATTTATTGCCAACTAAACTTTATTGCTGGTAATACCTTTTTCTTTCAACAATTTATTGTTGCTTTTTTTATATATGTTTTGTGTCTAGTAATACATTTTTCTTTTTGAGTATCAAGATTCATTGGGATTTGTTTTTTAAGGGTAGGGTCCCCAAGTCCTATCCTTGTTATTTAACCCATAACTGGAGGGAAGGGATGGATTAATATCTTTCCCAAGGGTACCAGTGCTTAAGGGAATGTAGGGTATTCAACTGGAATTCGAACTCGGCTCACCGATTTCTCTTTCTGAGCCGATATCCACTGCATATTCATCACTAAACGCTTACAACACCTGGTATTCCCAAGTGGTCACGCATCTAAGTATTGACCAGACTCAACGTTGCTTAACTTTGATGATCAAGCGAGAACTGGTGTATTCAACGTCATAGGCTGTAAGTCTGGATGAGGAGGGTACAGTTAAAAATCTGAATAAAAAAAAACTTTAAAGAATTAGTAATTAGAAAGTTTTAATTTTTACAAAAACTTTGTGAATTCAAAGATTTTGTTTTAAATTCAGTGTAAAATATTTTCTAACTTGTGAATTGAGAAAGTCAATTTTATTTCTTCAAAATGCCAAGGAATCAGATTTAGATTGAAAGATTTTTTGACATAAGGTTTTGAAGTTCTGCAGAATTCATGATTTGAAGAATTCACCTCAATTTCATTGTTCCACAGAGTTTGTGATTTGAAGAACTCAGTTTTTGATCTGAATCAGAGTTTGGGCTCAACTCAGACATTTGGACCAAATGAGAGTTAAAGTGAAGTTTACAAAGTTCCATGGAGTGAACTGAGAAATTTAAAGTTATTTTTTCAAAATTCTCATTGTTATTTTTTTAAGCTGGACCAGAGGACCCTTCAGTATTGAACCAGAGGCACAATTTGGCCTCCACAGGAACTAGTTCAAAAGCCCACATGGAGTGTGGCTTTAAGAAAAGAAAATTTAGAAAATAAAGCCAGTCACACCAAATTCTTCTTGTTCATGTCATGTTCTTATAAGATGTGTAGTTCTCCACAACTCTCTTTTTTTTTTAGATTTTAGCAGTGTTTGTCTTTTTACTATATTTCCCAGACCCAATTCTACCATCCATCCCTGTGAGGCAGGACAGTCAGTCAGTTGAGTGCCATACGTGATACACCCTTGGGCGATCATGTCTCGACAGAGACATGACTGACTGGGCAGAAGATTATCCCGCAGTAGGTTGCCATTGCTTTCTGCGGTAGACTGGTTGCCGACCAAGGCTATAGAACCCAATCTGTCCTGTTATTTAACCCATAACTGGAAGGAATAGGTGGATTAATACCTTTCCCAAGGGTATTTGCGCATAAGTGAATGCAATGAATTCAGCTGGAATTCGAACTCGGCTCCCCGATTTCTCGTTCCAAGCCGATATCCAATGCACCACAATGCACATCCTTGTTAGGCAGGACACTGTATTTCTGATTTTAAGTATAAGTTAGGCAGGACACTTATACTTAAAATCAGAAATACACTTTTGAAGTATCTGTGTCACATGATGAAGTAAAAAATGCTTTGGGAATTTGACAGTTCTAGGACATATTGAAGGTAAGAAGGAGAGAAAAAAAAACTTCAAGTAACCTACCTAACAAGCTACTTTAAATGTATGTCAGGTCAGAGACTCAAAGGGATGCTGAGAGTTACAAAAGATACATAGTGCAGCAGAAATAGCTCCCACATAATGGTAAGACATTAGTATCAATAATGTCTTCATCTATCTAATGTTTTATCATTATGTGGAAAGTATTTCCAAGAGATATATGTGGGAGGTATTTCTGCCTCACCACATAAGAAATTGTGGAGAGTTGTGATCATTCATTATGAAGGGCATATAAGAGGAGGAATTACCATATCAAGAGAATATAAAAAAAATTCTTCCTAAGAGCAAACATTGCAAATCTAGGATTCTTTGAAGTATTTTTTCTTCAGTCCAACCAAAACAGAAATCTTTAAGGAAAAAATTATGAGACAAAGATTAACTTAACAATGTCAATAAAAATTCTGACAGTGCAAATTTATAAAAAAAAAAAAGCAAATGTTAGAGCATTTAATTATTTTGTTAGCATATTCATTTTTTTTTAATGTTTTATTTTTTAAAGTTATTTATTTATTTTTAATTCTTTACACTTGTTTTTTATCATTTTTTTCTTTTGTGGTTAATTCTTCAGCTCAGTGAATAGATAACTCAAATTTACAAGCCTCATCAAAAAAAGCAAAAGCATACACTTTTATGTGTTTTCTGACGAAATGATCAAATTTTTCATTAAAATATATTTTGTATACATTTGTTCATTTCTATATTTGCTTCAATGTTTTTTTTTTTTCGTTTTTTTTTTCGTTTTTTTTTTTACCCAGGGGCCAGTAGCAGGGTGCTCTCAGTTCTTTTGTTATTTGTGTTCAATAATAATGTGATGTTGAATTTCATTTATGATTGTGTGGAAATCATGAAAGACAAGTAATAGAGCCATTGTATGTTGCTTCAAGCAACAAAGCAAAATAAATAAAAAAAAGTTAAAAAAAATAGCAACCAAAGAGCAAAATGCAAAAAAAGATTTGGTTTATGAATGAGAAAAAAAAATTAATCCCTAAAAAAAACATTAAACAAAAGTAAATTTACAAAAAAATCTAAAAAAAACAAAATAATCAAAAGAAAAATAATCAAAGAAGTTAAATCGAAACAAATGAATGATAAAAAAAAAAACAAAGGCATAAAAAGAGGAAAAAGATTAACATGAGGGTGGGTAACAGGATAATGAAAAGTAGAAATAAGAGAGGAGAACCATGTAAACTAAAAAGGTGTAAAAGAAAGAAGGTATATCTGAGAAGGTTGGAATTGAAGAGTTTAAAAGTACAAAGAAAGGTGAAAGAGATGAGGTGAAAGGTGGAAAAGAATGAAGTAAGGTGAGAGAGATGAGGGAGAAGGCAAGGTGAGAGAGATGAGCTCATAGGGGAAAGAGAAGGCTAGGTGAGAGAGATGAGGTCAGAGGGAGAAAGGGTAAAACAAAGGGAGAGAGATGAGGTCAGAGGGAGAAAGAACTAAGCAAGGTGAGAAAGATAAGGGAGAAGATCTTTTATTTTGGAAACAATATAATGGCTACATTCATTACAATTGGAGTCAATTCACTGTCCTTAAAGACATATGGCCCAGTGGTTAAAGTGTTGGTTAGATCTAGTGACTTGACCTCAAGAGTTGTGAGTTCAATACATGACTACAGTAGTGGTGAACAAAAAAACTTATAGAGCTGAGTTAAATAGAGATAACTAAGACATCTAGAAGTGACATAACTCATCTAATGAGAACATTCAACCTGAGTGATTAAAATAAATGGTTCAATTCAAAATTCCAATCACCTGAAGAAGGTTTGAAGCATACAACAGCTGAAACATTGTAAATATGGCAACAAAGATGAGGTCAATAGTCTGAATAATGTAAATAATATAGATAATGGAAATTGATTGTAAATAACCACAAAAATTAACTTACCTTTACATCTACTATAATGTATAAACTTTCTCTATTTCAGGCTCATGAATATTTCTACAATCATTTTAAATAATAAAATTGTTTACTATGAGAATGTGCCTTATGGTGCAGTGGATATCGGCTCGGAACGTGAAAATCGGGAAGCCGAGTTCGAATTCCAGTCGAATTCCTTGCATTCACTTATGCCCAAATACCCTTGGGAAAGGTATTAATCCATCTCTTCCCTCCAGTTATGGGTTAAATAATAGGACAAATTGGGTTCTGTAGCCTTGGTCGGCAACCAGTCTACCACAGAAAGCAATGGCAACCTACTGTGGGATAATCTTCTGCCCAGTCAGTCATGTCTCTTTCGAGACATGATCGTCCAAGCATGTATCACGTATGACACTTAACTGACTGACTATGAGGATGTACAGCTACAAAAATCAACTTAAATACACCTTAATAAATTATAACTTTGTCCTAAAATATGTATAAGAGAAGAGCTGTTTCATTGTCCATGATAGTAGACATAACATGTTTCGTTTTAAAATTTTCACATCTATTTCAAACACGGGAATCCACTAAAAATAACATTTGAAGTAGTAAAAATAACAGATTAAACAAAAATCCATTCTTCTTCTATGTACCATGTTCCTTCAGGACATTGGTGATCATGGCCTTCCACGTCTCCCTCTCCCTGGTAGCTCTTAGCACTCTTTCCTGTTACTCTACCCAAATCCCACTCTGCCATCCACCTGTTCAGACACTTCAAATATGTTATCCACTGCTTTCCCCTGTCTCTCTTTCCCTCTATCTGACCTGTGAGTATCATATTCTCCAAGCCTTCCTTTCTCATCACATGTCTAAGGAATTTTAGCTGTCTTTTCTTGATGATCAGTATTAATTTCCTTTTCATTTCGATCCTTTATAAAACCTCCTCATTGCTCACATGCTTGATATCCATAACATACTTCAGTAGAACTACATTGCTTCAAGTTAATTATTTAGAAATTGCTTTGTTCATTTTTCAGATATGAAATCAAGCACATGTGGGTTTTTGAGAAAATCAGAACAAGAGGATATGTATTCTCTCTGTAACCAAGTGTTCTAATGCACACTAGATCAGACAGTAGTTTCTTCTACAAATGACACAGGTTCAAACCCTCCTAGAGTGCATATTTCTTTTATTAAGTTTTCTCTAGAGCTCAACCAGGTAAATGTAATATGCATTGTTTAAAAAAATGAATACAGTTAAATGGTTACAGTCTTATGACTTTAAGACAAGAAAAATGTATTTGTGAAGAAATGCTAACGTTAGTGCCAGTATTAGCAGTCTTCTTATAAGGAAGTTTTTGATATTCATCCACCAAGCAGCCAGTGCTAGGTTTGGGTGAAATTAATAAAATCTTTTCCTTAAAACAATTTCTCAGAAAAATAGGTTTCTCAAGTTCACTAAATGTTATCACTCTTTCCCAGTATTGATAAAGATTTTCTTGCTAAGGGAACTGTTAATAAATAAGCAGAAATGGCAGCAAAGGTGATAGAGAAGAAAAGGTAGTGGACAAATAAATAATGAAAAATTGATGGCAGAAAATGAAAAACATCAAACGAAATATCAGAAAAATAGAAATAAATAATTGGGAGAAGAAAAAGAAATCACCAAAAAAAAAAAAATGAAAGAAAAAAAAGCCCAACAAAAAGACAAAATGTTGAGAAAATTGAAAGATGGTGGGCGGTGTCAAAAAATACATAAAAATCTAAAAGATTGAAAAAATTGGAGAAGAAAAAAACGAAGATGAACAAGATGATGAAATAAGAATTAGGAAACTCTATAATAAAACTTAAAAGCCTCTGATTTTTCGCCACAAGAAAGTGTTACTGGAGATGATGTTACATGTTAAATGCCAGTGGGTTTATTTGCATAATTATGACTTCTGGATCAAGTGAGGTTAGGGGAAGAAAGAATTCTTGCCAATATTCTCACTTTACATACATACATAGTTTTTTTTATATATATATATTTCTTTTTATCCATAATAGAAAAAAGAAACTCATTTAGAAGATTGCTAAGGAATGTTTTGATGAGGCTAAGATGAAAAAGAAGATTTTAACAAAATCATAAGAAACATGAAATGAGAAAAAAAAGTGAGTGAGTGGCAAGAGGAATAAAAAGTTCTGTTTTCAGCCATATTCTATGATTTAATTCAGTGGTGGATATTTTGTTTCAAGAGGAATGAAACTAAATAATGATAAAATAAATACATATAGATGATGGCTGTTGACTTGTTGAATGAGTATAATTATCATTGACAAGTTTGATCAACGTTTATGCTTCTTGTAAAACTGACACTGGCTCTTGAAGACTGCAAGTAACTTCTAATGCTCATTGCAAATGTGGCAAACTAAATTGTTTTGGAAAGGGCTTGGCCGGTTTTGTAAGTTCTGTTCATGTGATGAGTAAAACCAGAACTATTTCTGCAGGTTTTCTGACACATTCTGCATATTAAATTATGATTATAATTTGTGAAGGATCTACCAATATGACCTCTCTTGTGGCTAACAAGGTCTGAATTTTGGGTAGGTAGGGGCATACTCTGCTACATTCATCATATGAATTTCCTCTTTCCTAGTTGCATGCTTGACAAATTCATATATATGCCTGCATGTTTATATATTATATATATAATGAAAATAAATAGGACAAATTTATAAATCTATTGATGATAATTTATTTAATAAATCTACAGCTTATATATATAACGTAGAATATTTGGTATTTTTGTCAGGTAAATTCCAATAGAGACAAACTCAAAAGAACTCAATGTTAAATTTTTTATTAAATTTAACAGAGTAATATAATCTTAAAAGAATTTTTGGATATTCTACAAATCCATGGGTAATAGATATTTTGCAGCTAAAATATCTATTACCCATGGATTTGTAGAATATCTAAAAAAATTTTCAAGAGTATATATATATATATATATATATATATATATGAGCAGTTACTATGCTTTAGAAAACTAATATATATTTTTTTTTACATGTGTAATCATTCACAGATCTCTCTGGAAAATTTTGGAAATCACAAGTTAATTTGCAAATATATATACAATGACATGGCTAAACTGTTACCATTTTATATTTTTCATTTTGTGAATGCACAATTTTTGTTTTTAATTTTATCGACTGTACTCTATAGTAAGAGCAGGTGGCCACTGTCTGTAAGAATAAGAGCAATTCACTCGGCCAGAAATTTAGAAATGGCATGCAACATGGCTTGGCATTCTTGCAGGAAACTCCAATACAATCATTTGAGAATGTCTGAGTGACAATCTGAAGACAATGCAGAGGATTCAGAAAGAGTTGGATAATATATTCAGTCAACATCATGGTGTTTAGAGTGATCATAAGTGATGACTATATTATGCCTCCACTCACTTTTCTACTTTTCAAACACAACACCGAGGCCTACATCTGAAGACAATGCAGAGGATTCAGAAAGAGTTGGATAATATATTCAGTCAACATCATGGTGTTTAGAGTGATCATAAGTGATGACTATATTATGCCTCCACTCACTTTTCTACTTTTCAAACACAATACCGAGGCCTACATCAAGTGCCTTGAGATGGTGGTGCTGTCAAGTGGGTGGCAGCTGGGAGACTCTATACCTGCACCATGTTACATAAACAGAAGAACCCAGTCATAGATATCAGACAATTTCTAAAATCAAATAACTCCTACATTTGGCCATCTATCTGCACAAACTGCAGCCCCTATGTGTGGGGTGCATTTGAGCAAAAGACCAACAAAACTTCTTGTAATACCAATGATGAACGGAAGGCAAGAATTTTGGCAGCTTTCACTCACTTAAACAAGGTGATTGCCCAGAAGAGGTGTAAAAGATTTCAAAATTGTCTGAAGGCTATGGAAGAAGCCAATGGGGATTTTATTGAATATATTTGCTTTTCATTATTTCAAGATATTTTTGAGTGTTAATTCCATTTTTGCATAATTTAGACAAATCAGCCATAGTACTCTCTCTCTCTTTCTCTTTCTCTTTCTTTCTCTCTCTCTCTCTCTCTCTCTATATATATATATATATACATACAACAACCTGAGCACTTGTGGAATCACACCAAAAAGCTATATCTGAAAAGGAAGAAATTGTTGATAATGATTAATGATACCTGAAAGTACACAGATATACAATGTGTATTTTTTTTTTTTTAATCATATCACCCCGAGCAAGGCGGTAATGCCTCTGATGTGCAGGGGGCTACGTAAGAGTGAAAAGATTGGAAAAGAGAAAGCCGGAAACCACATCCTAAACAGGAAACAAGGGATAAGCCTCTTCACCCGTTCAATAGACGTGGGTGGAGTTTGAACCGGGATGTACCGGAAACCAAGAAAATCATAAGAATTATAGAAAAATAAATTTTAAGAATCCTAAAAGAATCCTAAAATGCATTCAATATATATATATTGATCTGGTGCATCTCAGACCTCTTGACCATGAATGACCAACAGTCTAAACAAAGTCAAATCAAGCTTATATAACACAATTTTCAATTCATGCAAATAACCATATCTGCACTGAAATGTATCGTAATGTCAACAAATGTAAACATACAATATTATGGAAATTCACAAAATGGTTATAAACAACCAACAATTTGAAATTATTTTGTTTGAATATTATTTTTGATCGCTACTCGTATTTAAGTAGATATTCTGTTTATTATCAAACAGTATTATATATTTATTTCTACCAACCTGATTATTTACAATAAATTTTTGTTATGAAAATATGTGTCAGTTGGCATGATTCGAACCTGTGACCTGTATATCAACATAGGGGAAGCCACCAATTTATCATAATTTCATAACAAAAATTTATAATAAATAATCAGGCTGGTAGAAATAAATATATATACTGTTTTATAATAAACAGAATATCAACTTAAATATGAGTATTGATCAATAATAATGTTCAAACAAAATAATTTCAAATTGTCAGTTGTTTATAACCATTTTGTCAATTTCTGTAACATTGTATGTTTACATTTGTTGACATTACGATACATTTCAGTGCAGATATGGTTATTTGCATGAATTGAAATTTGTGTTATATAGGCTTGATTTTACTTCATTTATATATATATATATATATATATATATATAGAGAGAGAGAGAGAGAGAGAGAGAGAGAGAGAGTGTGTGTGTGTGTGTGTGTGTGTGTGTGTGTGTGTGTGTGTGTGTGTGTGTGTGTGTTGATTGTCCTCAACAGAATTTTGGAGTATATCCTATGTGATCAGATCATTCAACTTAAGATCAGAGTGGTTTTAAGAAAAATCAAAGCAGTAGAAAATACACATCAAGATAATTTCTTTTTTTATATAAAAATATTCACCTATTAAAAGGCTTGAAATCCACTGAAGGTAGAGGATTACTGTTAAAATTGTTGCGATGAATGAAAGAGATGATAATAAGAATTGAAGATTATAGGGATAAGGAGGCTATATAATGATTGACTCTTAGATTGAGAGGGCTAAGTGTTCAGGGAAGCATTTGGAACTTTCTTCCTACTTTGGAATATGAAGGAAATGAGGTGGATTCAACTCCATGGAAGTTGCATGGCTTGTTCTGACTATAAAGATCTGTAATAGTAGAACTAAAGAATGGAGTTGATCTGAATATTTTCCATGGAAATTGTGATTAGGGTAGCAACTGGATTTCAACATTTTATTGATGGGAAATAGGCTGCAGAGAGTAGAAACATCAGCGTATATATATATATAGATATATATATATATATATAAAAGAAAGGAAGTTTGAATAAGACCATGAAAATAATAAGTAAAAAGACAACAAAAAATCTTAATAAGACAAAACATCATCCAGAAATTCCAATTTCTTTACTTATTTGTCTTTTAATGATATACAAAACCAATTCCTAGAGAAACTTCTTACTTCTGGAATAATTTTCAGGAATCATGAAAATGAACAAATAATCTAATTCTTTATCATCTGACTTCCTTCAAAGAAAAAACAAGTAAAAATAATTCTAAAAAAAAGGGTCAGGTGGTGGGTGAAACAGTAAATGAATTTTGGTGTTTTGTGTCATACATGATACACATTTTCCTAAGGACTTATTTGCAAAGAAAAAAATATCTGCAGGATAGGCTTTTTGTGGTTTTGTCATCATGGGTATGTGAGAGTCAAAAATAAATAAGTACAAAACCAATTCCTGGAGAAACTTATTTCTGAAATAATTTTCAGGAATCATGAAAATGAACAAATAATTGACAACAAGGTGAATCATATTTCATAGACAAGCTTAACTCTTAGAAATTAATAAACAAATATCTAGAAATTAATGTCAGAAAGAAAGAATGACTCACATGACCTCAAATAATCCAATAGATAAAATATCCTTCTTTAAAACCCTTCCCTTTTTCTATTATTATTTGTTTTTGTATGGTGGTTACTTGAAATGGTTAGCTTTTAATAATTGAGCTGATCTCGGTTTTTATGTGAAAAAATTAAATAAAACTCATTTTTCTACATTATTTTAAAATTAATTCTTTTCAAATTTCCATAAACATTATTGATAAAAATAAGCATTATCACAGTTATTAAAACAAGAAATCCATAAACAAACTTGTTGGATGGTTGTACTCAATAAATAATTTTTTTTCATTTTCATTTCAATTAACTTGGTACAACTTGTGTATGCAGGACCATAGCTGATGCTAAAAAAATCATCGGGCACAGAGAAAATTGCCTGGATTTATTAGTTGACAATGTGATGGCATCATGAGTGTCATCCGTTTCCAGAAACTATGATTTTTGCGGATTTTTTTGGCTATTCCAATGGACATTAGGCACAGAACATGAACAAAAGCAAGAAATCGGGTTCGAACTTTCTAAGTATAACCAGTCTTTTCTCCCCAAATTAATAAATAAACAGATTTTTACTGCATTCATTCAGATGTTTTCTTCATTTTTCTTTCTTTCTTTCTTTCTTTCTTTCTTTCTTTCTTTCTTTCTCAATTCTTCGTGAATTGTTTAGTTTGATTTCTGACGAAGACATTTTTTCTTGCCCGGATTTTCACTATGAGTGCCCTGTGTGCCCGGTGTGCCCGGTAGTCAGATATGACCATGCTTGTATGCAACCACTACTAAATGTTGTAGTGTTAAATTTTTAGAGATAGTATCTCTTTGCTGGTTACAGCAGAACCCCTCTGCCAAGCAGGTGTAAGATGTGCTACAAAAATGCCAGTTTCTCATTAGACACACCAGCATCTTTTACCATCTCCATGCATTTTGTAGATCTTTTTTTTTAAAATCATTCAACTCCAAGCAAAGCAGGACCACCACCAGTGTGCAGGGGTTACAATGAGAGACAAAAGACTGGGTATATGTATTATATGTATTAAAGAAAGGATAACAGATGAATGGTATTCAAGAAAAGAGAAGATGGTGGTTGACATTGCATTTACATTTTTGGAGATTGTAGCTATCAGGGAAGCAAGTCAGCAGAATAGATTTTTACAAGCAGGAAGTGCGAGAAGAGAAATTGTTAGAGTAGAAGAGGCAGTTACATTGGGACCTAGTAGCATACGTAAATTCAAGTAGTCAAGGCACTGTATATGGTGGTGTAATGAATAGTGACTGAGAATAAGAAATTGGAGAGCCAAGTTCAAATTCCAGTCGAGTTCATTATATTCACTTATGAACAAATACCAATGAGAAAGGTATGAATCCATCTCTTCTTTCCCCACCTATAGATGAATAGCAGGATAGGCTGTACCCTATATCCTTGTTTGGTAACCAGTCTAGAAGAAATCTGAGTTCAAATAATGACTAGGGTCATTTGAAAACCTTGTGGTTGTGTCTGTCCTCTAATCAAATTATTTGTGGGTAGTCTGGCTGTTCAGCTACTGGACCCTCATATGTTGGAAATGATGGTGAGTTCATTTTACATATATATGCACACACTCATTATTTTCCTCTTTATGGAAAATTTGGGCTTACTCAAACTCTCCTCGTTTTTTAGAATGGTTTTCATATGAACTAAAATTTTAAACATTACAAAGAATTGTGGAAAATTTGGGGGACCCAACAAAGAAAGGATTTTAAAAAGTGTGTCAAGCAAAGAACTTTATAGATCCTGCCTCTCATGTATGCAAGTTAATGATATATGCTGTGTTTTGATTCTCATCTTCATTCTTATTTGACTTAGGTCACTTTGATAACATCTGAAAGCAAACCAAACCAGGAAAAAATGGAATGGATGACAGATGAAATTCTCAATATAGTGAAAAGGTGCCAACAATACAAAAGTATAGCACTGAATACAGGATATTGCACAAAGAAACCAGGAAAAAATGCAGGCAAGCAAAAGAAGAATGGCTCAATTAAAAGCAAACAGAAATAGGAAGAATGGGTACCAGAGATAAAGCAGATATGTATAAAAGTATCAGGGAACCAACAGTATGAAAGACATGCTCATCAACAGGATTAATAAAATCATAGAACACAGAATACTGATAATAGAGAAAGAAAAATACTTCAAAGATGAAATTAATACATTGAAAAACTCTTCCACAATGACAGAGGACAACCCATAGTATAAAGAAATATTAAAGGACTAGAAATATCTGAATCAGCACTAGCTAAACTGAACAGAAACACAGCAAAAGAACCAGATGTAATTGTAATAGGGATACTGACAGCATTAGATGATTTTGGCATTGACAAATACTAGAAATGATGGCTAAATTGTTGCGATTTTATATTTTTAATTTCACACATGGACATTGTTTGGTTTTTATTTTGTCAACTACACAGTATAGAAGGGTCAGTTGGGCACTGTCTAAAAAAAGAGTACCATTCACTCTGCCAAAAATTTAGAAACTGTATGTGGTACTACTTGACATCTATGTTGGAAGCTCCAGTATGAAGATTTCAGAGTTTTTGGGTGTCAATTTGATGATAGTGCAGAGAGATGGATGAGTCTAAAGATTATTAAAAAAGAGTTGGATGAGTCTAAAGATACGGCAATTAGGAAAACTCACTCTGATGAGAAAAAACTCCTGAATTTGTTAGTGAGAGCCTCATACTCAACAGAGATGCCTACATCAAGTAATTCAAGGTGATAATGCTGCCCTGAGTCAAGAGTGTAGCTGCTGGAAGATCCTATGTCTGACAACAGAACTCTGCACCATACTACACAAGCAACCCCGTCATGGCTGTCAGACAATTTCTGCAACCACATCAGCCCTGACATCTGACCAACTAACTCTCCAGACTGCAATACCCTTGATTATTATGTGTGGGATGCAGTTGCATGAGAGACCAACAAAACTCCTTGTAAAACCAAAGGTGAACTGAAAGCAAAGATTATTGCAGCCCTCAAGGAGAACATCCAGAAGAGTTGCAAAAGATTCTGAACTCATCTAGTGGCCATGGTTGAAGCAAATGGGAATTTCATTGAACAAATTTACTCTTTAGTATACTAAAATATTTTTGTGTAATTTTGACAAATATATCTCTTAAAATGATTTATCAGTGTTATTTTCATTTATGCATAATTTCAACAGCAATTCATCCATCGCACACTGTATGTTTCTTTAGTATCTTGCATAATTAATTCATTTTATGATTAATATAAATTTTATTTTATTATTAATAGAAATTTTTAAAAGACGCGGAAGGAGTGGGAACAAGACAAGAGGCAAACTTATCTATTCTTATTGGTTGAGGAAAGAAAAAATGAAATCACAAAACATAACAATTAGTGCCTTCTGTTAAAGAAAAAGAGAGTTTCCAGATGAACTGGGCTCTATACTAGTTTGATTTTTTTCTATCAGTGAACTATATAATACTGACAGAGTATTCCAGTAAGAAGGAAGGATGTCAACTTGTGATCTTCATCATTTATTGCCATGTCTGCTCACGACATGGGAAAACATGGCTCTTCACAACTTCTTGTCCTCTGTAGGTCTTAGCAATGTTTGTTTACTGTGTTTTCCACTCCCTGATTTGACATCCATATATCCAAATTTTTTACGTTGTTTCCTCACTGTTTCCCATTAGCTCTCATTAATTCAGTATATCCTCTGAGGGTCAAATTCTACAAGACTTCTTTCCTTATGGCTTGTTGCAGAAATTTCAACTGTTTTTTTTTCTGATTATAATTATAACTGTCTTTTTTGTTTCCATTTTCCTTCAAACTTTCTTGTTGCTCTTATACTTCATCCATGGTATTTTCAACATCTTTCTGTAGATCAACATCTTTGTTGACTCAAGTTTCGTTTTCACCCATGAAATCTGTATAAATCCACCATCCACCCGTGTATTGAGTACTGCTGCCACATCTGGTCGGGTGCCCCTTCTATTCTCCTTGGGGTTCTTGACAAAATACAGCAAAGAATCTGTAATGTGATTGATACCGACTCGGCTAACCGCCTGCAGTATCTCTCTCACCGGTGTGACGTGGCATCCCTGTGCCTCTTCTATAAATACTTTCATGGCTTCTGCTCTGACAAACTTAAATCACTGGTGCCCCCTAGATGTGAATTTGCACGAGATACTAGATTGGCAACTAGGTCCCACCCTTTTACAGTGAAACCGATGAAATGTAACCGCAATTTCTACTCCAACAGCTTCTTTCCTTGAACTTTGCACCTGTGGAATTCCCTACCACATGCTTGCTTCCCCGACGGTTACAACCTCCAGGAGTTTAAATGTAAGGTCAATAGACACCTCCTAACACACTAACTCACACCCATTCTCTCCAACTCTCTCCCTATGTACATCCTAAGTCGTCTATCACCCTCCTTCTGATATTTCCTATACCCAATCCCTCTATAACCCCCTGCGCTATAGTGGCAGTGGAATGCCTTGCTTGGGGTGACACGATTAAAAAAAAAAAAGAAAAAAAAAAGTAGGGTTTCAACACACAGAGTTGCCTCTGTTTTAAGATATCATATTAAACTTGACCTTTTGCTTGTGTTTCTGGATCAAGGAATTCAGTCATTCAGATTAACTCTTTAGTATTTAACACTCTCCAAACCCACCTAGTAAATATCAGCTCTCAAAGTCACACTTGTTGTGTATCTGTCTGCATTATTTGCAACTATGTTGTCATATATTATAGTAGAGTATACATGTTGAAGTATACATGCTCAGATGCATAATGAGAAATCAGGGGAACAAGTTCAAAATCCAGTTGAATTTGTTGCATTCACTTAAAATACCCTTGGAAAAGATATTATTTTATTGCTATTCCTTCCATTCCAGCTATGGGTTAAACATCAAGACAGATTAGGTTCTATTGCCTTGGTTAGAAACCAATCTACTGCAGAAAGTAATGACCTACTTCAGAAAATCTTCTGTCCTGTCAGTCATATTTCAAGACATGATCACCCAAGCCTGTATCACATATGACACTTAACTGACTAATACAAGGTAAAGTGTTAAACTGCAATCTTTACTTTTATGTATGTTCATGTGGTTGACTCACCCCCATTCTCTGTATTCCATTTGTAAAAAGGAAATTTGACTTTGCTTTTTCTAGGAGCCACTAGTTTGTGAAACTAACTCCTGTGTGGAGACTTCCCTGAAGACTACAACTTATTTACCTGTGCTGCTAGCTTGGCCTCAAGTTCCCACCCTTTTACTGTCAAAATAGTTAAATGTAACCCCTCTCTTACTCTAATAGTTTCTTTTCTCACACTTCCTGTTTGTGGAACTTTCTTCCCACTGCTTGCTTTCCGAATAGCTTCTTCTTCTTCTATGTGCCCTGTCCCTTCAGGACATAGGCCATCATAGCTTTCCACATTTCCCTATCCCTGATGGCTCTGAGCACGCCTTCTCCTGTTACACCATGCAATGCTCGTTCTGTCATCCACCTGATTAGGTCCTTCAAATATGTTATCCGTTGCTTTCCCCTGTCTCTTTTTCCCTCTATCTGGCCTGTTAATATCAGGTTCTCCAGGCCCTCCTTCCTCATTGCGTGTTCCAGGAACTTCAGCTATCTCTTCCTGATGCTCAGTATTAATTTCCTTTTTGTTTCCATCAATTCCAAGACCTCATCATTGCTCATTTGCTTGATCCATAAGATTCGTACCATCCTTCTGTAGAACCACATTTCAGTTGCTTCAAGTTTTTCCTTCATCTTTGATGGTATTGTCCAGCATTCACTGCCATACAATCTACAAAAGTTTAATTGCAACATCAGTTGCCATCTTCTATCTACTTGATTCCCATTTATGTCTTATCCCTTCTTTGGGATCCTCTGTACTATATTTTTTCTCTTATTCTCTCACTGTAAACCCCTGTGCACCAGTGGCATCCTGTCTTACTTTATGACTATAAAAGGCACCTAAAAACTTAATTTTTTCAGGTCTGGGTGTTGATCATTATTTTGCTTTTATATCCTTATAATATTCCCTTTTTTTTCCTATTCTTATATCCATAACAAATACTTCCCTCAGTAACCGTCTACCTTGAGTGGCTTTTAAGCCTTGCATTTAGTGAACATTAGTGAAAAGAAAAGTTGTAGATCAAAGTTTACTTAAAACTGTTAGTAACAGAGATTTATGGACATTTTCTGCATTTAATGATGCTGAATATTTATTTTATAAAAACACAGGTTTTCCTACCGGGTGTTCTGATACAAAAAAATAATATTTTTTTAGACTTTTTGACTTGTTGCTAGGTGGAGTGTGGCTTGATATTCAGCTCGATAAAAACAAACAATTTATTACTTAAAAGAAGAGAGCGGATGATTTTCTTGAAGTTTTTTTTTTGTCTGTTACTTTTTGTGGAGGAGTATTTTTCTTCATCTTATTTTCTCATTTTTTTTCCGGTTTGGTTTTACCTTTCTCTCAGATTTCTTCCTTTTTCTTTTCTTTCTCTACATTTTTTATCTCTACAATTCTTTATTTTTTGTTTGATTCTTTCTCTCTTTCTTCTTTTTCTTCTTTGTCCTGTTGCTCGTTTTTGATTTTTTTAATTCCAATTTTTATTCTTCTCTTCTCTTTTATCCTTTCTTTCATTTTAATTTTTCTTCTTTTCCCTCCTCTACATGAAATAAAAGAGAATAAAAACTGGTTGGCCAATAATCTTAGAGAACATTGACACTCAACTAGAATAACCAGTCAAAGAGATTCTACAAAGACTAAGAACACATTTCTTCTCACTTTCTCTTAAGTTTTTCATCAATGGCTTCAACCAGATGTCCGTTTCCACAAATTTGTCATCATCCTTGCTGTTGTTGGCTGTTCATTCAGGAACAAAAATAACAAACAAACAAACCCATAAAAAAACAAACAAACAGTGTTTTTCCAGTGCTTTCTTTCTTTCTTTGCATTTTTTTAGCATTTGTCTTTTTCCTCGGTCTCCAGCTTGAGGTGTCCATACACAGATAGTTTCCCCCTGACTATTTCAACAAATACGTTGCTGTCACAATCTGTCAGCAGACATTGCTTCTATGTCTTGTCTATTGGAGTAAAATCCTTCCACCACCGGCCATCGACTGGCTGCCAAACCTTTCCTAATTTCTCCGCTCACTCACCTGACACTGAGAGGAGACTTATATATGTCCCGCAGGATGGTGGACTGTCATACCTTGTTACTTACCCACATGTTCTTCTCTATCTAACTTGGCTGTGCTTGTATTTGTTAGTAACTTGAATTGTATATCTCTCTTTTTTTTTTGGCTGACATCTTTTATCTTGTCTTTTTATTATTTTATTTTGTATGCTTGAACAGGTTCTTCTTTCTGCAGGCTTCTCGGTCCTTATATAATTCTGACTTTGGTATTTGGGCTTTGAATAGTCATGGCGATGTTGTTTGTGATGAAGCACTTTCATAGAAATTGTGAATATCCAACAGTGACAGTATTCTCCTTAAGTTGATTTGTTTCTGTTTCTTTTTTTTATTGCTTCATTTTCTCTACACTTTCTTTTTTTTTTTTCACTGTTTTTCCTTCTTCTCCTTCATCATCATCATCATCCATTTTCTTGTGATCTTGGTTTGCTTATTTGCTAATACAAAACTGAAGAACCTGCACTGTCTTGGAATCTTTTATAATCTTTGGAGAATGACTTCTAGACTCCTTCCACCCCCATTTATTTTCTTTTTTTTTCTCTTCCATTTTTGGTCATTCTTCACAGTAATAGATTCATTTTATTTTGTTTATTTTTGTGTTTTTTTTTATTCTTTTCATTTTTCTTTTTACATCATTTAGTATTTTTTTTATCCATGTCATTCTTCAATTGCTTTTTTTTTTTTTCATTTTTTTTTTAATTCTCAGACATTTTTCTTCCTTTTTATACATATTTAATGTGTTTTTTTCTTGGTCATCTTTCATCATTTTTATTTTTTGCTTTTTTGGAGGTGGGGGTGAATTCTTCCTGTTTACTTTTTATTCCTCTTTTTTAGTTACATTTTTTATATGGTTGGTATTTTTACTATTACTTCTGTTGTTATTTTAGGTATTATTTTCTGATTACACTGTCATTAGACTTAAGATTAAAAAAAAATTTAGTACAGTTACTGTTTTAATAATATTTATATACCAGTTATCACTATTAGTCTTGCTTTAACTATTGTCGTTAATTCTTAGAATGTGTATAGCTTATATACAGTTTAAATAATAAAAATTACTATTACTATATGAAAACCAGTCTTGCAACAAGTTTTATCAATAAATTTCCTTTCATTCTTTCTTTCATTTTCTCACTGAAACCAAGTAGCATTTCTGATGTCTTTTGTCTTTCCACATGATCAAAATGGAATAGTCGGTCATTCATAACGTATTGCCTGCAGACAGTAATCGCTTCTATCTTTTCTCTTTCTTTCATTTTCTCACTGAAACCAGGTAGCGTCCTTGATATGTCGTTTCTGTATTTCCACATGATCAAAATGGATTTGTCCATCATTCATGATGTACTGCCTGCAGGCATTAAACACTTCATTATTCCTGAGGTATTGCCAGCAGACATGAACGCTTCTGTCTTCCCTTCTTTCTCATTTCATTTTCTCACTGAAACAAAGTAGCATCTCTGATATCTCAGTTCTGTGTTTTCATGCTGTCAAAACAGAATAGTCTATTATTTATGAATTATTGGCAAGGTGTAGCAGTTGTGAAAACTAACAAAGGCTAGAACAAATAAAATTATAATAGATATTGTTCTATCAAATAGTTAATTATCCAGTATTAATATAATAGTCTAGTAAAAATTATTAATATAATAGTCTAGTAAAAATTATTAATATAATAGTCTAGTAAAAATTATTAATATAATAGTCTAGTAAAAATTATTAATATAATAATCTAGTTAATTATCCAGTATTAATTCTGACACTGATATAATAGTCTCGTAAAAAGCAATGTCAATATGGTGTAACAGATCTGCATTGATACAAATGCAACATTTCTTTACAGACACAGTTATCCCTGCTCTATGATACCATGTTAAAACTTCTTCTTTAACTTACAGGGTTAGAGAGAGATAACTCATGACTACCAAAAGAGGCACTACTATGCAAGGAAAGGAGTTCATATAGCCAACTGATTGTAATAAAGGGTTCAGTTCAAAATTCCTAGAACCTGAAGAAGGCCAGAGTGTACAAAGGCTGAAACATCATACAAATGGCAACAAAGATGAGGACAATATTCTGAATAATGTAAATACTGTAAATGCATAACATACTTAGTGAGCTTGAGTAAATGGATGGCACAACAGGGTTTAAAATAAGTGAATTAATGATAATTATAATTAGTATTTGTCAAATATTCTGAGATGAGGTAGTATTTACAATATTTACATTATTCGGACTATTGACCTCATCTTTGTTGCTACTTGTACGACGTTTCAGCTGTTGTATGCTTTGGTCTTCTTCAGGTTCTAGGAATTTTGAACCAAACACTTTACTATAATCACTGGGGTATATGAACTCCATTCTTTGCATAGTAGTCATGAGTTATTTCCCTCTAATCCAGTAAGTTACTTCGCAATATGAACTCTGGTAAAAAAAGGTTTAATGAACATCAGGTTTATAAGTTCCCAAAATTCACTTGTTCTTTTCCTTAAGGACACAAGGCCTAGTGGATATAGAAGTTGGTTAGTTCATGTGACTTGACCCAAAAGTTGTGAGTTCAATACCAGGCAAGAGAGAGATAACTCATGACTACCAAAAGAGGCACTACTATGCAAGGAAAGGAGTTCATATAGCCAACTGATTGTAATAAAGGGTTCAGTTCAAAATTCCTAGAACCTGAAGAAGGCCAGAGTGTACAAAGGCTGAAACATCATACAAATGGCAACAAAGATGAGGACAATATTCTGAATAATGTAAATACTGTAAATGCATAACATACTTAGTGAGCTTGAGTAAATGGATGGCACAACAGGGTTTAAAATAAGTGAATTAATGATAATTATAATTAGTATTTGTCAAATATTCTGAGATGAGGTAGTATTTACAATATTTACATTATTCGGACTATTGACCTCATCTTTGTTGCTACTTGTATGACGTTTTGGTCATTGTATGCTTCGGTCTTCTTCAGGTTCTAGGAATTTTGAACCAAACACTTTACTATAATCACTGCGGTATATGAACTCCATTCCTTGCATAGTGCCTCTTCTGGAGATAACACATGGCTTTCAGAAGAGGCTTTAGGCAAGGAATGGAGTTCATATACCCCAGTGATTGTACTAAAGGGTTCACTTCAAAATTCCTAGCACCTGAAGAAGGCCAGAGCATACAACGACCAAAATGTCATACAAATGGCAACAAAGATGAGAACAATAGTCTGAATAATGTAAATACTATTCTTCTTTTTCATGTTCTGTGTCCTCTCAGAATGTAGGTTATTGTCTCTGTTTCTTGTCACTTTTAATATCTTTCTTCTTGGTATCTTTCCTAAACCCCACTCTGCCATTCATTTGCTAAAGCCTTTCAAATATATCTTGCACTGCTTTCCTCGGTCTCTCTTTTCTTCTATCCGTTCTGTGAGTATTAGATTCTCCATGCCCTCTTTCCTCATTATGTGTCCCAGGAACCTGTAGGATACAAATCCTATATCATCCAACAACTAACTGAATCACAAAAAGTAAAATTGTACACCCGTAAAAATGGATCAGAATGACTAAAAACATTTTGAAAAACCCAGACCAAAGCAAAAATTCATAATCAAATATGAAATTTAATTTTGACAAATGGGAAAAGGATTGACCCCATGCTGAAAGCCAAATTTTGTGATCAGATGTTAAATTAATTTTCTAACCAATGAAAGGAAGCGATTTACAAAAACAGTTAACAATCCAGTGTGAAAAGGTGAATTGATAGAAAGGAAGAGGGAAAGAAAGTCAGTCTGTCAGTCAGATGGGAGCACAGAAACAACACGATAAAATGTAACAGAAAAAATTTGACCCAGACATATAAGCGTCCCATCACACATTTGTTCTTCCTTTTCACTCGTATCAAATTCCTTTGCCTCTTATTCTCCATCCTGGATATTCTCACAGTCAACAAAGAAGACAATAACAATAATAGCAACAACAAGATACTTCATTGACTCCTAAATATTAATGTTTGATAAATACAATTTCCTTTATTGCTTCACCTTCCTTTTCATTCTCTCGCTGACCATAAAAGAAGGGAAAGGAACATAGACTTTATTGGTAACCTTTTAATCTTTCTACATACACACATTCTGCTACTATCAACTATAAGCTCTGGATTCACTTTCCTTACTACTATTTCTCTAGAACATTTAACTATCGACATTTTTCTCTTTGAACATTTAAATTAATTAACTACATACATTTTTCTATTTAAAAATTTTCTTCTTACAAATTTGTTATTCTGTTTAGTTTATGAAAATTTTACTTTAACATAGAAAATGAAATATTTTATTCTTCCACATTCCAAAGTCCAACCTTCAACCTGATGATATTTTAAATTGTGGGGACTTCAGCTGTGTTTGGTACAAGGCCAATTTGAAAAACATCACTGAGGCCTCTACAAACCTCAGCTGTCTCTTCCTGATGTTAAGTAGGAGTTTACTTCTCGTTTGAATCCTCACCAACACCTTGTCATTGCTCATGTGCTCAGTCCATGGTATCCTCAGTATCCTTCAGTATCCACATTTCTGCTGCCTCGAGCCTCTCCTACATCCTTGAAGAGATTGTCCAACATTCACTGCCATACAAAAGCACAGATATCACACACTTTCCATCTACTGTCAGAATACTTCTCAGGTATTTAAATTTCTTTACTTGTTGTATCTTATTTTTTTCCAACCTGTATTTGGCATTTTAGGTTCTTCTTTTTGCTGATGACCATGCATTCAGTTTTCTTGAAGTCGATGCTCAGTTCTTTCTTCTTGCTTTCTCTTGCTACTTTCTGTAGAAGTTCCTGCATTTTCATTTCTATGTTAGTTGGTTGTTTTGTTTTTATGGTAAATCAACCTCAGCGGGTCATTTATTGCCAACTAAATTTTATTTATTTATTACTGGTAATACCTTTTTCTTTCAACAATTTATTGTCTTTTTTTATATAAGTTTTGTGTCTAGTAATACTTTTTTCTTTTCAAGTATCAAGATTCATTGGGATTTGTCTTTTTTTAAGGGCCGGGTCCCCAAGTTTTACCCTGTTATTTAACCCATAACTGGAGGGAAGGGATGGATTAATACCTTTTCCAAGGGTATCAGTGCTTAAGTGAATGCAGGGTATTCAACTGGAATTAGAACTCTGCTCACCGATTTCTCTTTCTGAGCCGATATCCACCGCACCACAACGCACGTCTGTCACTAAATGCTTACAGCACCTGGTATTCCCAAGCAGTCACCCATCTAAGTACTGACCAGGCTCAATGTTGCTTAACTTTGGTGATCAAACGAGAACCGGTGTATTCAACATGATAGGCCTCCTTTCTATGTCTGCTATCAGCACTGTCCTCTACGCATCATGCTGAGATTGTGGATGCTAATGTTGAATCCTGGCAAGGATTTTATTTCTCTCAGAATTGTTGTGCTGTCTAAGTTGAATAGGTCCAATGAGAAAATACATTTTTATCTTACACCCCTTTCTATTTTTATATACCTGCTGAATTCATTTCTTATCCATACACAAGCAGTTTGCTGCCACTATAGGTTTTTGAATATCTTAATATTGTTTCCAAAATCTTCTAATAATATTTTTCTGGATGAATAAATTTACTTAAGATTTGGTACTCCTGCTATATATTTAGAGATATTTGATAAAATTTAAAGAATCTGTAATGCTTTTAGTCCTGATCTGGCATCTTGGCTCCAGTCACATTTCCAATGCTGTAATGTAGCTTTCCTGTACTTTTTCTACAAATATTTTCATGGCAATTGTTCTGATGAAACTCTACTACAGATAGAAATATAAAAATAACATAATAGAGAATTGGTATTGATGAAAGCAGAATGATAACACTATTTAATCATTAATGAATCTCTGACTGCTGTGATTAGGGGAAGCTCCAATAAAGGATTAACTCCCAAGGTGTAAGAAGCAAGTTCAAATCAAATTTCCAATTTCACACTTTTTGTTCTGGTGCAGAAGAAAGGCACAGAAGAGGGAAAAAAAAGAGCCATGGCCCTGGGTATCCATATTGAGAGGACATCCAATCAGTGAGTGAAATGAAAATTGAGCTTTGGAAATTTGAAATTGTCTGTGTTTACATAGTTGCACAAGCTGGTATGAATGTGGATCTGTGTTTTGAGAAGTAAGACCAGAGTAGCCTCTAGTTGTGTCTTAGGAGCATACAATTTCTTTCAATAATATTTGTGGTATCCATTCTAACCAATGCTGCATAGAATTGTTCATTTTGAAATGGTCGTTAGATATCTCTGCAGTCTGTGAAACTAACTTAAATTCTTCCATTGCTACCAATGAATTCTTGGTCCTAGAATGTCTTCCCCTTTGCTGAAAAGATTCCAGCATTCACATCCATGGCCTTGGTGTTTACATCAGGAATAACAATTCTGTGATAAAGGAATTGTCTCTATTGGCCACTGACTACTCCTTCATGGACTTCTGTCTTTCATTACTGAACTCCATTAACTATCTCTTTTCCTTCAGTGTTCCTTCTCTTCCCAGAACTGCAGTAACATCTCTTTTAAAATAAAAACTGTTGTGTGTGTATATATATGTTCCTTCTGTTACACTCTTAGAGAGAGACAATAGTGAGGCAGTGTTGGCTCAGTTCATTAGAGAAACAATAACAAGGCAGCTTTGTCTCAGTTCATTCTCTTTACTACCAGCTATTAAACTTTACTACCAGTTATGAAACCTCTTGGCACATGTTTTCTCTTTAACAGTGCCTAATTATTTTATTTTTTGCAATAATTATGTCATCGAGTTAAGAAGAATATATATATGTATACTCTCTATTATAATAAAGGCCATTGTGTATATATATATATATATATATATATATATATATATAGCTCAGAGATAGAATCGTCGACTGATGCCAATTTGGTCAGGTTTCAATCCTGGGTAAAAAGCAATCGGCTGTCTAACCATACTGATGAGCTGTGATACAGTGAAACAGATCTATCTGCGGATGACTATTTATGCTCTCACACCGTGATTGAGTACTCTGGAAGAATGGTAGACTTTGAAAAACAGTAGCTACTCTGGCATTTATGCATCATTCATTCAGCAATGAATTAGAACACTCTCAGCTATTGGACATGTATAATGATAATATACATGCTAAAAAGTCTGCCTCCTTCTACCAAGAGCCCGTAGCTCAGAGGTAGAATCACTGACTGATGCCAATTCGGTCAGGTTTCAATTCTGGGTTAAAAGCAATCGCCTGTCTAACTGTACTGATGAGATATGATACAGTGAAACAGATTTGTCTGCGGATGACTATATATATATAGAAATAAAAGAGATAATAACTATACTCATGTCAAAAAACTTTTCACGCATCTACGAAGAAGGGAAAAATGGTTTTAAAAAAGAAAATACATGAACATCAGTCAAAAAAACTCAGACTGAGTCAGCACGTAGCTCAAAGAAAAAACCTTGGCATGAGTATCCAACTAACAAAAAAGCGCTCAATACTAGGAGACAGCCTTCTCTGACGATCCGCTTAGGTGAAACCTTGGTAGGTTGTCTGGCCTATTTGGTATTCTTTATATATGTTGAGTCTCTTATCATAAATGATAAATGAGGGTCAGCAGTAGATAGTGTCCTTCATTTTACACTTATGCATGGGATTTTCTGTCCTGCATGCACCTGTGTTGAACTATTAGCCATCCAGCTACTAATCAACCTGCACTCAGATTTGTTTAAAGCGGTCACTTGCTTGTGCAGCACAAAGCTTACTCTCCCCATCAAAACAGCATAGCACGTACAGGTTTACTGTGTGCCAAGCATTAGGTGTTTATGATGTTTGCATGTTATGTTATCACAGTGTTTGACCTCCCCAGGGCCACATGGTAGTGCATGGTGGACCAGACAATACACATAAGAGGTTTTGATGTCAGTTTGTCGTCTCTGGTATGAGGGCTGGTGGCTTGGAAGCACCCATGATGACGTTGCTCATGCTTTGAAAAGCTCCCACACATATACACACATATACATGATACAAATATTCCTCACTAACAGTACATATTTACATAGCTGTCTCTCTCTCTCTCTCTCTCTCTCTCTCTCACACACACACATACACATACACACACACACATACACACACACATACAGTGTATTCACATAACAAACATGAACACTCAGGCACACACATAAACTATTTGACCCATAGATGAGACTAACAGATACTACCACTCCAGGTCAGCGTAGACTTGTGAGTAATGCCATTTAAGGAGTAAAGGTTGTTCTGAGTATGATATATAAAATGCAACTGGTGGTGTGGCTCTAAATTTACTATTTGCAGTCTTGGGGAATGTGGAGTTACCCCATATATATATATATATATATATATATATTTCCAGTCTCACTCAGGAGTTTGGATTATTTTTTTTTTCTTATGTCTTAATGTAAGGTACTCAGTAGTAGGTACATCAATATGTATGTTGCTATATTTTAGACGGCATACTGATATAAATATTTTGCCATTATTTTCATGGCATGGACCCACTCATATTAGACATGATAGCTGATGATATAAAAAAGGCACATTTTCTCCGTCCATCTGCAAATATCTCTGTCTTTGGTGACTTTAAGACTCACCATGACATATGGCTTAAACATTCTAATGGTACTGATTTTGCCGGTATTCAGACATTCAATTTATTGCCCAATCCCTAACTCAAATTGTGCACTTCCCTCCTCATTTTCCTAGCAACATTGAGCAACAGATTTCTCTATTTGATTTATTTCTTACCTCTTCTCCTCAAGCTTTACAATCCTGCCCTCTTGGTAATTCTGACCACTCTATTGATATTTTATTACAATCATCTATTAAACAGAAACCCAACTATCTATAGACCTCTTTCCATTTTAGCATACTGATTAGAATTCACTCTGTGATTTTTTTCATAGTGCCACATGGACTAAAATTTTCCACCTCCTAACTGAAAATAGTGCCACTGACATTTCCTCTTGGTTTAAGTAGGTTTCCATTTTTATCTGTTGTAGATTTGTTGCAAACCAAAGCTACAGAACCAAATCTATCCTGCTGTTAATCCATAGCTGAAGAGAGAAGAGATGGATTAATACCTTTCCCAAGGGGATTTGTGCATAAATGAATGAAACAAATTTGACTGGGATTTGAACTCAGCTCTCTGATTTCTTATTCCAAGTCAATATCCATTACACCACAACAAATATCTGTTATTGTATGATGGCATTATTTGTTGATAATGCTTTTGTTTTAATTTAAATTTGTTTTACCTCAACTGTAAATATTATTAACTGTTGTACCTATTTTGCTACAAGTACTGACAAAATTAAGCATATAATTGGGACCACATTATTTTACTATTTTTTACATGAAAGTATTTTTATCAAACTGTTTTTTATATCGTTCTATTTTTATGTTTAATGTCTGTTTTTATGTCTCCTTTTTATTATGTTTTATTTCTATCTTTTTTTAGACCTTTTTTTTATTGGTCATTTTTATTCGTCTTCATCTTTTTCAACATTTTTCTATCCCACATTTTCTTCCTTTCATCATTTGTCTTTGATTTTTTTTCACTCGGCATTCCTATTTCCCAGCCAGAATTCCTTTTTATGTCTGAACCCTAATTTTTTTCTATTTTGTGACAATTCCACTCTTTTATATTTTTCACTTCACAGTTTTTTTTCTTGAGTCATTTTTTTATTCAGTCACTTTTTCTTTAAATTTTTCATAATTGCTTTCAATGTTTTTCATTTTTGACATTTTCCTCTTAAAACAATTTCTGTTACTTTTTTAAAGTTTTTATCTTTTTTTTTCTTCTTATTGCTGTTGAAATTTTGTCAGGAAATAATTTTTTTTTCATCTTATCTCTTTGTCTTACATTGCCACTTTCTCCCTTTTTAGATTATTTTTTAAATCCTTTTTTTCTTTATATTTATTTGGAAAATCCTTTCTAGAATCTTTATCTGATCTTTTCTTACTTTTATCTTTTGTACGGCATTTTGAAGTATGCACATATTCAAAAAAAGAAAGCAAAAAATAGCTTCAAATGTGTGCATTCTTGCTTAATGTGTGTGTGTTTATGAACTAACAAAATACTTACAAGAAAAGTTTTTTCTACTCTCCCTGCCATTCCTCTGGAGTTCAACACAAAATATTTTCTTCTTCTCATAGCACTTATTTATTAATAACTTTCCATCCTTCCAACTGGACATGATTACAATTCTTGCATTTAGAAGATATGTTGTTCATTCTTAATTTTATATAAAAATATCTCATTGTAGTTGTCCTTATATATTTGCCTGCACTCCAGTTTGTTTTAACTGAACAGTTAACCAGTTTATATTTTGTTCACATTAAACCAGTCAGTATGAAAGTTTTCTTGTCTTACTGCATAATGTCAATATTGAAGGGCAATACATTTTTTTAAAGTTTTCAACAAAATCAAAAGAGTTCAGAATGTAATCAGTCCTGACCTAGTATCCTGACTTCTGTTATATTCCTACCAACATGAATTGGCTCCTTTGTGTTTCTTCTATAAATATTGGGTTTTCCAGAAAATTGATGCCAATTTTTAAGGAAAATTAAAACACAAAACAAACTCCTTGAGTTAACTCTCTCAGCAGACCTCAAGTGCAATGACTATATCGAATCCATAGCTAAATCTGCTGCTAAGAAGGTTGGTTCACTGTGTAGGGCTAGGAAGTTTTTCCTGTCTGAATCCATCCTGCACATATATAAATCTACCATCCACTCGTGTATTGAATACTGCTGCCATATCTGGTTGGGTGTCCCTTAGGGTTCTTGACAAAATCCAACAGAGAATCTGTAATGTGATTGGTCCCGACTTAGTGGCTCAGATGCAGTCACTTTCTCACCGGCATAATGTGGCTTCCCTATGTTTCTTCTACAAATACTTTCACGGCTTCTGCTCAGATGAACTTAACTCACAGGTGCCCCCTATGTATGAATTTACTTGAGTTACTAGACTAGCAAATAGGTCCCAGCCTTTTACAGTGAAACCAATAAAATGTAACTGCAACTGCTACTCTAGTAGCTTCTTTTCTTTCACTTCCTACTTGTGGAATTCCTTTCTGTATACTTACTTTCCTAACAGCTACAATCTCCAAGAATTTAAATGTAAGGTCAATTGTCATCTCCTATCTCACTGACCTGCATCCTTTCTCTCATGCCCTTTTCTTCATCCACTCCACTCTCATCACATCAGTATTCTCATCCTTCTCTTACCCACTTCCTGACACGCCCTATAACCTCTCCCTCTTTCTCATCACTTTCCTCCTGTGTAACATCCTGCACACCAGAGACAGGGAGGCTGCCTTGCTTGGGGTGAAATGATTTTAAAAAAATATATTTATTCAACTAAATATTCTCCATTTTTCCTTCAATTTAAAGATTCTGTCTTCCCAGAACTTTGGTGATTTCTTAGAAAAATCTCATTCAGATGATATTTTATGTCATCCAAAGAATTCAAATTTTTACCATTGAGATTATTTTGCAGGGACCTGAATAAATGAAAATCTAAAAGAGCAATGTCTGGTGACTATGGTAGGTGTGGGGGGGGTAACACATTCCAATCAAGCTGTGACAATTTTTGCCAGGTTGGCCAAGAAATGGTATTATCCTGATGGAAAATAACTTTCTACTTGCCAATTTATCTAGTTGCGAGCAGTACTTTTCAGAATCAGTTGACTAGTTTCTTGGAAGAAGCTCATAGTCCAGGATTTGTTTCCAATTCCACTAGATGCATGGCATGACTTAGGATGAAGACCTGCTTTTGTGGGTGGCTAAAGTTAGCTCATGTCGCTTATTGCTGGACATTGTTATAACTAATACATTTCTCACCACCTGTCACAATTTGCTTCAAAAAGTGTGTATTTTCATCATGTTCATACAGCAAATCACAGATAGAAATGTGATCCAAACGATTGTTTTCAGTCAGATCAGGTGGTGCCAAAACTTCATTGTGATTTGAGTAAAAAAAGTTTCTCGTGGATGGTGGATTTTGATAAATTTAATTTTTCCGCCAATTCCTGCATTGTGTATGCAGGCTATTCTCAATCAATATCTTGATTTGATCATCATCTGTAGTAGGGGTTCTGTATGAGCATTATTCATCAATAAGGCTATAATAACCAACTCTAAACTTAGTGAACCATTTCTGGACAGTTCTGTCAGCCAAAGCACTTTCAACATCAGTTAAGTGCCATATGTGACACACACTTAGGCAATTATGTCTCTTTCAAATCATGACTGACTAGGCAGAAGATTATCTCACAGAAAGTAGCCATTGCTTTCTGCGGTAGACTGGTTGCTATAGAACCCAATCTGTTCTGTTATTTAACCCATAACTGGAGGAAAGAGACGGATTAATAAATTTCCCAAGGGTATTTGTGAGTAAGTGAATGAAACTGGAATTCGAAATTTGGCTCCCCAATTTGTTGTTTCAAGCTGATATCCATTGCACCACAATGCACATGTGTTATGGGTTAAATAACAGGACAGATTGGGTTCTATAGCCTTGGCTGGCAACCATTCGGAAAGCAATGGCAACCTACTGCAGGATAATCTTCTGCCCAGACAGTCATGTCTCTTTCAAGACATGATCGCCCAAAGCATGTATCACGTATGGCACTTAACTGACTTTCAACATACACAGCATTTTTTCATTGGTTGTGATACATTTTTGTCTTTATAATAATAAAAAAGTAACAGTGCTTTTATAATCTTTCATTTTCATAGGGATGCAAAATTTATATAAATTGAGGAATTTTAAATTTTCTTTCTCAAAAGATATTTTGAAGTATGCTATAATCTGAAATGTAAGCATATTATATCTGTTTATAAATTTGATGAGGTCTAATGTGTTGGAACATGAACAACTAAAATTTGGTATGAGCTTTCCAGACAACCCAATATTTGCATGGTAGTTGATCTCTCCTCCTTGGTACCTCAACCACATAAATTTTAATGGATTGGTTCTGGGCATGACTGTAAACTGCATCTGGCAGCAAAATCTTTAATTGGGTGGTTGTGAGGAGCATGGAACCATCTCTTAATTGCTGTTGTTCCCAGATTTACTTGGATTGGTAACACGTGTTAGGCTCCCAGCTAAAAGTATAAAAATAGACTTGTATAGAAATATATACATAAAATAAACTTTTATAGAAAAATATACATTTTGAAGAAAAAATTTGAAGCAAAAACATTATTAGCAGCAATACATATTTGAATACAAAACTAGAAGACATCTTCAATTTTCTAAATTAAATAAAATAATTTTCATCAAAATCAACCTTCTCACTACAACTGAACATTAAAAAAATACCTGAAAACCATACCTTTTTGGCATTAAATGACCCACAGATATTGAGATGTTGTTAAACAAAACTCAAACTTAACCATGAATTCTATTTTAATCATTTCTTTTCTCACACTGCTTTTGAACTTTCTTCTGGTTTATTGCTTCTCTGCAACCTACAATTTTTAAAAATTTAAACATGTCAGTTGCCATCTTCTAACTTATTTAAATTATTCAAACTGTTGTCTTCATCTTTGTTGCCATATTTACTATATTTCAGCCATTGTACACTTTAACCTTCTTCAGGTGATTGGTATTTTGAACTGAACTCTTTATTTCATTCACTGGTGTAGATTGTTCTTATTCCATGAGTCATGTCACTTCCAAACATCTCTGTTATCTTCATTTAACTCATCTCTCTAAGTTTTTGGTTCACCACTTCTGTAACCAGGTATTGAACTCACAACTTTTTGGGTAAAGTTGATGTAATCAACACTTTTGGATATTGGGCCATGTGTCCTGGACCAATGTGTATGAATATGGCAACTAAAATGAGGAATACTGTCCATACAATGTAAATAATATAAATAATTACAATACCACCTCTCAGAAATATCGACAAACATCCCCTATCTTCCTGAACTACATTCTTTTATTGTCCATTCTCTTCCACCCACCAGTCATCCCTTGTGTCCGAGTGACATAATTGCTTTGCTCGGAGTGAAATGATTAAAACCAAAAATGTTAAATAATTTAATAGTCAGGATTCAGAAAAAAATAAGAGTGACTTGACCAGAGGAATTAAAAATAAATTAACATTTTAAGTTTTTTAAAGAACCTTTTATAAATAAATATATATTTTTTTTTATTGAGATTTTAATAATACTACATTTGCAAAAAAAAAAAAATTCATGTAAATTAACAAGGTCTGTAGGATTACCTCAACCACTCAGTGACATATTAGTCATTTTTTGTTTTAAATTTTACCATAAGCACAGCAATAAATCCAGTAAGTAACCAGAGATTATGAAGTGTGAGAGAATATGAGAAAAAGAAAACCTTATGAAGGAGTCAGTCAGTCAGTCAGTCAGTCCAGTACTATATGTAATACAAGCTTGAGCAATCATGTCTCTTTCGAGACATGACTGACTGGGCAGAAGATTATCTCGCAGTAGGTTGCCATTCCTTTTTGCAGTAGACTGGTTGCCAGCCAAAGCTATAGAACCCAATCTGTTCTGGTATTTAACCCATAACTGGCAGAGTGAGATAGATTAATACCTTTCCCAAAGGTATTTACAAGTAAGTGAGTGCAAGGAATCCAACTGGAATTCGAACTTGGCTCTCTGATTTCTTGTTACAAGCTGGTATCCATGGCACCACAACACACATATGAAGGAGAGAGAACAATAAAAGAAGAGGAATTAAGGAGACAGAAGGTAATGATTTTCATTGCATTTAAATTTTTAAAGGTCTAAGGTGACTTAAAAGCCAGTAGAGAGTTCTACAAGTGAGAAGTGCAAGAGAAGAAACTTTTAGCATTGAACTTCTAGTTACATTTCACAATTTCAACTGCAAATGTATAAGATTTCGCTGAAAATCTATTACTGTTCTTAAATTTATAAAGTCTAGGAACCATAGAGAAGAGTTCATTAGGACAATTACCATGAAAGTATTTATAGAAAAGGATCAATCATCTGATTATTTCAACTATAAAATGATTAGAACTTGCTGCCAATTTAGTCAGTCAGTTAAGTGCCATATGTGATACACGCTTGGGCGATCATGTCTCGAAAGAGACATGACTGACTGGGCAGAAGATTATCCCACAGTAGTTTGCCATTGCTTTCTGCGGTCGACTGGTTGCCGACCAAAACTATAGAACCCAATCTGTCCTGCTATTTAACCCATAACTGGAAGGAAGAGACGGATTAATACCTTTCCCAAGGGTATTTGCGTGTAAGTGAATACAATAGATTCAACTGAAATTCGAACTCGGCTCCCCGGTTTCTTGTTCCGAGCCAATATCCACTGTACCACAATGCACATCCTTGGGTACAGTGGATTGTGGCCAATTTAGTACTGTGCTTAAATGCATAAAGTCTAGAAACCATAGAGAAGAGTTCATTAGGACAATTACCATGAAAGTATTTATAGAAAAATACATAAAAGTTTATCTGCTTTTTTTTTGCTCTCTCACTCACATGAGGTGGTAGGTAAATGCTCGTCTCTCCCTACAAGGAGACAGCAGTTACCACACTAATTCTTTAATTTCACCCAAACCACATGGCACACTCACACACATATGCTACTTCTAATCCCATGTTTTTTCTTTCTTTTTTCTGAAAGACATGTCTATCTTTATATGCATAGATATATTTCATCTCTCTTTTTTGCACTATCTTGTTATCTATATATATATATATATATATGTATGAAAAATCCTTCATGTGTTGAATTTTGTTTGTTTTGAAACTATATGAATTTGCAGCTTTTACAGGTTTTTTGATTGCATATTTTGGTATTAGGGTGAATTTAGAGCAATAATACTGCATCATTTTTATAAGTTGTAAACTTAAATTTGGTACTGATATCATTATGTTAGAGTTGTATGCTAACACGTGGCATACATAAAATATACATCTCTTCCTGTATTGCTGCATCAGTATTGGAAGTTTTTGAGGAAGATAGCAAAAATTGGTCATTTATTTAAAGAAATTATAAAACTAGCTATAAAGAAAAACAGATATTGAAGCTTGTATTAAAGCCTTATTCAACCCAATTCTATCACTGCTCATAAGTGAGGTTCAACCATTTTTTATAGACTAGTAATTCAAGGGATATGCTATTTAACCTATACAAGGAGCGATTGACATTGCATTTAAATTTCTGAAGATTGAAGATAGCTGGAAAGTATGGAGTCAGAAGGAAGTTCCACAAGTGAGAAAAGAAACTGTTAGCATAGCATTTATGGTTATATCAAGCCAACTTGACTGTAATTTGATGAGACCTCACCACCAGTGTAGTCAGTCAGTTAGTTAGTTAAGTGCCATACGTGATACACTCTTGGGCGATCATGTCTCGAAGAGACATGACTGACTGGGCAGAAGATTATCCCGCAGTAGGTTGCCATTGCTTTCTGCAGTAGACTGGTCGCCAACCAAGGCTGTAGAACCCAATCTGTCCTGCTATTTAACCCATAACTGGAAGGAAGAGATGGATTAATACCTTTCCCAAGGGTATTTGTGCGTAAGTGAATACAATGGATTCAACTGGAATTTGAACTCGGCTCCCCGGTTTCTCGTTCCGAGCCGATATCCACTGTACCACAATGCACATCTAGTCTAGTACTGTGCTTAAATTCAAAGACACCATAGTGAAGAGCTTAGCTGAACAATTTATAGAAAAGGCAACCTTACAGCGGTGGAAAAGTAAGTGGATCCAAGATGTTAGATCAGACCAATAATAATTATTAGTTATAAGTTTATAAAAAATTTGGTATTAGAGGACTTTCCTAGACCCAATTAATGTTCACTGCCTTATTTTTGGAACGTTTTGGAATTATTGGGTTGAATCTAATCTAGCAGTACACAGATAAATCTACAAGGATAAAATTTTTATTGACAGGCATTGCTTTTATCCTTCTGAATATTTTCCAAAAAAAGTTTTCAGAGATTTCAGCTTTTAAAATTTTAACAAGATCATTATTTTATCACCAAGCATGTATGTTATTTGTGTGACGTACAAACAATTTTTGCAGTTTTGAGAATGCTTCATTGTAAGGACCACTCAGTTAACTTTCTCAGTCAAATATCCTCCAAACTGTACTGTGAATACATTGAAAAAATAAAACTTGAAATGAGTTTTGAGCTGTGGAACTTGTTTTTGATAGATTAAATGGTTTAGCAATAGAAACTAATGGCTAGATGTGGTACAAAATTGGCACTCATATTGTTATCTCTCTTTCATAAACCCACAATCATATGGTTCCTCACTATTTTATCTATCTATTGTTCCTCTCTATTGCAAACCTACAGTCATATGGTTACCTCTCAAATATAACTACCTATTGTTCCCTCTCTATTGTAAACCTACAGTCATATAGTCACCTCACTATTATAACTACCTTTTGCTCTCTATCTCTACTGTAAACCTACAATCATATGGTTACCTCTGTCTTATAATTACCTATTGCACTTTCTCTATTGTAAACCTAATCATATGGTTACCTCTCTATTGTAAACCTACACTCATATGGTTACCTCTCTATTATAACTACCTGTTGCTCTCTTTCTATTGTAAACCTAGTCATATGGCTACTATTAAAAAATTTACATATTGCTACTTTTCTTTTATAAAACTAAATATACCTGACTCTGTTATAGATTTAGTCATATGGTTACCTCTCTCTTGTAAATCTATATATAGCAATATGTAGATTTGTAAATGTAGTCACATAACTACCTCCCTATTATAAATCTACATATTACTGACTTTCTGTTATAACTCTGCAGTCACCTGGCTATCTTTTAATTGTAAATCTTCACACTCTGACATATCTTTATATGTTTTTACTTCCTCATATTAAGTGTATTCACTCCTAATTTTTGGATTATCCTTTCTACATCTTATTGTTGCATCTTTTATAAAATCCTTTGTAAGTTAAATTCTCTCTATTCAAATACATTTAAGACTAAAATATATGGAAGTTGTGATTAAAAAAAGAAAAGAAAAATGGAGTCACAATAAGGTGATGAACAAACATAATCATCAATGAATGCCTTTAGTATTTTTATATTTCATCTTTCTGCTATGTACCTGCCTTTTGATATTGTCATTATGTTACACTTCAAAGACAAAGATGAAACAGTTAAAATAGAAACATTGTTTGTACTAAAATTTATTTAAGAAAATGCACATTTTTTTCATGTGATTGTCTAAATCTTGGATAGATATATTCATTAAGTTTCCCTTTTTATTCTGAGATTACTTAAAGTTTAACAGATGTTACCGCCACATTTTAAGTGACTCAGGAATTGTTTTATGTCATTTTCCCAAAAGACAGCTACTGAAAAAAAAAAAAATCTAAAAGATATTTCTATGAAATGGGAAAAATTCCAACTATTGAATGAATCAATCATAAACCTTGCACTGAAGAGAGGGTTAACCAATCATTTTAAAAAAATGAAGGTAGGAGTTCTTTTCTATTTTTTTTATTTCATAGTAAAAAAAAGGTGGGGTAGAAAAAAAACAATGATTAAGAAGAGTGATTAGGTTTGATGTTGACCAGATAAGAAACGAAAAAAGGCAATTCCTTTTTTTTTCTCTAATTAGTCAACATGATTAGAACAAGGATGATTGCAATAAAGATTCTAATTGTTCAACAGAGTTAAGGAAGAAGCGATTATAAAAGGAATTACTTGATTTGTCATCTGAGAAGAAAAGGAATTTTGTATCATTTTTTTTTTCCTGTTTTACTTCTCAAAATTAGCCAAAGAGAAAAAGGTATGTTCCTTGATGGAAAATAACAATGAATTGATTAGAATGGAAATTTTGTGAAAAGATGAGCAATGGAAGGAGTTGCTGAAAAGTTCTTGACCCAACTAAGAAAGGATTAAAAATATATTAATATTTGAGAAAAGGTTGTGCTGAGAGTTTTTCAGCACCCTCTTCTATGTGGACTTTTATTGTTTTAATTGTGCAAACCACAAGAAGAATATCACTTTGAGCATAGAAAAATAAGGATATAAATTGAGACAGAATTTTATACAGATTTTTATTTCCATTTAAAAGAATTTGAATAGAAAGTGTTTTGAAAATACAGAAAGTCCTAGAAAGCCAAAGAAATATAGATCAACAGTACTCTTAATCTAATTTTAGTCAGTCAATCAAGACCCACTCTAAGATCTGTTATTAATTAGTTAGCCTATTAATACTGTTCTAGGGAAACACACTTATTCTTCAGATAATGAACTCTCCCTCCTATATTAATAAGAGTTAAGGGGAAGTTCATAGGAGTTCTTTAGAGTTCTATTGGAGTTCAGTAGAACTACTAGGCAGTTGATATTAGTCAACAGTTAGCCAAATACTAAGGAGTTGGTTTTTAGTAGAAGATTACCAAGTTCCTAACATTTTGGGTACGTTAAGTCGATTAGCAACCGACATAGCGCAATTATAACCTCCAGTGCGAAAACTACTCCACAACAAATACCGACTTTAATATCTGGTGTTAATTAAGAAGATTAAAAATAAAAATCTGGTATTACACGTTTATAAAGAATCCAATATTTAAAAAAATAATCTTTTCACCCCATACAAGATAGTAATGTCAATCTGAGACACATGGAGTTACTCGCAGTAGAAGAGAATATGAATATGAATATGAATATATATGCGGAGAAAGGACAATAAAAGAACAGGATTCAAAAAGACAGAAGATTGCAACTGATGTTGCATTCAATTTTTTTAAAGATTATAGGTAGAAGGGAAGTAAGAAACTGGTAAAATATTCCACAGCTAAGAAGTCCAGCAGAAGAAACTATTAAAATATAACTTACAGTTACATCTAGCTATCTCAACAGTAAAACAAGTTGCCAATCTGCTATTATGTATGCTTGAATTCCTGCAGTCAGAGTACCAAGGAGGTGAGCAAAATCTATTTTGCGAATAAAATATGTGGCACAAGGCCAAAGTAGGGTGAAATGCAGAAGGTTATCTTCAATCTAGCTTAAACTTAGCTGTCCACAGTTACTGACCCAAACATTCCTTACACCAAAACAACACATTCTTACTTTAGCCACCATAATACCTCAGTGTCTGTGAAGTCCTAACAAGATCCCATATGTACAATTTGTCTGAGGAGGGAATAGAAATAACAGCATTTAAAAAATGATCCTTAATAAATACTAAAGAGGAGAGCTCATTAGAACAACTGCCATGAAAATATTTATAGAAAAGAGAAAGGGAAGCTACATGAGAAAGTGACTGAAATTTTGAATGCAGGTCAAGACCAATAATATTACAGACCATTTTGTTTTTATTTTGTTGAGAATCTTGAGATTTATAGCCACTGTACCAGACCATATGGCAGCAGTCTTGAATACATAGATGAACGGTATATTTATAAATGCTCAAGATGCATTCTGATATGAAAAATTGCCTGGAAAGGTGAACCATCTTACGCTATCAGCAGACCTAGCATTTAATTCAAAATAATAACTCCACTTCATTAGAAAATTTGAGACCAAAAATGTGCAATCAGTTCCTCTCTTGGAGGCTAGCATCAGCCATGACAAAAATAGTTCTCTATGATGATTAAATGATAGCAGTTTCATTCACTCATTTCTTGCCCCAGTTAACAACTGATTGTAGGTCATTTTTGAGAGCAGTTGACAGTCTTACTTTGTTGGGCCTATTGAACTTGCTATTAGGATAGAATTAAATACTTGTGCCATCAACATAAAAACCTAGTTAAGAACTGATGACATTAGCAAGAATTATAGGTTACAAGCTATAGCCCATTAATGGGATGGTGGACATGAATGGGTCAAACACTGGAATTTAATTACAATAAAAAAAGATGTAACCTTAAAAAGAATAAGAGTTATGCCCCTTATTTTGGAATTCTAGTACACAATAAATATAGAAAGCTTTCTCATTGGCCAAAAAGAAATCTTTATTATTTACATCTTGCATGCATATGTAAGTCATGTAACACGAATGAATGACTCTTTTAGCTTTTTGCACATACCACAGCATGGGCAGGAAATTACAAACAAATTAAGGGAAACTGACATTAAAGGATGTCATTAGCACTTATGTCCACCCATGAACTGTTAAAAGGAACTTTATAAGTCTGCAAAGCACTAATGTCTGCAAAAGTGTTTATAAATTTTTAATCTTGCTTTACCTTCTCATTCTCTTCATCAGCTTTCCTAATATCTATTGCCCATCCATGTTTACATATAAATATGCAAACATGGATGAAAGAATATACAGATGAACAAAGATGAGGATAAAAGTGTAAATAATATAAGGTTTGTACAAAAGTATTATCACCATCATTTTTTCATGACAGTCAATGTCCATTCCTAGCGCTGCTGTTTTGGCATGAGGAATTTTGTTTAGTTAATGAATTAGAATTTATTTGGATTGATGATTTTCACCATTTCATGACTGAATAGTGAAAAGCAAATTTTCTAATGAAATGAATCAATCTTCTGTGCAGTTTTCTTTTTAAAAAAATCCAAGAAGTGTCATTTTTAATTTCTTGATATATGCATCATCTCTTGCTTTTTCTCACCAACAACTTGTTATCCATAAATGTCATATGATGATGGAAATATATGTCATAGATTCTAAAAATAAGATTTTCAGTTCATTTTCTGATCATTTCCAGGTGAAATTTTGTTCAATGTCTATTCTCAGTGTATTTGTGATTTTTCAATGAACAATGACATTGAATAGATGGATGGAGACTGCAGTAAGAGCAAACATTGTCCACTGGTATGAAGTAGAAAGATTATATTGAATTAATTACTCAAGTCTTCAAAAATTTAAATAAAATGTCAATCATTAGCTTCTGTCTTGTTAATTCTTTTATTGTTCTCTCTCCTTAATAATGTTTTCTTTTTCTCATATTCTCTTATAATCAGTAACCTCTTCTACCTTAGTACTTGCTTGAGGATGAAATTATTTTTTAAAAAAGTCACACTAAAACCAGTTTTCATTATCTGAATTCCAAAACAATCAAACCGATATAAGGTCATACCAAATATTTTAAAATTCATAAAAGAAACTGATAAACTGACCATGAGGTGGTTGCTTAAATTGCCTGAGAGAGGTGGTCATGTGTTTTTATAGGTTTTAAAATCCTAATCAAACCAGAATAAACATCACTGATGAAGCTTTCTAGCACACACATTGGCTGCTGTTGGTTAAAATTCATAAAATCTTTTTCTTAAAACTTAAAAAAAGTAGTTTCCCAAGTTCACTGTTATCCCTCTTTTTATTACCAGTAGAAGTTTCTTTCCTATTCTGTTGTTTAATGTTGCGTGGAAAGTCAACATCTTGATTATATCATTATTTTCCCTTCTAGTTACATGTGCTAACCATTTCAACTGTTGAATGTTTTCAAGTCATATGGTTTTTGTTAGTTGGCAATGTTTCTTGTTGTCCATAATTCTGTAGTGCCAGTCTGTCAGAGCTAACAAAGAATTGCCATCTTTAAGATTTACCTGATTGAAGCCATTTGTATACAGTTGATAGTTTAGACATAACTGAATGCATTGTAAACCATGTTTGATATCTCTGTGAGAGTCTAACTCTGACAATGACTCATCAATTTCATGACACTGTGAATCTGCACTTGGAGAATAATTGTTGACAAATTTTTTTAGTCTTTTTTTATTCAACTGATATTTGTAGTGATGCTGCACTACTGTTTCAGCAATTAAATATTCCACTATTTAGTAATTAGTGTCCAGGTTGAAAGCTTTGGTAGAATTTTGTATAGAAAGTTAGCATTTGACTATACAGCATATCTCCCCTTTCTCCACCATTAGTAATGTCCAGCACTGATTGAGACCAGCTTCCACATAACTTGCCAGAACAATATTTGCTACCATGCCTTTGGAGTTCCAGTTCCAGTTCCAGATTCTATCCTCAGTGTTTACAACTTTCCCATGAATAGGTATGGCGCCAAGTCAGCAGAGGTTTGAAATCGGAGTTTTCCTTCTCTTAGAGTTACTAGCCTCCCAGACTAATGAATCTTTTTTGGTAGCCAATTAGCTAAACATGAAAAAGGACAAATTTTTTTATCATATCACCCAAAGTGAAAGACAAAGGACAATAAAAGTACAGTTCATAGAGACAGAAGATTGTGATTGATGTTGCACTTCAATTTTTGAAGATATGTGGCAAGAAAATAAAGGAGAGTAAAATGGTTCTCGTTGATGGTTAAAAGATAGCAGTTTCATTTTGTCATTAAAATTTACAAGTCATTTCTTGCCCCATTTAACAATTGGGTGTATGTTTTTTTTTTGTTTTTTTTTATAGAGAAGCTACCAGTTTTATTTGTAGGACTTAATGTACTATTAAGAGAGAAGTAAATAGTTGTGTCATCATTATAAATACCGATTTGGGATCTAATGATATCAGGAAGATTATGAAGATAAGAAATGGTGTAGGTCAAAGGACAGAGCACTGGGGGAGACCTGCATTAATTTGAAGTGATACAGAAGCATATTCATTTAACATGACAATTTTTAGCTGATTTGTTAGGAATTACTGTATTAGGTCAAATATCTAGCCAGATACACCATAGTTCTTGATCTTGTGGAGAAGGCTAGCATGCAAAACCTTGTCAAACACCTTTGAGATATCTTAAGCCACAGCTCAAGCCTCATCACTTTTATCCAAAGCCTGATAGAGAGTTAGCACATCGGTGATTATGCAAAATGAGCGAATAAAAAAAAAAGGAGTTGAAGAATGAAGAAATGGGTTTAAATGATGAAAATAAAATAAAAGAAAACAAACCTAAGAAAATATTTAAAAATGTATTAAACAAAATCAACAATTTTTTGTAGTTTTCTACTGAATTTATGGTTTGTTATAAAATAAGTTTGTGTAATCATTATCATTCATTGTTCATCAGTACAAAACATTTTTTCCTCTCAATTTATAGGCAAAACCCCATAAAAGCATGCTAGCCAATAAGACAGACCACTTCTTGTTCCCTGATCTGTCTTTGTGGCTTTTCATGGCTTTTGCTTCAATGAACTTAGATCACTGGTACCCCCTCCAAAAGAATTTACTCGTGAAACTAGACTGGCAACAAGGTCCCACCCATTTACAGTTAGATCAACCAAATGCAGCTGACAATTCTACTCTATCAGCTTCTTTTCTTGCACTTCCTGCCTGTGGAACTCCCTTCTGTATACTTGCTTTCCTGACAGCTACAACCTCCAGTAATTTAAATGCAATGTCAATTCCCATCTCATATCCACTTGACTCCAGTCCTTTCTAAATCGCCCCATATATCTTGTTCTTTTCCTTTCTCTCTGCCTTTGTACCAGTCTTCACACCTGTGTTCCCATCCTTCTCTTGCCCTTTCTTTGATACCCCCTGTAACTGGTTTGTCTTTCTTTTCACTCTCTTCCTGCCTAAACTTTTACTCTCTTATGTAGCCCCCTGTGCATCAGTGGTGGTACCGCTTTTCTTGGAGTGAAACAAAAAAAAAATGTCAGAATATTAAATTCATTGATTTGGATTCATGCTTATCAATTCCAATTCTTAGTGAACTTTTTACCATAATACTATTGCTTTGCCTGATTACTCTTAATTTGTCTTTCATATATTGTTTGCTTGCTTTATATTATTTTTGCTCTGTTACTTTCTTTTTTTTTTTTTTTTATTCTTATTGCTTGGTGCAAATTTTGTAATTTCTGTTTGCTGATCAGTTCTGCCATTTATATTTAACCATGGTCACTTACTCTATAGTTATGAGAGTATTGGTTGATTTCTCTCTCAACTATGTCCCATATATAATAGTTCAGCAGATTCTGTTCTGAAGAGGCTATATGTTTGGGGTGACATGACTGCAAATGACTTGGCATGATGAGATGGCAGAATCTTGTTAGTAGCTGTACAGCTTTTCTTTGCTCCCTCTCTCCATCCGGGTCTCACAACCATGTTTACTCCCTACCTTATAGTCAGCACCATTGACCCTTAAGCCCTGAAGAAAGAAGTGAGGAAGTATAACATATCACTCATTACTAAGGAAACCAAGAACCATCATAGTTGCTAGAAACTTTGTGTGCATGACTATTGGCGCATCCTTTGGGTAACTGCCCAACCATCTATAATTCCTTAGGTTGATCTTTTGGTGCTGATGAAAAATGTTTTTTCCATTTAACTGAACATTTGTTGTGGTGCTGTGGATATCAGCTCAGAATGTGAAATCAGATAGCTGAGTTCAAATTCCAGCTGACTTCATTGCATTCACTTACGCACAAATACCCTTGAGAAAAGTATGAATCCTTCACTTCTCCCTCCATCTATGGAGACAAGACAGATTGGGTTATATATCCTTGGTTGGCAACCAGTTTACCACAGAAATTAATGTCAACCTACCGTGAGAAAATCTTCTGCCCAGTCAGTCATATCCATTTTAAGACATGATCACCCAATCATGTATCATGAATGGCACTTAACTGATCTGGCCAGACCTTTATCTATCATCCTTATAGACAGAAGGAGAAGGAATGGATTAATACCTTTCCCAAGGACCAGAGGATAAAGGAGTTTGCATAGGATCAACACACCTACCTATAAAAAGACCAGTTACAAAATTGTCTATGTTCTACTGAGAGTGATGAGTTTTTTTAATTCATTTGGTTTTGTTGCAAAATTAGCTACATAAGTTAAAGTGTGTACGCACATGCATCTGTGAGGTGACTGTCGAGCATTCAGTGCTATATAAGATTGGTTTGGTTTGTTCAACAGCTTATCAACACCTTATGGGTCATTTAATGTTTCCTTGGGAGTTTTGTTAATTTTTTTTACTATTAAAATCTGCTGGAATTATTACTTTTTACTTAAAAATGTATTTTAATACTTTTATAGAAGTTTGACCCCAGTTTAGAGGGTTAACTATTTTCCCATATCTGGGATCCCCAACAGGTGCTACCACCACAAGACAGGGTGGACTTTAGAACAACAGCAATTAAGAGGTGGTTCCATGCACCTCAAAATCTTCCAATTTGATGTCTTACTACCAGATGTAGTTTATCAACATACCCAGGACTAGCTATATAAGAGAACTGTCATGATGTAAGAGTTCAGTACTCAAGAAACATGAAGCAACAAAAATGTGGTTCTATAAAAAGATGCTGAGAATTTATAACAACTGATAATGCTATTCTAATATATTCAAATCGAAGAGTTTTCCCTTCAAACAATTTAATACATAACAGAGTTGATAAAACTATGCTGTTAAACTTATAGTTTCCCTCTGAAATGGTGCTGAGTTTTACATATTACCTGTATTCCCAAAACTACTTAAATATCACTTCATTTTTTTTTATTTTATGTGTTATGAATTCAAACCAAGGGAGGCTGTTTTTTATTTAAGTTCAAGTCAGCCATCAATCAGTTGATACCCTTGTGATTCTTTCCGTGCAACATCTGCCTCTAAAGTCAACGCTAAAGGTCCTGCCAAACAGATAAATCAATTCCATACCAAAATTACTCTCTAATCCTTCATTTTACTCACTCTCTCTCTTTCTCTCTGCATTATTTAAATAGATGCTTGTGAAACTACATATACCTATTTTGTTGCTTCTTATTTTCTAAATACACACAGATAGGCATGCATACAAGCAATTGGTAAAGATTTAGTTCTGTTGTAAAATTATCAACATATATTAAAACATGTGTATGTACATGCATCTGTCAGGAGATTGTCCTGCATTCATTACCATATGAGAGAACTGATATTACATAAGAGTTTAGTACTCAAGAACCTAGAAGCAACAGAAATGTGGTTCTACAGAAGAATGCTGAGAATACTATGGAACAAATATGTGAGCAGCAACAAATTTTTAGAGAAATGGAAACAATACATATATTTATATTTAGCATCAGAATGATATTTTTAAAGCACATAATGCAGAAAGAGGGCTTGGAAAATTTGATGCTCACAGGACAGATTAAAGACAATAGTGACAGAGGAAAAAATACATAAACTATCTAGAAAGCTGGAGTAAATGGATGTCAGAATAAGGTTTAGGAAACAACAAAACAAAAACTATTAATAGTTACAAAAGACAAGAAATTGTGAAGAGCCATGACTGCAAATGTTCTGAAGATAAATGGCATATAGAAGAAGATTGCACATGCATATATGATATGGGGTAGAAAAACTGCATTTTGTCTGAGTATAAATGAATGATAACATATTCTAAAATGGTAATGTTAATATTAGCCATTTCACTACAAGAAATCATTTGGCATTCACTGAATGAGTAGCTTGCACTGATTTAGGGTGAAATTTATAAAATTGTTCTCTAAAAACAATTTTTCAGGAAAATTGGTTTCTCAAGTCCAGTAAATCTTATCAATTTTTCAAGTATTGATGGGGTTTTCCTTACTTGCCTTTTGCTTAGAGTAGAATATTAACATCTTAATTATGTCATTATTTTCTCTTTATGTGCTATCCATTTTAATTGTTGCTGTAGTTGGTAGTCCTCGAGTGATAGGGTTTCTGTTATTTAGTAGAATTCTTTGTTTTTGATTATGTAAAACAAGCAATGATGAGGTGTTGGAAATAATGGCAAGAAAAAGGAAATTAATAGTGAGCATCAGGAAGAGACAACTGAAGTTCCTGGGACATGCAATAAGGAAAGAGAGCTTGGAGAACCTGATACTGACAGGCCAGATATAAGGAAAAAGAGACAGAGGAAGGCAGCGGATAACATATTTGCAGGGCCTGATCAGGTGGATGATGGAACGGGGGTTGCGAGGTGTAACAGGAGCCAACATACTAAAAGCTACAAGGGATAGGGAGATGTGGAGAACCATGATCGCTTACATCCTGAAGGGACAGGGTACATAGAAGAAGAAGAAGAAGAAGAAGAAGAAAGCCAGTCCACAATGATCAAAGAATATTTTTTCAAGAACCTCATATTTAACTTGCTCAAAGCCATTTTTAAACATTAATCTTAAAAAATGGTTATGTACAGTGAACAGTATAGATATTTCTGAATGTTATGGGTGCCTGACATCTACATGAAAGTCCTAATCTGACAAGGCTATTTAAGAACATTACAGGTTGATGAACTGGTTTTATTGCAATTTGCAGTGGGTGAAACTACTTCTGGTGCAGCTTATTCTAAATTTAATTTCCTTTTCTCCTTTACTAAATTTGTTATAACTGATTTATACACCTAGATATGTGTGTACTGATGTGGTATAATGGTTAGCAAGCTGGTCCAATAAGATCAATTAGGACTAGATAGTGAGTTTGATCCTCACTAAGTGTTCCATACTTTCAATATTGTGCATAGGTAAGCTATGGTCAAAAAATCATTTGGACACCTTGACATGGTGTAATGGCTAGTAAGCTAATCAGACTAGAACATTTACATCTTAATTGTGAGTTTGATCCTCATTGGGTGCCCTATGCTTTTGGCCTCATGCCACATCTAAGCTATGCTTAGAAAATCATTTGGGCACCTCTGCAATACAATGGTTAGAAAGCTTGTCTTGCTAGAATAATTACAACTGGGTAGTGAGTTTGATCCTCATTGGGTGCCCCATGATTTTGGCTTTGTGCCACATCTAAACTATGCTTAGAAATTCATTTGGGCACATCAACATGGTATCATGATTAGCAAGCTTATTTTGCTAGAGCAATTATGACTGAGATGTGCATTTGTTGTGCAGTGGATATTGGCTTGGAATGAGAAATCAGATAGTCAAGTTTGTATTCCAGTTGAATTTGTATTCACTTACTCGCAAATACCCTTGGGGAAGGTATTATTCCATCATTTCTATCTCCAGCTATGGGTTAAATAGCAGGACAGATTAGGTTCTATAGCTTTGGTTGGCATCCAGTCTATTGCAGAAGGTAATGGCAAACTACTAAAGAAAAAGCTTCTACCCAACTAGTCCTGTCTCTTTTGAGACATGATCACCCAAGCATGTATCATATATGGTACTTAACTGACTGAGTCTGATCCTTGCTGGGTGTCTCATACTTCTGACCTTGTGTCACATCTAAGCTGTTCACCTAGATATTTGAAGTCTTTAGTATTGATCGATTTCAAATCTCAAATTTTTATGATAGATTTAGGAGATGGGCCATCACTGGTTTCATTCCGATTGCAGAGTGTAGTTTCTGGTTTTTGAAAGGTTCATCTTGCATCCTATTTCTTGGAACACTTGGCAGAAGATGTTGACGAGTGAAAAAAAGATCTATTTTTACAAGGGGAATTTGGGGTCTCCTCCTGTGAATGGTTGATTCTGTGGCACAAACATAGAGAAATACTTCAAAATGCAAACTGAGGAAAAAAAAGTAACTCACTCCACCAACAATAGAGAATGCTGATTTTTCTGTTCAAGATAATTTTAATCACAACTATGAATGCCCATGTTACCAGCACACCGCCCCTCGTCATCAGTTACATCTAATCTCTTTCCTCATCATTACACTTAATTCATTAGTGAATTTTAATTATATAGTTTTTATATGATATAATGATTATTCTTTTGATTTTTTATAAATGTTCACTCAATACAAATACCTTATGTTTTGTAATTATATAAATTTGTTAATATCTATCTTACTCTTATAAAAGTCTATGTAATAGAAAATTTATTTCCATTATTAATCTGTTAGAAATCAACAAGCACTAAATAAATCTAAAAATTGAAAAGCTAAATCTTGTCTAATAAAGTGTTTGTACCTAATGTGTTCACAAAACAGCACCTTTTCAATCTGGTATGACTTCTACATGATTTCAAAAGATTTCTTCTGGGTTTTAGTACCAAATTGTTAGCAACAAATTTTTAACTACTGGAAATCACACTGGATGTTTTGAAGAGGGAACTTACTGCTTCAACACATTTTAGAAAGACTCCTCAGGATGAATATTCAGAGAGTTTGTGGCCAGTAGAGGATTGAAGGAGAATTTTTCTGTGAGAAGTAAGAGTATAAGGAAAGAGGCATAGTTTAAGAGGATATGTAAAGAAAATAATGATTAACCTATGAGTTGAACAGTTTAAAATTCTAATGATTGAGAAAGCATCTTCTTGGGAGTCGTATCTACAGATAAGTCAGCAGAAAGAAGCTGTTTGAGTTACTTCTCATGAACTGAATATGAAGGCTAGCTTCAGTGTACATGGTGTGGCAGATCTTAGCAGTAACAGTGAGAGTTGAAGAAAGTAAGGAATGTTGTTCATTTAAACACTTTTCATAGAAGAAACCAAAGAGCAGTGAGAGGCTTGGTACATTTTGTCCGTAGAAGATAGGTTTTCAGGTGAAAAATAATTCATTACCCAAAAATTGCAAACTTATTGACACACACACACACACACATCGTTATTATTTTATTTTTTTTTTTTAATCATTTCACCCCGAGCAAGGAAGAAATGCCACTGATGAGCTGGGGGCTACATAACTGTAAAAAGATTAATTAGAAAAGAGTGAGGAGTACAAACTAGTTAGACAGGAGCAATAGAAAGCTGAGAATGCAGGTGCAATGACAGATACATAGGTGGAGAGAAAGGGAAGGATATACGGGGGTGGGGAGAGAGCTAGAGTCCAGTGGTTAATAGATGAATATTGACATTGCATTTAAATTTCTGGAGGTTGTAGCCATCAGGAAAGCAAGAATATGGGAGCAAGTTCCACAGGCAGGATTTATTGTTATAATATGGTAGCTCAAAAGCCCTCAAGTTTCGGTGGTCAATGTACCATCATCAAGCAGTTTGATGCATTGAGCAGGGAAACTTGACAGCTTTTGAGTCGCAGTATGGTATTATTATCACAATAATGATAATGATATGTCTATAAAAGCTCTACTTATGTACTGAGCATTTTTTATATAAAGTAAATATTAAACTGTGAAATATATATCCATTAGTTTATACCACTTATATATATATATATATATATATATATATATATGTGTGTGTGTGTGTGTGTGTGTGTGTGTGTGTGTGTGAACAGTTATATATATATATATATATGAATATTTTAATGATGAATTAAAAATACATTGCGACACGGAAATTTGTATATTTCAAGATTTCTATTTCGTCATCAGGCAATGTTAGATGTTAGTTGTGAAAACAATTCTAATATACAACTTCCAATTCTGATTCATCATTTTCTCTACCCCACTTACCTCTCACACAAAATTTACCAATATAAGGAAAAGAATTTTCCATTTCCCTTCATACTACCTGATGAGACATTGTCCTTTCAATGTTGAAACAAAATGTACATTTTGTAGTAGATGATAATTTGAACATGTTCTAAACTATAATTTATAATAAATATTCATAGCTCTATTTCTATATTGAGCACTGTTTTAAAAACATGAATTTAAAACAGTGCTCAATTTAAAAATTGAGCTATGAATATTTACTATGAATAAAAAAAACAGTGGATATAAAAAATAGTGAATATAAAAACCCAAATATTAAATATGAAAAAGAGAAAAGTAACCTTCAAAGAAAAAATAGGAATAGAAATATTATTTGGCACACACACCCTTTTAACCAAATGACCAGTAGTAAATTGAAGAGAAATTTCTTGTGTTAGAAACACTTTCTGGAAAAAAATCTATTAAGTAAATCTTTAATAAAAACACTATTAAATTAAGTTACAGCTGTATGAACAATCTAGAAAAAATCATAAAAAATCACAATAATAATATTTTAAAAAACTTTAACAAAATTAATAAAAACAACCTGATAATGGAAAATAACAATTTAGACAAGAAAAAATGTAATTATAGAAACCCTATAGATTGCCCATTAGAAAACAGGTGCCTAACAGAACCAATCATCTATCAATGTGAAATATCTTCAAAGGAAATCCCAAATAATATAAAAATTTATATAGGAAGTACTAAGAATACTCTAAAACAGCAAATTTACCAGTATACCTCTTCATAGCAAATACAAAAATAGAACATCCCTATTAAAATATCATTGGTATTTAAAGATAACAAAAAAACACCTACAACACTTTAGTAGAAAATTCTAAAAGAAGCTAAAATATGTAAGTCCTTAAATGAACCATGTTCTTTATGTTTATATGAAAAACTATATATTATTAAATCACTTAAGAATAAAAATCTATTAAATAAATGCAATGAGATAAATGTCATATGTAAACATTGCAAATTGTTCACATTAGAATATGGATAAAATCTAAATGAAATAACATGCATATAACCAACAAGTGCTTAAGGAAAATAATTTACTGATGAACTATCAAAATAAAGTAAATTGAAACATAAAATTATTTATATAAAAAAAAATTCTTTTTATAAAAAAAGCTTTACAACAAATAAATAGATATTAGAAAGATAGGATAAAAATAGAAGGAAGTAAATCAGAAAAAAGAAGGAAGAAAAAAGTTACTTATAAATCAAAGGTTTCAAGAAAATTACAACTAGGAAACCAAAAATGATAAGAAAGTAAAAAAGACAGCCTTGGTACTAAATGGGCACATCACATCAAAGACAATAAAACTAAGCAAAAAAAATATAAAAGAGAGAAAAAAGGAAAATGATAAGATGGTTGACATTTTGACCGTTAAGGAGGGAAAAGAAGAAAGGAGAAAAGTAAGATAAGGGAAATTAAAAAGACGGAAAAAAGAGAAAAAGAGAAAAAGAGCTTAATTCATAACTATATAATTATATTAAACTCCATAATATTTATTATCTTGGGCACTGTTCATAATAAAATAAATGCCGGGGCACTTAAAATAGTAAAATCTTGAGTCCTCTTCACCTGGAAATACATATATATATATATATATATATATATATATATATATATATATATAGGGATATATATAATCTGGTGCTTCTGTTATATATTTAGAGATTCTTAGAGATTCTTAACAAACTACAAAAAAGAATCTGCAATTTTATTTGTCCTGACCTAGCATCTTGGCTTCTGTAACTTCCTCACTGCCGTAATGTGGCTTCTCTGTGCCTTTTCTATAAATAATTTTATGGTGATTGTTCTGATGAGCCCTCCACTATAGTACCTAGACTCTATGAATTTAGGTACAGTAATAGATTAGCAACAGAGCCTCATCATTTTATAATAGAAATGGCTAGATGTAACTGTAAGCTCTATACTAAAAAGCTTGTGAAGCTCTCTTCTCGTAAGTTGCATTCCAGTTAAGTTGGATCTTCAAAAATTCAAATGCAATGTCAATCATTATCTACTGTCTTTTTAATTTCTGTTCTTTTGCTGTTCTCTCTCCTTAATAATGTTTTTCTTATATTCTTTCACACCCAGTAACCCCACATACACACACCCTGTATATAATTAGCCTTGTTGCTTTGCTTGGTGGGAGGTGAGGTGAAAAAATTATATGTATAAAATTAATACAAAAAAAAGGTTTGTCACTTAAATAACAGATGTTATTTTCACCATCTCAGCTCCAGGATTTTAATTACCAGTTTATATATACATATATATAAACTAGTAATATATATATATATATATTTGTCATTCACATACAACCCTGTTTCACTGTATAGCAGCTCATCAGTGTGATTAGACATCCACTTGCTTCTGGCCAGGATCGAAACTCAACCGATTTAGTGTCAGTCAGAGTTGCTAGCCCCTAAGCCATAGACACATGGCATCAGAGAAGGGAAATTTTAGCATGTTATATATAAGCGGTGTATACACAGTCATCAAAAGATCTCAATTCATTGTTAAAGAGTTATGCATAGGTTGCAGAAGTGGTAACTGGTTTTTTCTTAATTTTCCTTTTTAGAGAGCTCAATCATAATATATATATATATATATATATATATGTGTGTGTGTGTGTGTGTGTGTGTGTGTGTGTGTGTGTGTGTATGTATATGTTTTTGTGTTTTAATGTAAACATTTGTGTCTATCAATGTAAGGATTTATGCAAAAGCAGACATAATTATATTGAATACAAATACGTTTTGGGGTTAAAGCATTGTGGTCCATGTCCATTTTCATATATGAATGCTTAAAAGTGAAAAGTAGGGAAATCAACAAGTCAAAGTCAGTCACATTAAAAAGTAAGAAATTCTCCTGACCTTTTCTCTTCTTTCTCTTCATTCACTTTTACTCAAGATGCATCGTTCCTGACATGGCCGCATATCCGACTGAAATCAGCTCTCAATTAAAGAATTTCTGTCATGGTCAGCCAAGAAAAGATTTTCAAAGTATCCATTTCGCTTGAAAGATTGACCAATTTCCTTGTGAAATCCAGCTGTGATTTTTATTCTTCAGTGTATTCAATATTACTCTGATTTTGAAACTTTTCCCTGGATGGTGGGTGAAAAAGTTTGAAATAGGAATTGATTTTGGAAGGAAGAGAATATACAAAACTGGAAAAAGAAAGAAGGATGCCAAAACTGTTACAGAAAAAGATATATATATATACGCAGACAGATCTGTTTTGCTGTATCACAGCTGAACTTATTTATAAATGGAACTTTGTTCATGTGTGTGTGTGTGTGTGTCCATTACCTATAGACTCCGAAACGGCTGAACCAATTTTCTTGAAAATTTACACAGTTGTACTATAAGCGACTGCAAGTGTTCTTAGCTAGGTTTTGTGTCGAGGTACCTCTGATAAATATTGAAAATTGATAATCGAAAAAATCTGGTTATAGAAGGAGTGGTCCGATTTTAATCAAATTTCATACACTCATAGACAAAGACACAAGAAACAATATTCAGAAGTTTCAAGGTTGCAGTTCTTACAATAGTGCAGAAAATTTGATATTGATACCAGGAAATCAAAATTTGACTTACATCCATTCATTTTTCTTTCAGTCTACGGTTTCACTTTAACTGGAAACAACTATTGCTTTTTAGTGTTTCATGCCAATGTCCAAAGAGTCTGAGCCCCAGAACCATGGATTAGTTTTAAAGCTTTCATTACACCCGAGCAACGCCAGGCTATACTGCTAGTGTATATATATATATATATATATATAACTTTTTGACATCCATTAGTCTGTCCATCACACCTCTCAAAAATAGCCATACATTGACTGATTGAAACCCAAAAAAACACTTTTTGGAAAAGTGCAAACAGGTGTGCAGGGAGTACAAAGTACAGTTGGTTTTACTAGGGTGAGTAGAAAATCTGAAGTAAGGTTTTTGTCAAAGTTTTAATAAATTCCAGGTGGACAGCTTCTTCCCAAGAACTGCTGTTTTGTAGAACAGAATCCCAGAAGGATGCCTGATCACTACAGTTTTAACTCCTACAAATTTAGAGTTAACTGTCATCTTTTCCACATATGCACATAAAATATTCCTTTTACACTTACCACTTAAAAAACAATTGCCTCCAGTAACTCTCTAACTTGAGGGACTACTAAACTTTGTATACAGTGAAAATTAGTAATATATACATGCGTACATATATATATATATATACACACAGAAGAACCCATACAATATATATATATTCTGAGCCCCAGAACCATGGATTAGTTTTAAAGCTTTCATTACACCCGAGCAACACCGGGCTATACTGCTAGTATAAAATATGGAGATGTTTTTCACTTAACTGAGCATTGTTGCTTCAGCCATTTTGACTTCAAAGTTTTGTAAAGATATTATAATGATGTCTTTACTCTTCAAGGGTTTTATTCTGCAGATTTTTGCAAATTTTTGTTAATTCAGCAGAATAAACAAAACCCCTGAATAGTAAAAACTCATGATAATGCTTTCACAAAACTTTGACTGAAACAACACTTCTCAGTTAAGTGATGAACCTCTCCACATTAATTCTATTAACACTCAAAGTTGATATCAGGCACTTAATGGCAAAAAACCTGCTTACCAATAATGCTTCCCTATCTGTGGACTACTGGAAAATCATCAACTTTAGCAATAACATTATAATTTCCATTACTACTTTTATATATATATATATATATATATATATATATATATTAAAGTAATTTTTCAAAATTCAAAAATGTTGAATGAACATTTCAACATGAAATCCCTAAGAGAGAATTCACGTGAATTCTCTCTTAGGGATTTCATGTTGAAATGTTCATTCAACATTTTTGAATTTTGAAAAATTACTTTAATTTATATTGGCTCTGTAAATTTAAGTACATTGAGCTCTCCTCCTGTATCATTTTTTAATATTAAAAATGTTTTAAATATTAATTAGGATCAGGTTTTTGGAATTTACCTTCCTACTTTTTCCATTTCAGATTAAAGAAGAATATAAATATATATATATATAAAAGAAGTAATGAACTTTTTGTTTATTAATTTGGAAGATCCTATTATTAGAAATGTTATTTTTAGTGGATGCCTAGATATGAATAGATGCTGTTTATTCATTAAACAGTATATTGTATATTTCTTTTTTTCATTAAGCAACCAGAATATTCAAGAAATCTTATTAAAGAAAATTACCACATCCCAAGGAGCTACTATCATTAGATCTATATATGAGAGTATGCAGGTTCAAATCCTGCCGGAAAATAGATATTTTACAAACAAAATTTCTCAAACATTTAAGCTGGTGAATAATTAATATATACTGTTTAATTAAAGTAAAAACAGATTATTCAAATATGAGTATTCATTAAAAATAATTTTCAAACAAATAAATTTAAATAAATATGTCAGTTAATACCAATTTCATAAATTTCTGTATAATTTCATAATATTGTCTTTAATAGCATTTATTTATATTAGGATACGATCCCGAGCAGAGTTAATTGTTCTAAAAGAAATCAGGAGAATTCACTATTCTGGGTTGGCCAAAGGTTTCATGATTACCACATGTTCCAGACTGGTTGTTCTCTGATTCCTTCTGCGCCCACGTTGTTTCTTAAGATCCGCAAAAGTGGGGATGGACACAATTCAGTCGATGGAGTGTTGAATTTGGCATCGGAGTAGAAGAATAGTTGCCACACCATCAAAGAAATGACGAAAAGCATTTGTTATAAACAGTAACAAACATTTACACTGGTATACAATAATTTCTTATCAAGTTAAAACAAACACCGCGAAGTGAGAGGTGAATGTAGTTGACTGGCAGAAAAAGTTTCTTTAACTTGAAGAAATCTTAACTGCAATTAGGCCATGTCAATGATAGAGTATGCAGTGGCAACAGATTCGGTTCTGGGTAGTGAAGAATGACCGACTCGATTTTTTGCTCTGGGTGCTCTCTATGTATGGGCCCAAATCCTGTATAATTAGCTCCTGATCAGTCAGCCAATAGGGATCATCGGCCAATGGCTATCGTCGTAACAACCCTCCTGGGTTGTAACTTATTGGTTTAGATAATCAGCCAATTAGTTGCAGTCATCGGGGTGGGCTAACAAGAAGCAGGCCCTGTGGTTGGTTGATCAATGATTTATTACCTTGTGCCATACTTGCACTCAGTCCCAGGGTGAGGCGACCCAACATGTGTGCCATGCTCAAAATATGTTTCTATTTTGAAATTGAAGTAATTTTTGACAGATTGTCACACCTGCAGAGTGTTTTGTTTTAGTGACAGTTTATAAGTCAACCTTCCGCTCGAGTCTAGATATCTTTATATCTAATGACCTTGGTTTACTAGACCTGGTCCTTAAAAATGTTGGATACCCAGAATGAACTTATTTTTATAATGGTTTACTAAAATAATTATTATCGTGATTTAGTTAATTATCATTTAATTAATTTTCATTAAATTAATTTCCCCAGTCAACTTTTTGACACTTAAATGAAAGTGTCATAGAATACTTCAAAATTCAAACTTTGGTTGCCATTATATCTTCTGTGGTTGAGTGGTAAATCACACCAGATTTAATGGTGGCATCTTCCCAGTATATGCAAGTATGCATGTTCAAATTCTGTTAGAAGATAGATATTTTCCAAACAAGTTTTCTTGAACATCTAGATCAGTGGATAATTAAAATGTACTGTTTAATTATAAAAAAAAAATCTATCCACTGAAATAATGTTCAAACAAATAAATTGAAACATATATATATATAAATAATGTTAAAAAAAATTATTGTCTGGTCTCCTGAAACATATATATAAATAATGTTCACTTGTCTTTACTTTTTAGAAATTTAGAGTCTGGTCTCCTGAAGAGTGGATGATACCTCTTTGAAGCTCAGAGTATTGAAATGATCAGTGAAGATAAAATTTTATTTATTACTATTATTATTTCATTTAAATCATTTCACCCCGAGTAAGGCGAGACTGCCACTAGTGTACAGGGGGTTACAGTGAGAGAAAAAAAAACTGGATACAGAGGGTATTGAAGGAAGGATAGAAGATGAATAGTATTCAAGAAGATAGAGATGGCAACTGACATTGCATTAAAATTTTGGAAATTGTAGCTATCAGGGAAGCAAATAAATGGAAGAGAGTTCCACAAGCAGGTAGTGTGAGAAAAGAAACTGTTGAAGTTGAAGTGGCAGTTACATTTAACAATTTCAACAATAAAATGGTAGGATATATTTAAATTCATGTGGTCAGGGCACTAAAAAAACTTCTCAGAGCAGTTGCCATGAAAATATTTTTACAAAAGACAGAGGGAAGCCATGTTATTTTGGTGAAGAAGTTCCTGAAGTTGAGATACCAAGTCAGGATTGATTACATTGCATATCTTTCTTTGCGTTTAGGTGAGTACCTCAAGATAAATAGCAGGAGTACCAGACTAGTTATGGCAACAGTTTTCAGTTGCATGGGCAAATTATAGATTTACTAGCAGTATAGCCTAGCATTGCTTGGGTGTAATGAAAGCTTTAAAACTAATTCATGATCCTGGAGCTCAGACTCAGCCTAAAGAATATTTGTGTGAAGATTGATGAGAATTGGATAAAAAAAGTGGATTTGTATTAAGGACATACAGACAGATAAACAGACACACACACACAAACATCTTGCCTTTTATATATATGTATTATCGATTTTCTGCACTATTATAAGAACTGCAACCTTGAAACTTCTGAATATCATTTCTTATGTCTTTGTCTATGAGTGTATCAAATTTGATTAAAATCGGACCACTCCTTCTATAACCCGATTTTTTCGATTGTCAATTTTCAATATTTATTGGGGGTACCTCGACACAAAACCTAGCTAAGAGCACTCACAGACGTTTATAGTACAACTGTGTAAATTTTCAAGAAAATTGGTTCAGCCATTTTGGAGTCTATAGGTAATGGACACACACACACACACACACACACAGACACACTGCCTAAATACTCACATAGACACACACATACACACAGCCACACACAGAGACAAAGTTCCATTTATAAATAAGTTTAGATTTAGATTTAGTTATGTGCAAGATTCTGGCAGGAAAATCTGGCCAAATACGATGACCCAAACTTCTTAGCAGTAGATGTAGCTATAGATTCAATGTAGTCATTCCACTTCAGGTCAAATGAAGAAGTGAGGCCAAGGAGGTGCAGCGTGTTGCTCTCAAGGAGACATACATTTGCCATGTTGATGGTGAGCAGGGAAAGTTTCTCTATGGTGGTTAAAGGAGAGCAGGTTTTTTCTTTTTTAGAACAAAAGATGGTCGGCCAGGTTCAAAATTAAACCTTGCCTGATTATCTTTCAATCAGAGGGTGAAACTTATGTAACTCTGGTTTTACTTTTTATTCTGTATTTTATTACAATTTTGCATGCTGTATTTTATATTAAGCATCTTTTATTACCATTTTCACTCTAGTTGCACCCACCCATTTTCTACTGTTTTCATTTTATATATATATATATAAAATGAAAACAGTAGAAATTTATAATCTATCTTTGCTCTACTTTCATATTGAGTGCTTTAGTGTTAGGATTTTTGTCTTGGGTTTTTTTTCTTTCTTACGTGTGCTTGACTTTTTGTTCATGTACTTCGTTTGTTTCTTTTTTTACTTCCCCTTCTTTTCCCTCCAAGTTTGTTCTCGGTGGGTTGCACAAGACGATTTAAATTATAGCTTAATGAATACTAGTTTTGGCAGAGTTAGTTCTGTTATTATTGGTATTGTAATTACAATAGTTAATATTATTATTATTAATATATATGTGTGTGTGTGTGTGTGTGTGTGTGTGTGTGTGTGTGTGTGTGTTTAGGCAGCAAGTTTTCTTTCAAACATGTCAGATTAAATAAATGGCAAACAAATATATTTGCTTATTTTTGATAAAATCTGTTCATATTCACAGATAATCTTTCATGTATTACAATCAAAAGATATCAGAAATAAGCTGTAACATTGAAAAATGTTATTTTCATTCATTTCTTAAGGTAGCCAAGTACTTTCAACCTTTTTCTGAGGTCATCTTCAGGGGTATGAGTTATGGTAACATGTAACCAGAAAACTGTGTTGCTAAAAATTACTGTACATTTTTTTCCTGCTTCAAATACTGGTCAGAGCAAACGTGTTTTGGGTTGGGAACAGCTTCTAAAGTAAGTCTTGATTCTGGTTTGATTTTATTTCATTTTAATTTTTTATTGTGGCTAATTTTAAGTTTTATAGTTATTTGAACGAGTGCTTTATTTTTTTCAAAGAAATTTTTTTCTGGATTTTAAGTAAGTTATAACTTAGTTAACTCAACACCCCTATTTTTTTTTTTCTTGAAGTAGATAGACTAAACTATCTCCCGCTTCACATTTCACCCATGTCTATTGTACAGGTGTAGAGGCTCATCCCTTGTTCCCTGTTTAGGATGTGGTTTCCAGTTTTCTCTTTTCCAAATCTTTTCACTCTTACGTAGTCCCCTGCACATCAGTGGCATTACCGCCTTGCTCGGGGTAATATGATTAAAAAAAAAATATATATATATATATTGTCATCCGCAGACAGATCTGTTTTGCTGTATCACAGCTCATCAGTACGGTTAGACTCCGATTGCTTTTTAACCCAGGATTGAAACCCGACCGAATTGGCATCAGTTGGCAACTCTACCTCTAGGCTATGGGCATTCAGTGGAAGAAGACAGACTTTTTAGCACATATATTATCTTTATACGCGCTCAATAGCTAGAGTGCTCTAATTCATTTTACTGAATGAGTGATGTGTACACGCCAGAGTAGTTACTGTTTTTCAAAGTCTAGCATTCTTCCAGAGTGCTCAATCAGGGTGTGAGAGTGTAAATATTGTCAGAAATATATATAAATAAATATATGTAAGTAATATATATATATATATATATATATATATATATATATATATATATATCGCTTAAATGTTATTATTAGTGGATATTCATATTTGAGCAAATGCTCTGTTTATTCACTAAACAGTATATTTTGAGATTTACAAGCCATTTCCTGTCCCAGTAAACCCTTAATTAGAGGTTGATTTCAAGAACAACAGTGAGGTTTACTTTGTCATCCTTGGCAGATTTCCTGTTGAGATGGGAGTATATGGTGGTATCATCTGCATAGATGCCCACTTTTGGAGATGATGACATCTCTTCATATAATTGCAGTAATACCTTATGTTTGATTTCCCTTCAGACTAATACTCTGATTTTGGTTGTTGCTATCATGGCATTTTGGTTCATTGTGCTCACAAGCCTTCATCAAGTGTCTCTTGATTTAAGTACCCCTCAGGAAAATTATGCTTTTTATTTAATCTACAAGTGTGAATTATTATCATTACAACATCCATATATAAAGATATTTGTTCTTATTTTTGTACTACTCACTTATTGATCTCTTTGTTTTGATTGAATCTAATTGAACTCACAAATCATCAAATTTTCAATATAACTCTATTGTAAAGTCTGGACAAAACGGTCCACAAAACAACCATTCAAACAATGGTACTATAAACATAAAATGGTACTATAAACATAAAATATCTTTCAATCTGGCCAAATATAGTAAAAACACTGTTCTATTAAAGTACCTAATATACTGTTTAGTGAATAAACAGAGCATTTGCTCAAATATGAATATCCACTAAAAATAACATTTAAGTAATATATATATATATATATTACTTACATATATTTATTTATATATATTTCTGACAATATTTACACTGTTCTATTAAAGTACCTAATATACTGTTTAGTGAATAAACAGAGCATTTGCTCAAATATGAATATCCACTAAAAATAACATTTAAGTATATATATATATATATATATATATATATATATATATATATATTACTTACATATATTTATTTATATATATTTCTGACAATATTTACACTATTCTATTAAAGTACCTAAGGAAAAAGAATGAAAAATGCATACAACCAATTACTGAATGGGCTACTGTGAAGAAAATTTATAATCTATCTAAATAAATAGCAAATTCTGTCTGTCCATTCATGTGTCTGAAACTCCTCTAACTTGAGCCACATTTGCTATTCATAAATATATTATACCATTTTGGAATCAGGTTGATCCTGGGATTGAAAATCTGCATTGGGATTTATATCTGGATGAGGAGGGAGCATTTAAAAATTTAAATTCTAAAATAACTGAAAAAAAAAATCAGTGGTTTTAAAAGTTTTTAATTTATATTGACTATAAATAGGAATTTAACATTTTTTGTTTTAAATTCAGTTTAAAATATCTCCAAAACTTTATGATTTGAGGAAATCACTTTTATTTCTTCAAAATGACAAGGAATCAGGTTTAAAGTGAGAGTTTTTGAAATGCTATGAAATTTGTAATTTGAAGAACGCAATTTTCAGCTTGAATTGAAATTACGACCCAAATTGATCGTTGGGCCGGAATTAGACTTATAGCCTGAATAGGGGTTGAGGAGGGGTTTTGAAGTTTCATGGAATGAATTGAAGAATTCAATCTTATTATTGCTGTTTTCTACACTGAATCAAAAATTTCTTTAGTTTTGGCCCATGGGTTTAATTAGCTCTCCACAAGAGATAGCTTTAAAAGTCCACATGGAGTGCAACTTTTAAGCTAGTATTTTATATTAGACTATGCCAAGATGAGAAACTGACCATAGTCATATAATCTATTCAACAAGATCTGCTAAACTAGAAAAGCAAAATTATGACAACATGTAGACAGGCAAAGTAATACCTATGAGAACATAGGGTGACCATCTGACTGTCTCCACCTCATGTGGTTGGGGACAGCTTGTGGAGCCAAAATGTCCCCTGAAACTTTTAGGGAAGAAATTGACTCAACAGGCTCAGGGTGAGAACTGTTACAAGTACAAGGAAGTATATGTGACTGACTTTTTTAAATACCAGAATATACAGATATGAAGTACACTGTAGCATATAATTTTCCATGATTAGACAAAGAGTTTAACTGTTGGTTTAAATTTTGTTGTACTGTTTAATGAACTCATTGGGGTGAAAATATAGTAGTTTGTGAACAAACTATTATTACTTCTTCTTATTACTTCTTATTCAACCCCCTCCACACACATGTAAGTTTGCGGTTGTGAAAAAGTAATATCAAGGCAATAAAACCAGTTAAGTATGAATGTAACAAATATTTCCCTTGGCTAACATGATGCGTTAAATAATCAAATAGATGTAAATGCATTTCACCAAGAATTTATATTGCTTCTCATTGCTTGGCAAGATTGAGGATGGTATGCTGTCATCCCTATGACCACCATCAATGTCCATTTGAATTGACTACCTTCACTCGGACACATTCACAGACTCCTGGCCACTACATAAAACCAGGTTATTTACCATTACGTTCATCTAAATTGCTTCCTTCTCATTTTCTATCAACGTTTGATATATCTATCATGCTCTGCAAATCAGGTCGTTCTCATGCACCTATCACTTTGGTATTTGAGAATTCATAAGTAATATAAATATCACTTTGCCAGAATCAAGAGAAAATAGAAAAATTTCAATCACCGATCCAACCCTCATCATCTCCCTTGTGTACATTGAAACTGTTACAGCCATTATCATCAATCAATAAAATCGGCATGAATTTTGTCTTGTAAGATATTTTTTGTAATTTTTTTTGCATGCATATGGAGGTGGTCAGCTGTTTTCTTATACATCACTTTCATAAAAGAGATAGCCTTTACATAAATACATACATACCTCTGTGTGTATATATATATATATATAACTAATGTTCACCCCATACAAGAGCCAAGGTCCACTCAATTTAGAGAGTTATTTTTTTTTGGCATGTGAATGAAGATGGTCAATAGTTTTTCTTTCATACAAAAGTTGGCTTTTACACACACACACACACACACACAAATATATATATATATATATATATATATAAGTAGACATTAAGGTAGAAACAGTCAAAAGATTTAAAACCTGAAGAATGCATTTAAGCATAAAACAGACTGTCACCACAGGATGTTGACCTCAATGTCCACTTTTATATTTGCACATGCTCTATTTCTGATATTGACAATTTTAATGCATAAATATCTTCTTCTTCATGTTCCTTGTCCCTTCAGGATGTATGCAATCATGGACTTCCACTTAGTTCTGTCTCTTGTCACTCTCAAAATTCTTTCTCTTGGTATCTCTCCTAAACCATACACTGCCATCCATTTGCTCAAGCCTATTAAATAGGTCTCATGCTGCTTTTTTCTGACTCTCTTTCCCTCTATCCGTCCTGTGAGTATTAAATTCTCCAAGCCCACCTTCCTCATTAAATGTCCCAGAAAACTCATCTGTTTCTTCTTTATGATAAGTATGAGTTTTCTCATCATTTCCATCCTCTTCAACACATCGTCATTAGTCATGTGCTCAGTCCATAGTATCCTCAGTATCCTTCTGTAAACCACATTTCTGCTGCCTTTATCCTTGAGGAGATCATCCAACATTCACAGAAGGACAGATATTTCATAGCAATCCAGCACCTTCTTCTTTGTTTCTAATGAGATTTTCCTGTCCTTCAATACTCTGGTTAGCTTTTAAAATGTGTCCTTGGCTATGCCAATGCATCTCTGGATCTCAACATCACACTTCCAATTTTCTGTCAGCATGCTTCTCAGGTATTTAAATTTCTTTACTTGTTTTATTTTAGTTTTTCCGACCTGTAGTTGGTATTTTGGGGTCTTTTTTTTGCTGATGATCATACATTCAGTGTTCTTGAAGTTTATGCTTAGTCCTTTCTTGTTGCTTTTTCTTGCTACCTACTGTAAGAGATCCAACATTCTCCTTTCTGTATCTACTATCAGCACTGTGCCATCTGCATATCTTACGTTGTTAAGATTGTGGCCACTAATGACAAATCCTACGAAGGGTTTTATTTCTCTCAGAATTGTTTTGCTGTCTAAGTTGAATAGATCAGGTGAGAAAACATATTTTTGTCTTCTGCTCCTTTATATTTTTCTATTTCTGATGAATTCACTTCCTATCTCTATGCAAGTTGCCAATATATATTCTATATAATGAAAACATAGTTTTAAGTTATGCTATATTTATGGATTGAACATGGGTGTAACAAAAATCAATCCATAAATATTTTTGTCTTGTTTAGTTTTGCCTTTTCAAACAGACTTTTTTCAATAGTTTCTAGCTGAAATTGATTAATGATGAATTTAAATTTTAATATTGAGTTTTTCATTTAAAATTTTGCATAGGCTAGTATTTCAGCCCACTTTCCTGTTGCTGTTTGTTTCTCTCTCTATATATATATTGTATGGGTTCTTCTGTGTGTGTATATATATATATATATATGTATGCATGTATATATTACTAATTTTCACTGTATACAAAGTTTAGTAGTCCCTCAAGTTAGAGAGTTACTGGAGGCAATTGTTTTTTAAGTGGTAAGTGTAAAAGGAATATTTTATGTGCATATGTGGAAAAGATGACAGTTAACTCTAAATTTGTAGGAGTTAAAACTGTAGTGATCAGGCATCCTTCTGGGATTCTGTTCTACAAAACAGCAGTTCTTGGGAAGAAGCTGTCCACCTGGAATTTATTAAAACTTTGACAAAAACCTTACTTCAGATTTTCTACTCACCCTAGTAAAACCAACTGTACTTTGTACTTTGTACTCCCTGCACACCTGTTTGCACTTTTCCAAAAAGTGTTTTTTTGGGTTTCAATCAGTCAATGTATGGCTATTTTTGAGAGGTGTGATGGACAGACTAATGGATGTCAAAAAGTTATATATATATATATATATATATATATATATACACTAGCAGTATAGCATGGCGTTGCTCGGGTGTAATGAAAGCTTTAAAACTAATCCATGGTCCTGGGGCTCAGACTCTTTGGATGTTGGCACGAAACACTAAAAGGCAATAGTTGTTTCCAGTTAAAGTGAAACCATAGACTGAAAGAAAAATGAATGGATGTAAGTCAAATTTTGATTTCCTGGTATCAATATCAAATTTTCTGCACTATTGTAAGAACTGCAACCTTGAAACTTCTGAATATTGTTTCTTGTGTCTTTGTCTATGAGTGTATGAAATTTGATTAAAATCGGACCACTCCTTCTATAACCCAATTTCTTCGAGTATCAATTTTCAATATTTATCAGCGGTACCTCGACATGAAACCTAGCTAAGAACATTTGCAGTTGCTTATAGTACAACTGTGTAAATTTTCAAGTCTATAGGTAACAGACACATACACACACAGGCACACACACACACACACACACACACACACACACACACACAGACAAAGTTCTATTTATAAATAAGTTTATATAAATATATAATATGTGTAATTCAGTTCCAATATTATTTTTTATATATGTCTATGTGTAGGGGTGCGCATATATATATATATATAATTTGCATCTGTTTTTCTGAAAAATAGTTTTAAGAAACATGTTATGTCGTGAGTAAGAATAAATAACTCAACAACAGGAATAGGTTAATTGTTGTATTTTGTGAAAATAGTATTTACAAAGGTTATTAGTATCCAATACAAGAATAAAGGTTAATCGTCTCAACCGTCGTAAGACGTATTATGAGCAATGGGTACTTCCGGGTCGTCACTGGAAGTCTACGACCGACTTGTCGATCGGCTGCTCGGCACACTCTCCTACATAGATGCCACCATTACTTTACATAATAATGGAATAGTCCATTATAGCCGAATAGGTGCGGGCGTCCCAACAAAACATATGTTATAAACTTCTACCAAAAGCACTATTGGATGCTTAGTCAATGAATGCCAAATGCTTCATTGTAGAGAAACAGTTAATGCTATCATTTCCAGTTCACAAGATCGGGACATGGCACAAGGCTTTTTTAAATTTGGTAACCCCATGCAGGTGTGAAGCCAAGAATAAAAATTAGCCAGATTTCTTGATACTTGACTTTTTGGTACACATTATGTATTAAAACTGACCCTATATTTTTTATATAATGTGGAAGTGCTGCCTAGCGTAACAGTCTCCTTGTGGCCAAAGCTTATACCCCTTCTACAGTTGTCTGCAAATGACCAGATTGCTTTCTTGGAACCAATATAAATCATGCCCACAAAATCCAGTACTTAAAATTTAAGTAATTATTTGCAGTATGAGTTGGTGCTGGACACTTCTTAGTTTAACCAAGATGGGATTTAAAATAAATTCTGAGGTTTGGTCATTTGGTCAGATTTTGAGAAGTTCGTAAGGCCAAGAACCTTTCAGCATCTCTTTGTAAGCAAGTAAACAGTGTTTTTTAAATATCTTTCATCAAAATATCTTAAAAAGAAGAAAAGGATAATTTCTTTTTTTTTTTTGCATATTAGTCATGGTTCTTAAAAACAGAGATAGATTTATCTTAAAATGCTTAAAAGTTTAATGCAGAAATAGAAAATAATAGAGGATAAAATCTGAAACTTTTTTTCGTTTCATATTGAACCTTTCACATGAATAAATAAAAGTGTTAAGATTTTTAAAGGTTGATAAAATCCTTTGTGAAGGATAAAATGTTTGGGAAAGTGATTTTATTTAGTTATGTTATTCTTTCCAATTTTTCTTTTTAAATTTCTTCTTATTTATTTTCATTATATCCAGTTTTATTCTATTCATTATTCATATATTTTGGTAAATGGAAACTGAGGAAAAAAACACCATCAAAATAGCTCGATGTAACTTTCAAAGAGACCACTTTAATGTTAACTTATCCAAATGGAACTTTAGGTGTGCTATTGGATATGATTTATGTTTTCCTCTCAAAGAACTGGTTTAGATTAAGAGAAAAAATGAAGACTAGAATAAGAAAAATGAATAATGGGTAAAAAGCTGAAAAAGAATAGATATAAAGAAACACTGAAAGGTATATATATATATATATATATATAATCATGATCGTAATATTATTTAGAAATTGTCTCCATAATATTTTATGGACACTTATGAGACTAAATTTCATGACAGGTTCACTTCATTCATAATTCACTATAAACTAATCATACTTTATGAACTTCAATATATATATATATATATATATATATATATATAAAGTGCTTAATATTCACTATATTTATGATAGAAAAGTGCTCAATATATGGGCTAGAATGTTTGTGGTTACAGACAGAAAAATAGATATAGTAATGTGACTGACAATTTAAAATGTTTACTATTCATTAGATGATCACTTAAGGTGTGAAACTGCCAGTTACCATGCAAAGATAATTTCTTTTTATAAATCAGTTCTTTTTATCTATCTATCTATCTATCTATCTATCTATCTATCTGTGTGTGTGTGTGTGTGTGTGTGTGTGTGTGTGTGAGAAAGTATATATACATGAAAGGGTGCTGAAAATTTTGGAGCCAACCTACTTCCTAAAATCAAACCAAAGCCAAGTTTGAATTCCAGTTGAATTTGTTGCATTCACTTACATGCAAATATCCTTGGGAATTGTATTAATCTGTTGCTTCTCCCTCCAGCTATGGGTTAACTAGCAGGACAGATTGGGTTCTAAAGCCTTGGTAGGCAACCAATCTACCACAGGAAGCAATAGCAATGTAATGTCAAAAAATTTTCTGCCCAATCCGTCATGTCTCTTTTGAGACATGATCACTCATGTGTGTATTACATATGACACTTAACTGACTGATATATATATATATATATATACAGTAATTTAATTGGTCAATGGTTTATAAAAGCATTATATCGCTACACAAAAATTTAACTGCTAGGGCCTTGGATGATTGGCCATTAATAATTACAGGGATCTACCTATTAGTAAGGATTTTATAATAGAGGAAACTGTTCTAGTGATTCTATAGCTGGAGAGCTTGATGAGTAAACTTTTGTGCCACACCTTGTTAAAGGTCTTTGAGGTATCTAATGCAATGGTCCTTGCAATATGTGTGTTGTCAAAGGCCTTGCTAATTTTGTATGTAATGATAGTTAAGTCACCAGCAGAAGATGGGGCTGGTCAAAACCAATACTGCATGTCTCACAGTGGATTTTTCCTACCCAGGTGCTCAACAACCTTCTTTTTGATAATGGCCTCAAAAGGTTTGCTGAGGATACCAAGGAGACTAATGGATCTGTACTTGGAGGGAGAGAATCAGTTGCTTGCATTCTTGAAGACTGGACATATGCATGTCACCTTCCACATGCTTATATATATATATATATATAAATATATATATATATAAATATATATATATATATATATATATATATATATATATATATATATATATATATATATAAAGTCATCTGTAATAGAAGTACATACAGGTTTTCTATTGTGGAGCACCTGATTAATAATCATAATTGTGTTGCTAGCTTTAATCTGGACGCATTTTCTATCTCAAACAGGTTTCACTCAAGTTACCACCTCAAAATTTTGGAAGCCATCTACATTCAATCTTTAAAGCCCTCTCTGTACAAACAGAGAGAGCATATATTTGGCCTCTAACTCATATCCATTTAGTTTTTTTCCCCCTTTCTACATCTTCGATGTTGTTTTAAAAATGCTAATTTCTTTACTCACCTCAATTTGGCTCTGTTGAGTGAGATGCAAAACCAGTTGGCCAACCCGTTTTTCAGTTTTAATTTTTTAGAGAAAATACCCTGATTATAGGTGGTAATGATATATATATATATATATATATATATACTGAGAAGGTACTGTAAAATTTAAGACCTCATATTCCTAATACTCTTCCTATTTGACCAAACTTCAATTTTTCTTTTTGTACGAGATTCTTGGTATTGCTGAGAACTTTTTCAGCAGCCTGTCATGAACATGATTATATATACTTATCTGATATATCTGATTAAGTTATATATGAAAAATATAAAAGCACTTCTACACACATTTACTTAAAAATATATTAAATAATGAATATATAAGTGTAAGTATATAAATACTGTAGTGTGTGCGTGTGTGTGTGTGTGTGTGTGTAAGCATATAAAAATACTGAATGAAGAATAAAGAGAAATGTATTGAAAGCTATTGACTTTTTAATATATATTTTTCTTATAATCTCGTACCTGTCTTTGAGATATTCTTTTTCTTTGTTTATTTTTTCCTCAGCCTGTTAAATTTATTTATGCCTGCTTAAGTGAGGAAAAAGATTGAATGGTTAGAAAAAAATGGCAAAATATGAAGATTTATTTACTTGTTATGAGACAAGCTCTTTCTTTGATAGAAATGCATTTATCTGAATCATGTAGTTTCTCATGAAAAGCAATTTAAATTTCATATATATATATATATATATATATATATATATATATATATATATATATGTAGTCATCCACAGACAGTGTATATATATATATATATAATGTTTTATAAGCATGGTGGGGTAATGGATCACGGCTCAGATTGATGAATTGGAAGGCTGAGTTCAAATTCTAGTTGGGTTCATTACATTCATTTACATGCAAGTATCATTATGAAAGGTATAAATCCGTCTCCCCTTTCTCCCTTTCTCCTTCTGGAGGTAAATAGTAGGACAAACTGAGTTCTATAGCCTTGGGTGGCTGAATCTAGAAGGAGGACAACTCTGATTTCAAATGAGTGGTTGGCAACTAAACCAGTGACCCCACCACCATATGGTCTGGTGAGAAGGATAAGTGGAACCCCTACAACACAGAAAACAAGAATTGTGAAGGCTGGATGAACTCCTCAGAGTCAATAGCCATCCACGCCAACTATAAGTTTTAACTCATGGTTGAAGTGGATAGCCTAACCATTCAGCAACTTGCCAAATGTTATGAGTACAGATGTGCCTCTGAGGACACAGACAATCAGAGTGGGGTTTCTACAGTAGGAACCAATAGGTCCTGAATTTGTATATTGATATGTCCTGGAAAGGGATATATATCAATACCAGATTGTTAAGTAGTTAAGGCAAATGTAACTGGGTAGGTCAGTCTAGTACATAAACGTAATCATCATATGCAGTATCCTGAGACGTAGGCAGAGTCAGTGGTGGTAGACCAATAGAGCTCTGGTGGAAAGATCTCTCAATCTCCTTCACTAACTCTGTCCTTGCCTTTGTCTATATCTATGGCTGACACCAGCCAATCACACTGAGGGGGAACCAAGGTGTATACATATTCGTTACCTATTTATTACAACATATATATATATATATATAATGACTGAAAAGTAACTCCCTATTTTATGTATGAGTTTGTCAGACAGGAGTTCTGACTTAATATTCTGTGACTTTTTTTGGATGGGGATGGGGGGAGAAAGGAGCAAGTCTACTAAACCAAGACTTTTGGAAGAATTTGAAGGGTGAATATATGAAGTTACACTTTCCATACTACAAGAGTTCTTGCTGAAATCAAGATTCCTGGGTGGCTCGAGAACCTGGTAGCAAAAACTGGTGCCTATACTGAATTTTAAATAAAGTCTCATGATAAATGCTTTCTTCTCTTATCCATAAAACTATTTGGCAAATTCTTTCAATATATATATATATATATATATATTATGAAAATATACAGAAATTTACGAAACTGGCATTAGCCAACATTTTTAATGGATACTCATTTTTGAGTGGAAAGTCTGTTTATATATAAAAAATAAACTGACTTTCCACTCAAATATGAGTATTCATTAAAAAATTATAATGTTAAACAAATAAAAGCTCATATATATATGTATATATAATCATATAATTATGAATTAAAAGTACATTCTGACACAGAAATTTCTATGTTTTGAGAGCTCATCATCAGGCAATGTTGGATGTTGGTTTTGAAAATGATTTATATTTAAATACAAAAAAACATGACAAAATCTTCCATGGAGAGATTCAAACCTGAGCTTCACGGTCAGAAAGTTAACATTCTAATCACTTGGCCACATGCCTATATATATATATATATGTATATATATATGCTTATATGCACGTACCTACATAAATGAAGAGAGAAAAAGGAGTGGTTGTTGAAAGGTTTTTCTTTAAACCAAAAAAGGATTCTCTTGATGTTTGGTCATTTGGTCAGACTTACAAAAACTGATTAGGCTGAGAACTTTTAAGCTTCCCTCACACAAACACATAATCAGAAAAGTGAAGCTGCAAAATAAGAAAATAGAGGTATCAATTTTTTTTCTCTTTCTTGTATTTTTTCCATTTTAACCTTTTTTTTTTTTTAAATAAAGAAAGACTTTGATTCTAAACCAAAACGATTTTTGTATTTAGGTAGTAATATAAAACTTCTAAAGAATTCTTCATCACATCAAAAAAGAACTTTCTTAAAACAATCCAAAAACTTCAAAGGTGAATTATTCTTGTGGAATGAAGTAACTCTGAAATTCAATCACCTGTGAAGAGTAAAACAAAGACAAAATATTTAAAAAAAAAAAAGCAAAAAAAAAACAACAACAAAAATAAAAACCTATAAACAACTATTTACCTTGGGCTAAACGAATTTTGATAACCCTGATCTAACCTTAATCTATGTACATTGAACTGAATGCTTTGAACCATCATAGGACCTACTCCAACTTTAAGCATTAACTCATACATTAATGTATATAAATATACATTCACATCAGTACACCTAAGATATATTCAATTATAATTCTTTTATCAGGTATCAAAAAAAATTTTTTAGAAACAGATAAATAAGAAAAACAGAAAGACAAAAAGTAAAACAAAAAAAAAAATGAAGTGGGTCAGGCATAAAGAAGAAAGCTTCAAAACTCACCACGAGTTCCCCAGCCACCAGCATCAACAAGCTGAACCTTGAAGAAATTTCTTCTTTGTAGATTTTCAATTCAGTTCTGTTGACATCGTATTGCGTGTCAGCAGCTCAAATTTATTGGCACAATTCTGACTGATGTGAAATCTTACACACGTTTAAACTCAAATGAGGTAAATGTATGCAAGCAATCCTGATGGAGCTGAGTGTTAAATTCAGGAAGAGATAAAAGAAATAAAACTTATGTATAAAAATTAAGTAAATAGTTATTTTAACCATTTCATGGACAATAAAATGTTTTTTTAAAAAATATTTTAAAAAAATATTCTTTGCAGAATATCAATAGTTCAGTCAGTCACTTGAGTGCCATATGTGATACACACTTTGGGTAATCATGTCTTGAAAGAGACATGACTGACTGGGTAGAAGGTTATCCTGCGGTAGGTTGCCATTGCTTTCTGTGGTAGACTGGTTGCCAGCAAAGGCTATAGAACCCAATCTGTCCACATAACTGGAGGGAAGAGATGGATTAATACCTTTCTCAAGGGTATTTGTGTGTAAGTGAATGCAAGTCATTCAGCTGGAATTCGAACTTGGCTCCCTGATTTGTTATTCAGAGTTGATATCCACTGCACCACAACACGCATCACATCACTAGTTCACTTGTTTATAAAATAGCTTTTGATTTAAAAAAAGAATAGTTCTGTCATGGTTTAGAATAAGAATGAATTTATGCTAAACTTCTGATACCTGACAGCACTAATATGATAACCAAGTTTACAATTCAAGTTGGTTCTAAGCTAAATGTGAATGGAATACTGTTGCCATATCTAGTCAGCTGCTTCTGTCGTTTATCTGGAGGTTCGGAACAAAATTCAAAGAAGGATCTGCAATGTAATTGATCCTGACTTGTCATCTCAAAATCAGTCATTTTCTCACCAATGTGACATGGCTTCCCTCTGTCTTTTCTACAAATATTTTCATGGCAAGTGTTCTGGTTAACTCTTTTCCCTGGTGCCTCGGCCATGTGAATTTAAGTGTACTGCTAGATTGACATCTACTTCCCACCTTTTTTCCATTGAAATAGTTAAGTGTAACTAATACTTCTACTCACACAGTTTATTTTCTCACACATTTCACTTGTGGAACTATCTACCATGTACTTGCTCCCCTGATAGCTACATTTTCCAAAAATTTGAATGCAATGTCAGTTGCCATCTTCTATCTTCTTGAATCCCGTTCATCTTTTATCCTTTCTTTAATATCTCCCTGTATCCAGTCTTTTCTCACACTGTAACCTCCTACACACTAGTGGTGGTTCTGCTTTGCTTGAGGTAAAAAGATTTTAAAAAATATGTAGGGTTTTCTGCCTATCAAAAATTATTTTTCACTTGCCAATAAGGATTTTACTTTACAATGTTTGAATGAGCTGAATACAGATAATTGATGCAGAGTGTTCCGCAAGGTCCTCAGACAACCCTCCTCAGGTTTTGAATTTAGATTTGTTCTTCTCCTAGACCGGTTTCCATCCAAGGTTTTTGAACTCAGTCTGTCATGATACTAACCCACAGATGAAGAGAGAAGAGATGGATTCATACCTTGCCCAAAGTTATTAGCACATATGTGAATATGATGAACTCTACTGGAATTTGAACTGATAAATATACAGGGTGTCCCAGAATTTGCACACCATATACTAAATTTTATGTTTTAGATTTGGTTTGATATGGGTGAGAAACTAACAGTATAAGAAAGAGTTTTTATGTTTGGACGAGATGGGGCAACATATCGCTCTGTGGCTCAAGAATTCAACCACAATTATCCTGAGCGAGAAAAACCATCGGGCCACACTACTGTCTGTCGTTTGATCAACGCTTCCAAGAAAGTGGATCAGTTGCTGACTGTGAGAGATGTGGTCGAAGAAAAAGTGCAACTGATGAAGAAACATCCACCATGGTTCTGGCAAATGTTATTAGAAGCCCCATGAAATCAATAATGAAAATAAGCCAGGTGCTAACAATTAGCAAATCATCAGTACAAAAGACTTGATGCATGTGTTAATGCAGAAGGTGAGCAGTTTGAACATCTGTTATGATTATGATCAATAAAATTTATATTCATATGTATTTTTATAAAAATTTAGATGGTGCACAACTTCTGGGGCACCCTGTATATATATATGATTAAAATTGTTATTTAAAATTAATTTAATTTATATTGCAACATAGAAATTTCTTTGTTTAGAGGTTTTACCTCATCATCAGGTAATGTTGTCTCATTGTTGTGAAAATGATTGACATTTGAATGTATAGAACAATTCGCTTGTTATTTAAAGAGTTGATATGGATGGGGGAAGACAGAAAAATATATATATGTGTTTAATTTAACTAATCAGAATGAAGTTCAACTTTTAAATTTGAAAATATAGGTTATATGCATGGGGGAACACAAGTTTTTTTCTTTCAATCCTAACAGGAAGGTGTCAATCCATTGAGTCACCATCTAGACTGCTTTTTCTGATGCGATGTATCCATTTTTATTACAACATTATTGTCTTAGCTTTCTTTGTATACAAGCATTTTTTTGAAAAACAAAAAGGAAAGAAAGAAAAATAAATTATCAGATATATTTAAGTTAATGGATATTCTTTTATGAAGAATTTTTTAACCATATTCTAAGAGTTATTTCATTACATTTATTTAATAGTTTTTTTTATTCTTAATAATATGTAGTTTTTCATATATACATATATATATAAGGGGCATGGATCATTTAAAGACCTACATATTATAGCTTTTTTAAATTATTTTATTTGTTTCTTTTAGATACCAAAATATTTCGATAGTAATATTCTATTTTTGTACTTATCATTATTAAATGAAGCAGTTTGTACTACCAAATAAATCTTTATATTTATATTGAGAATCTTTCTAATCTTAGGGTTTTCAGTAAAAGAAATAGCACATTGAGAATTTGGAATTCTAAAACTGTTGGTTCTCTTCATCTGGATATATATATATATATTATAAGGAATTGAAAGAACAGTTAGATTAAAACTTACTGTTCATGCTTTTACTTTTATAAAGAGTGCTCAATACAAAGTAGAGCTTAATATTGTAATTTTGTTATTACAATTGTTTATAAAAGCATTATATCACTACACAAGATTTTTCATGTTTCAGAACAATACTGTTCTTCTTCAGGTGGTATTTTAAAATGAACCATTGTGATAACAAAAGTATAATATATACTCATGCATATATAAAATGTGTCAAAATTTCAGATATGACTGAAATATATCTGTAAAAGAAAATCTGATTAAAGACAAAAATAACTTTTTAAAAATTCAGAAATATCACTTCCTTTTGTTTATTTGACATTAAGTTATGTCAGTTAACATCTTCTTTGATTTTAACTAAGCATTTCAGTTGACCTGATGGATATTTATGGGTGTCTCTTAAATTTACAAATTTTTTTATTTGTTTGTAATTCTAAGATGATATGTTGAAATTATTTACATTGTTTGAACTGTTGTCCTCATCTTTATTGCTATATTCATGATATTTTGTTCATTGTACACTCCAACTTCTTCAGATGACTGGAATTTTGAACTGAACCTTTTATTTAAATCACTAAGGTAGATTGTTCTTGTTCCATGAGTCATGCCACTTTCAGAGGTCTTAGTTATCTTCCTTTTAACTCATTTTCTAAGTTTTTGTTCACCTCTGCTGTAGCTAGGTATTGAACTCAAAACTCAAGTCGCTAGATCTAACCAATACTTTTATCCATTGGGTCATGTATCTTTGAGGACATTTTCACTATTGTTTATAAATACTCACATTTGCCTTGATAAAGTCCATCAGTAGAGAAAATGCATCAGCTAAAATAGGTTTTCCTTTTGCCTTTATATATATATATATATATATATATATATATATATGTTGTTTATTTGAGCATCAGTTTCTCTTCTATACAAGTCCCATTGAAGATTATTGACAAGGCACTGTGATTAAGCTTATTACATTTTTCTTACATTTTTACAAGCAATTTTTTTAGGACATAGAGGGTTTAAAAACTGTCCAAATGATCTGTAGATACACGTGCTTTCACTTAATCTGGTCCCCATTACCAATAATGTTTTCTTGTTTTACTGAATATGTAGTTTATATATCTATGTAGGGATGAAAATGTTTTTAATTTCTGAACATGGTCTACAAGTTATGGCTGTTTTCATAATTGATATTATCAAGACCTGGTTGCCTCATTTTTATTGTTAATGCTTCTGTTATTTTTAACTGTTTTTTTTTTTTTTGCAGGTTAATAAGTGTGAAAGGCACTTTCATGTAAATGGACAAATGTTCATGTATCGAAATTTAACAATGAATATTTAAATAATAACTAATTTCAGTCTCTGATTTTGAACTTATATATAGATATATATGTGTGTGTGTGTGTGTGTGTGTGTGCATATTGTCTTACATAGATTGCATGATGCAGAGTTTCATGCATTATGCAATCATCAGGTGCATATTAGAAACTGATCGTTTAATAGATCTGAATGTAAGTTCACTCAGTGTTCATGGGAGTTAGGTTACTGTTTTTTATATACAAGTTTCAATGAAGATGACTAACAAGGCACAGTGATTAAGCACTTTATTAAATTTTTCTTGCAAATGTACAAGTGATTTATTTTCTGGATATAATGTATAAAAGCTATCAAAATGATCTGAATACTTTTGACTAATTTCTTAGCCATTATCAAGGATGCTTTTTTTTGTTGTTGTTCAACTGAATATGTAGATACCTATTATACATGGATATAGAGATAGGAATGCACTTTAATTTATGAAAATGGTCAGCATGGTGTGATCATTTTCTTAACTGATATTATTGAAAGGTGCCTTAATAAAAAAGAATCCAATGATATCGGTTCACTACATGCTGATCATGTTTGGAAATTAATAAATGGTTGGCAGAAGTGGGAATAGGAGAGATAGCAAAAAGACTAAATTTATTAAGAGTTACAAAGAACAGGTATTCATGGAGAGCAATTATGTTTTTTAACTCGAAGGGAAACAGTAAATTGAAGTTAGGTAAGAAGATTGCAAGCTTCTCTTCTTGGCATAATCTACAATTTTTTTGTTCCTCTCATATAACTTTTACATTTTTCTATTAATGTTCTACACTATTATTGAGATGAAATCTTTCTACTCTCCAATTTTTCAAATGTATTTAGATAGAACAATGCTGTTCTGATACTTATTCAGTTTTTCAAAGATCTTGTATGGTTATGGTATTTCTGTTTAAATTTATATGCTATATATATATATATATATATATATATATATATATATATATATCAGAGTCTAACCATACTGATGAGCTGTGATACAGCGAAACAGATCTGTTTACGGATGACAATATATATATATATATATATATATATATAAGTACAAAAAGTTTGTCTCTTTAACAGAGTAGATTCATGCTGACTTTGAAGTTTCGTGAAGACACTATTGTAATGTTCTCACTCATCAGGGGTGTTTGGAAACAACCTTGACGAGTGAGAACATCACAATGGCGTCCTCACAAAACTTTAAAGTCAGTATGAATCTGCTCTGTTAAAGAGACTCACTTTTTTGTACTTATTATACTCTATCTACACCATGTTATTGAGAACTTTACAATTAAAACCCTACTTGGCAAAATACATCTTATCAGTAAAACCACTGAAAAACAACAACATTGGTGTTAAACATTATCACAATTAAACAATATATATATATATATATATATATATATATATATATATATATATATATGTTATAATAGAACATCCTGTCACACCTGACAGTTGATTTGCTGAAAAGATTAAGAAGTATCGAAGTAAGGAAGTAGGAAACGATTCGACTTCTGCTCCCATTCTGTCTTGACTTACCATTTTATGAACTCTCTGTTATTTGTATTTTTCCGTACAATATACTCTGATATTTGTTTACCCCTTATGTGTTGTGTAAATCTTTCCACTTGGAATTTACCTTGTTGTTTATATCGTATCCACAATATAACAATATATATGTATATATATATATATATATATATATATACACACACACACACATATATTGTTTGTGATAATTACCTGTATGAACTCTTCTTGAGTTTACTATAATAAAAATTTGGTTTGTGATGAAGTGAGTATTCCTCACAGAAATGATCATAAGACACATGTGATTTTTGAAGTTTTATTTGAAAATATATATATATATATATATATATATATATATATATATATATATATATATATTGCAAGGAGACCCATCTGAGGGGACAATGCAATTAGCTATCAAGGGAAACATTTTCATGTTGCGACTTCTACAAATCTATATCTACTAGCTTCACTTTTGTACCCCAAACAGTTTTTTTATCATTTCACCCCAAGCAAGGTGGTACTGCTATTGATGCACAGGGGCTGCATAAGAGAGTAAAAGTTCAGGCAGGAGGAGAATGAAGAGAAAGATGAACCATTACAGGAGGTGTCAGAGAAAAGGCAAGAGAAGGATGCTAACACAGAAGTAAAGAGAGTTGCAAAGGTAGAGAGAAAGAAAAAGAACAAGATGCATGGGGTGATGTAGAAAGAACTGGGAGTCAAGTGGATAAGAGATGGGAATTGACATTGCATTTAAATTCCTGGAGGTTGTAGCTGTCAGGAAAGCGAGTAAACAGAAAGGAGTTTTACTGGCAGTAAGTGTAAGAAAAGATGCTGATGGCGTAGAATCATCATCTAACAACAGTAATTTTTTTGAAGGTTTTTTTTTATCTAACATAAATTCTTTTTATTATAAAAATTATTTTTCAGTGGGTACACATGTTTAAGTTGCTATCACTGCATTCTAAAAACTTCATTTTTTTATTAAACAGTGAAATTAACAACAACCAGCCTAAATCAAGAAGTCCTACTAAATAAAATTAATTATTCACTTATCTTGTTTCTATAGTGGGTTTTAAATTTTACACTCAAGTCTCCTGAAGAATGGATATAATTCTCACAAAAGACAAAGAAAAAAACAAATTAAATGAACATTTAATTTTATTTGTTACAGTTAATGCTCTATCACTTGATATTAAGCACTCTAAATAACAGAGCATAATCTTCAAAAATAAACTTTTTGACTGTTTTTTGATAAAATACAATATATATATATATATATATATATATATATATATATATATATATATATATATAATAAACTGGCAAGCTATATATATATATATATAATAAACTGGCAAGCTATATACGAAAATTAAAACAAAAGAATGGAAAAGTATGTCCAGATGTAATCACACCTATAAAGACATCTTAGAATCATACAAACCTGCATAAATGTGTTTTAAGATCTTTAAAGATTTTTAAGATTCTCCCTAATTTTGAAAATTTTTGATTGTTTAAAAATTCCAGTCACATGTTCAGAAAATATTAGAAAATCAGTTGTTATAAATCACCTGAAGATACTGAAAGGTTGAAACATAGGTTGCAGAAATAATTTATTTTCAAATGAAAAATATTCAAAAGCTCTAAAATATAAATGTATTGAGCAATTTTTAATACAACTGGGTACTCGTCTAATTTAATTATGACGAAAAACTATATATACATATAAATATATATTGTTAAATATAACAGACAATGAAAGTATATTATGTTTGATCATGAACCTTTCTAAGCATTGTATTTTGGCTTTAATTTATAGTGAAAATAAAGTTAAAATTTGTCCAACATTTGGATATTTCTTTTACTATGCTGGTTCTAAGCTTTTGGCTCATATGAGCCATCTACAGTATGGCTGTAGTGATATTAACATAAAGATATTTTAAAGATTTAATTTTTCTCATCAAAGATAATTATTTCTTGTATTGACCTAAAACATTGCTATGCAATGATAACAGTCACCAAACAGCAGATACAGGTTATAAATTAGTAATGTGCTTCTATGACATCACACCATGTGAGAGACAACAGAAATATATGTCTAAATGTAGTGTAATGTGTTGTGACTGGATTGAAATGTGATTTTATTGAGTATGGGTTGCTTTGATTTAATGTAAATGGCCTCCAATATCTGAAAGTCCTTTTTCTTGTGGGTATGTGTGAGTATTATTGTGTTATCAACTAAAATCTGTCTAATATTATGTATATGGCTATGTTTTGTTTAATAGTGTTGTTTAATAGAACTTTGATCAGAAAGGTGACAGGTAAGTCTATGAGAGAGTATGGTTGTAGTAAAGCCAATATATGTAGTGGGTTTATTATGAGTATCAGAGATAAATTCTCTGAACAAGCATGTAAATTGATAGACTACATTAGTATTCTGCAGAGGATTTAGTTGTGTGGTTGTAGAGTTACTAGAGATTATGAAGTCAATTGTTTTAAATTTTTTATAATATATAATGAGCTTAGTTCGTTTATTATTATTAATTGGTTTAACATTTCTACCTATTATGTTTTTGAGTGTTATTAAATTTTCACCAGAAATTAAAGCCAAAACTGGATGTTTAGAATGGCTCTTGATTAAACATAATAGACATTAATTTTCTGTTATATTTAACAATATATGTTGACATAATAATCTGCTGCCTCAATACACAATATATATATATTAATGCTGAGAAGTTTGTCAGTCAACTGAGCAGGTTCATACCAACTTTGAGATTTCATGAGAACACCATGATGATGTCGTCACTTAATCAACCCAATCAAAACAACAAAAATAAAAGCAATTGACCATCCCCAGAAAAAAAATCAAATGGAACCAAACTCCTTATATATATATATAGGAGAAAAAACAGGGTTAGAGCAGCAGAAAAAAACCTTGTCCTAACAAGTGAAGACATCGTAATATTGTGCTCATGAAACTTTGAAATTGGTATGAACCTGTTCAGTTGAGTGACAAAATTCTCAGCATTAATCTTATCAAAGCTCTATATCTACCCTGATATCAAGCACTCTACGACAAAAACCCTGCTTGCCAAAATACTTTTAATCAGTAAAACTACTGAAAAAAAACTTTGGCACTAAACATTATCACAACTCAACACTATATATATATATATATATATATATATATATATATATACTAGCTAGCTGTATAGCACGTGTTGCTCAGGGTTTTTTAGTGGTTATGTTGAAACGCAAATGTCAAGTGCTTATTCAAAAAACTCCAATATGAGGTTGCTGAGATGCATAAGTTTAAAAAATGCAAAGTAAGTATTGGTTTTTGTTGTATTTGTAAGACAGGATTCATGCTTGGTCAATCATGAAAATAAACAGGAATAATACATGTACAATTGGAAGAATGAGGGCAGGCATTATGAGAGCCTGTAATGTGATGTGATGATGTTGTGATGGCAAAGGAAGCATTCCAGAAGTTCAGTAATGTATTAAGAAACAGGACAATTTCACTAAAAACAAAGAAGAGAGTACTGGATTGCTCTGTGTTGTCAGTTTTTCAATATGGCAATGAATGAATGCTGGACAATATCATTAAAGATGAAGGAAAAACTTGAAGCAACTGAAATGTGGTTCTACAGAAGATTGCTGCGAATATCATGGATTGAGCATGTGAGCAATGATGAGGCTTTGGAAATGATGGAAACAAAAAGGAAATTAATACTGAGCATCAGAAAGAGACAGCTGAAATTCCTGGAACATGCAATGAGGAAGGAGGGCTTAGATAACCTAATACTGACAGGCAAGATAGAGGGGAAAAGATATAGGAGAAAGCACTGGATAACATAATTGAAGGACCTAATCAGGTGGATGATGGAACGAGGGTTGCATGGTGCAACAAGAGAAGGTATCCTAAGAGCCACCAAGGATAGAGAGACATGGAAAGCCATGATCGTCTACATCCTGAAAGAACAGGGCACATAGAAGAAGAAGAAGAAGAAGAAGAAGAAGAAGAAGAAGAAGAAGAAGAAGAAGAAGAAGAAGAAGATGTTGGGATGCAGAAGAAGTGAATGCATTATCAGAGGGGTGGGCACCTTGTAGAAAATGTGAAATTGTTATGGCATATGATAAGGTAGAAATTACAAAAAAGACTTGATTTTTGTTGGAATACAATTTAGCATTTCAATAAAAAAAGCAACATTTTCACATAATTTTCACATGGTGTGTCAATTGAAATTTTTGTTTGCATATCAAGGCATCAGACCTTGATCTGCCAGTGACTTCATTTTAGTTGAGTTTGGGTGAAGGATCTTAGAGAAATGCATAAAAGTGCATAAAAGACCACCCAAAATTATGTTTGTCATTGATTTTTGACAAAACCTGTACATTGATTTAAACATTCTTTGTGTACATTAAAGTTTTAGACCTTGATCTGCAAGTTACTCTATTTTAATTGAATTCGCGTTAGGAATCTCGAAGGAGAAAAGTTTGAACATTGCAAGCATTTTGGTGATTTCTGCCTTACCCTGTAAATCAATTCAAAAAATTTTTGTGTAGTTCAAAGGTTCATGTCATGATTTACAAGTGCCCAAATTTTGGTTGAAATCAGAGCAAGGGTTTTGGAGGAGTAGGGTTCATTAAAATGGAGACACACAAACACACAGACAGACAGACAGACAGACATCCATTTATATATATATATATATATATATATATATATATATATAAGGATAGCAATCTTTGTTTTTTCATATTTCATGAATGTGATAGATAAAGACAATTTTATAAGTTTTTTATTCAATTTTTCCAGTATTCTTACTGTTTTTCTCTTGAGAACTAAGGAAATGTAAAAACTGTCCCTAGTAGTTATTGTTCCAAGCACTTTTGACCAATTCCTTCATCATTTTCAAGGGGTTTGGCTTCATCAGTGGGTAGAGGAACTGCTCAGAGGAAGGAAAGTGTAACCTAAACATTCCTAGTGCAAAAGGAACTGGCAAGCTGGTAGTTCCAATCTGTATTGAAATGTTTTCAAAATACTTTCTGCTCCCTAATTTATAGCTCAAAACCACAGAGATGCATTCTGGGATTTTTTCCTAGCCAATAAGATATACACTATTGTCTGGCCAATGATAGTCATATTCAATGAAACATGTATAAAAGAAAGTTTGCTGCTCAAATATACAACATATATATATATATATATATATATATATATATATATTGATGGTTTTCAAATTTAGTTTTTCTAGTGTGCTTTTTTTTTATGAAAATGAAGAGAGTGTAGAAACTGTTCATGGTAATTATTGTCTAAAGCCCTTTTAACCAATTCATTAGTCATTTACAAGGAGTTTGTTGCTAAAACATAAACACATAAAAAAGCAGTGTTAAGTGGTGTTTGTAGTAGTAATTCTAATCTTATATTCGTGTACCTTTAGAACATCGCTGACACATTCAGTCTTGTTTCAAGGAAAGCAATATTGAGGATTGGCTTAAACTGTTTCTATTATCTTTAAATGTCTTTTACAATTTGATATTTTAAAATAACAGCATTATCTATAAGGATTATGCCTATGAAAACAATGAGTTGTGCATGAGTGTAAATGCTTTCTTATCAAACTAAGGTCATGTAAGTGGGCTGTCAGTCTTCTATATGAACAATTTCTGGACTGTCTTGTTCGCATAAAAGAAAACTGTAAGAATAGTAAAAAAATAGAATAAAAATCTTAGAATATTTTCCTTGTCTTTCAGATTCAATGAAGGGCAGACAGAGTTGCAGTGAGAAAAAAGGGTGGGTACAAGGGGTATTGAAGAAAGAATAAAAGATGAACAGTATTCAAGAAAATAGAAGATGGTAATTGATGTTGCATTTAAATTTTTAGATATTGTAACTATGAGGGAAACAAGTAAACAGAATGGAGTTTCACAGGCAGGAAGGATAAAAAATGAAACTGTTGTAGTAGAAATGGTGGTTGCATTTAACTATTTCAATGGTAAATTTGTGGAACCTAAATGCCAATCTAATAGCATGTGTCACATTGGTAAGAATGTGAGTGAAGTCAAATTAGAAGTGAAGGACCAATTATATTGCAGATCATTCTTTGGATTTTGTCGAGAACCTTGAGATGAATAGCAAGAGTACCCAGCCAAATATGGCAACAGTTTTCAATGCAAGGATGAATGGTAGATTTATAAATGTGTAAGATGGATTTTGAGGTAAAAAACCTTCTGGCCCAACACAGAGACCCAACGTTCCTAGCAGTAGATGCAGCTATAGATTCAATGTATTCATTCCACTTCAAAATATATATATATATATATATATATATATATATATATATATATATATCATTTCAAATTGTCGGTTGTTTATAACCAAGTTTCATTAAAATTCGTTAATTTCCGTAACATATTTACATTTGTTGACATTACGATACATTTCAGAGCAGGTAGTTCCGATGAATCAAAAATTGTGTTATATAGGCTTGATTAAAACCTCATTTAGACTGGAGGTCATTTGTGGTTGAGCAGTCTAAGATGTTGCCTGATCAAATGGTAGCTTCCCCTATGTAGATAGGAGTTGCAGGTTTGAATCCTGCTGAATGACACACATTTTTGTAATAAAAATTTATCGTAAATAATCAGGCTAGTAGATATAAATATATAATATTGTTTAATTAAAAACAGAATATCTACTTAAATATGAGTATCGATCAAAAATAATGTTCAAACAATTCATTTCAAATTGTCATTTGTTTATAACCAAGTTTTGTTAAAATTTGTTAATTTCCGTAACATATATATATATATATATATATATATATATATATGTATATATATTGAGGAAATAGGTATGATATAACTCTTCAAAACAAATAAATTTTTAAAAAAGAAGTAATTTAGGGGAAGAGAGACTTCTTTATTTTGCTTTTATTATAGAAGATATTTTTCTTTATCTGAAAATAGATGTCCTTTATTTCTGCATGACACTGACAGATAAACAATTTTGTCAGAGATAACAGAAAAGACTTCAGGCAATCAAAGAAATCAGAAACTTAAACAGAAGTCTGCAGACTGACACTTTTTAACTTAATTTTGATCTGTAAGTTTCACTACATAATATTCAATCTGCATGATTAATAGTTCCCACTAAACTGAGTGCATTAACAATAATGGAAAATATTTGTTGTATATAACTAATATCTTTTTATATGAAGTTATGGACATACTCTCTCATCTTACACACACACACACACACACACACACACACACACACATGCACATATATAAGTTAATGTTGTAGAGTAGCTAGCACCCCTTCAGCAATCTAACTGATGGAGTGGTTCATAGCCTGAAAAAGTCTGTGAGTATGTATTTAAAGGGTCGTTTTTTTTTAACAAGTCAATTTATATTCAGACTTATTTACTTCATTGGCTATTTGCCATTTAGACACACATCTATTTTAGCCATAAGTTTTGTCTTGTTAATTGTTTGTAACTTTTTTGTTCTGTATTTTCATATATATCCATTAGCACTGGATAATGTGCTGAATAAATAAACTAAGCACTCATTCTTCTTTGTGTATCATTCACCTTGATGATACAACAGTTAAAAACAGTTCTAACCAAATAACAAAATAAGGTGTCAACTATGGTATTTCTAGAATATAATATTTTTAAGGCAAGTATCCTTTGTAATTACAGTGCTCTATATAAAGAGATAGAGCATTAATAGTAATAAATAAATATTCACTTGTCTGTATTCTAAGTTTTGCTAAGTTAAATCTAGTTGTCAAGTTATTTGATTGTAAAATTAAATTTATTTTCAGAGATCATAGAAAAATATGAACTCTGAAAATAAATTGTTGAACTCAGAGTATTGCTCATATATATATATATATATATATATATATATATATATATATAATTAAATAAATTATTATAGGTACAACATTTTTATAATGGTAACAAATAAATTCAATTTCATACTTACAAGCATTATAGATGGTAGAACAGTGAACTGGTTCTCACTGAAGCCATTTACACAATTTCTGCTACTTATCAGGTGTTCAGCAATGGCTACCACAGAAGTGTTCACAAGTTGACCCACATGAAAATCCATTTCAAGAATTCTTAGTGGCACATGCTGTTTTATCCTACAATCCAATCTCTGTGACATCCTTCCTATATATTCATTACCACAACTACAAACTACAAATAAATCTCTAAATAACAGCAGAAATATGATCCGGAGGAAGTAAGTTAATGGTGTTATACAGGATAAAATATGTAATTTCTCAAAGGATAAGCTGGATAAGCCCTATACTTTGGAAAAATGTCCGGTGTATTTAAGTCTACCTTATATTGGGTCACGTAGTGAAAAGCTGGCTAAGCAAATTTCTAGATCAGTTACTACTTGTTATTTTTCTGCTCAGGTTAGGGTCAATCTTGGCACTCGTTCTCCTTTCCCGTCTATGAAAAAAGACTAACTTCCTCCCCATCATATTTCTTTTTATATATATGTATAAGAACAAAATGCTCTTCACTTATTTGCTACTTAGGTTTCAACCATATCAGTCTCATATATATATATATATATATATGTGTGTGTGTGTGTGTGTGCGTGTATGTGTGGCCAAGTGATAAGAATTTCACTTTCTGATCATGAAGCACAGGTTCAAATCTCACCATGATCAATTTGTCAGGAAGGTGACTTCTTGATGTTACTGTTATTGGTAGGTGAGTATGTGATCCTAGTATGCAGTACCTTTAAAAAGTGCCTGAAAACCATACCACAGGTTGACTCAAGCCTTGTCAGTGAATTTGGGTAGACAGCTCCCGTTGAGAACCTATCGATGGTTGTGCTAGCTCAAATTCACAAGTCATCATGACTGTGCCTTTGAGTGTCCTGGCCTTGTTCAGACTGATGTTCAGACCAGATAACATGCACGTGCTCTCTCACAGAAACTATAGCTAAGGTTTGCACAGCAAAGTTGCAGTATAAACTACAGGTGGACTCTGTAGGTATTGAACAAACGCAAGTGTGCCTGAGCAAACATCTGCATTGGGAATTAGCTAGCTGCCATCCTCAAATTCAAGTCGCCATTATTATTATATATATACTTCTTTGTTGAAATCTTTTTCCAGCTTCTTTTCAAAACCTTTGAAAAAATTTTCTGATTCTTTTCTCTATTTTTTTTGCTTCCTGCCATCTACTTTGTCTTTTTTTTTTTCTGAAATTAATTTTTTTCTACATAGCATTTCCTTTTAGGACATTGGCATTGAAAACTCTTCACATCTTCTTGTTCTTTGTAATACTTTGTAAATTATCTTTTTGTTATCTCGCCTTAAACCTATTTCTGCCATCCATTTACTCACTGCCATCCATTTACTCATGGTCATTAGTTAGGTTATGCATTGGCTTCTTCGATCCAATTCAATTTAGATTGTGAGTATCAAATTCTCCAAGCCCTCTTTTCTCATTATATGCCCTAGAAATTACAACTATTTCTTTCTAATGTTAAGTCTACATATCCTTTTTGTTTCCATTTTCTCCAAAACTTCTTGTCATTTACCTGTTTAGTTCATGCTCTTCCCAGCATCTTCTGTAAGACCACACTTTTACTGCTTCAAGTTTTTTTTCATGTGTGTTGAGATGGTCCATTATTCTTTGCTATTAATAATACGACTCAAAGCAAAAGAATTTTTCATCAGATGATGAATAAAAATAACCTTACAGAAAGTAATCAATACTTGATTAGCAAACAAAAACAGCTATTGATTTTGTTAATTAAATTTTCATTACTTGCAATTTTCCAAATTTACTTTTTGCCTGCTATATTTTAAAATAATCAGAAGGATACAAATTTAGTGCCAGTAAATGATAATTACTTTACCGGAATTATCAAATTTTACCAATTTTTTTTTAGAGGGGGGAACATTTGTACACAATTCTATAAAACATGGCTTATGAGAAAATGTATTCTGATATGTTATAAATGACAAAGTAGAAAAGTTTATGTAACATGTTTTGACCTCTAAACAAACTTCATCAGTAAGAAACATGAAACATGTTTTGATCACTAAACGAACTTCATCAGTATGGTTCTTATTGATGGAATGGAGGAGCAGCTATAAATGTAAAGTACCAGTTAAAATGCTTTGAAGAGAAATGCTGAAGTCATAAGAACAGTAAATTTTAAAATTTCTGATATCTGACACTGATCTGAGCCAGTCTCATAAGATTTCCCAGTTGATTTTTTTTTAATGCAGTTACTTTTAAATATCTCACATTGTGACCACAGAAGATTTGTTAAGAAAGCTGAAAGGCTGTAAGAATTTGGATGCAACTTTACCATGAAAGTTTCAGCAATCAATGCACTTTCTATACATGTTTGTCTCAGTAAACTATTTCCTCAAGCAGTGTTTTTTTTAAATTGAAATTTTGATCAGATTTTTTATGATGAATGACTGATGCACTGAGTGTATTGTTTTGTAAAAGATCCCTTGTTTTCATGTAATCTTTCCACTTTCAAGGATTTTTCTACTTTGTTATTCAGTCAACCATCATTTTTCTGATAATATAGTAATTTATGTATTCATCTTCTCCCATTTGTTGTATAAAAACAGTTTTCATAAAACTATTTCATATCAATAAACAAACTATATACTAAAAAATAATACAAGTGATTCAATAGAAACAAAAATATGCCCACTAATATCATATACTTGAAAAGTCCTATAAAGTCTTGGCCACATGATATTAATCTGCTGTTGGCTTCATTTGAAGTGGGTTTTTTTCTTTTTAAATTAAACGTAGCTCTCTCTTTTGAAGAACTATTCTGTTGTTGCTGTTGAGATGCTATCTTCAAAATTTGCATCGACAAAGTGTAAAAAAAAAGGAACAAATCTTCTTGAGGTGTCTTTTTTATAAACTTGCTTTTTACAACCTAATCAAATCAATGCCACAACATGAATTTGCTTTCATCAATCTGTTCTGTCCCACAGATTGGTCAATTTAAGTTGTAATGCAGTTTGGAATGACAAAGCTGAAAATCTTAGAACAGAAAAAAAAAAACAATGAATAAATCAAAAACTAACAACAAAAAAATTTCAAGAGGAAAAAAAAGCAAATTTTTAGAAATTTATCCTTGATTGTTATTTTATCAAATGAGGAGTGTAATCATATTTTTTTCTTTTTATATTTAAAAAAAAAAAACAGTCAATGTTTAGTTTTGGGTCTTAAAAGATTGAAGACTTTGGTCAGTTGTATTAATTCTTAACTGGCAACATTTCCATCCCTTGGGTACCAAGTTAATTTCAAAGATTTTTCTCAAATTGCTCCTTAGAATTTCTCTGGGGTAAAAAAATAAGAAATATTAGGGATGGTAAAAAAGACACAGGATGAAAATGTTTAAAAAAAAGCAAAAAGAAAGGAAAATGGGAAATAATGGTTTTCAAAAGGTGGAGTAAAATAAAAGAAAAAGCCTTAGGGAAGAAATAGAGAACAAAGAAGATTGGAGAAGAGATTGTGAAGTAAAAGATAGGGGAATAATTAGTTAAGAAAATAGATTGGAGAAGAGATAGTGAAGAAAAAAGACAGGGAATGAGATAGTGAAGAAAAATACTGGGGAAGAAATAGTGAAGAAAAAAAGATTGGAGAAGAGATAGTGATGAAAAAGAAAAGGGAATAAATAGTGAATAAAAAGATTAAAGAAGAGATTGGGGTGAAGTAAAAGATGGGGAGGGGAATAGTTAGTGTTAAGAAAAGTAGATTGGAGAAGAGATAGGAAGTGAAAAGAAAAGGGAAATAAACAGCAATAAAAAGATGAAAGAAGAGATTAGAAGTAAAAAGATAGGGGAATAATGAAGTTAAGAAAATAGATTGGGGAAGAGATAGTGGAAGAAAAAAAAAGACAGGGAAAGAGATAGTGAAGAAAATAATAAAGAAATAGTAAAAAGGAAAAAGATTGAGAAGAGATAGAGATGAAAAAGAAAAGCGAATAAATAGTAAATAGAAAGATTGAAGAAGAGATTGTGAAGTAAAAGATAGGGGAATAATTAGTTAAGAAAATAGATTGGAGAAGAGATAGTGAAGAAAAAAGACAGGGAAAGAGATAGTGAAGAAAAATACTGGGGAAGAAATAGTGAAGAAAAAAGATTGGAGAAGAGATAGTGATGAAAAAGAAAAGGGAATAAATAGTGAATAAAAAGATTAAAGAAGAGATTGTGAAGTAAAAGATAGGGGAATAATTAGTTAAGAAAATAGATTAGAGAAGAGATAGTGAAGAAAAAAGACAGGGAATGAGATAGTGAAGAAAAATACTGGGGAAGAAATAGTGAAGAAAAAAGATTGGAGAAGAGATAGTGATGAAAAAGAAAAGGGAATAAATAGTGAATAAAAAGATTAAAGAAGAGATTGTGAAGTAAAAGATAGGGGAATAATTAGTTAAGAAAATAGATTAGAGAAGAGATAGTGAAGAAAAAAGACAGGGAATGAGACAGTGAAGAAAAATACTGGGGAAGGAATAGTGAAGAAAAAGATTGGAGAAGAGATAGTGATGAAAAAGAAAAGGGAATAAATAGTGAATAAAAAGATTGAAGAAGAGATTGTGAAGTAAAAGATAGGGGAATAATTAGTTAAGAAAATAGATTGGAGAAGAGATAGTGAAGAAAAAAGACAGGGAATGAGATAGTGAAGAAAAATACTGGGGAAGAAATAGTGAAGAAAAAAGATTGGAGAAGAGATAGTGATGAAAATGATTGGGAAGAGATAGTAATGAAAAAGGATTGGAGAAGAGAGAGAGGGTGAAAAAGATTGGAGAAGAGATAGTGAAGAAAAAAGTTTATGGAAGAGAAGGTGAAAAAAATGATTGCAGAGAAGATGGTGAAAAAATAGAATAGAGAAGAGATAGTGAAGAAAAGGGATTTGAGAAGCGATAGTGAAGAAAATAATTGAGGAAGAGATAGTGATGAAAAAAAAATGAAAAAAATAAAGAAAAAAGATTAGAGAAGAAATATTGTAAAAATGTTTGGGGTGGAGATAATAAAGAAAAAATATTGGAGAAAAGATAGTGAAAAAAATATTGGAGAAGTGATAGTGAAGGAAAAAGATATAGTGAAGAAAATGATTAGGGAATAAATAGTGAAGAAAATAGCAAAAAAAAAGTTTGAAGATAGGCTGAAAGAAAAAAAAGATTGTTGAAAGTTAGTGAAGAAAATAGATTGGAGAAGTGATAGTGAAAAAAATGCTTAGGTAAGAGATAGTGAAGAAAACGATTGGAAAGTGACAGTGAAGAAAACAATTGGAAAGATTTAGTGAAGAAAAAAGAGTGTTGATGGTATAGTGAAGTAAAAAGATTGAGAAATAAATAATGAAGAAAATAGATTGAGGAGAAAAATAATTGGTGATGAGATAGTGAAGAAAAAAGATTGGAAAGAGATAGTGAAGAAAAAAAGAGTGTTGATGGCATAGAGAAGTAAAAATATTGAGGAATAAATAGTAAATAAAATAGATTGAGGAAGAAAAATGATTGATGATGAGATAGTGAAGAAAATACATTGGCTGAAGAAATGTTGAAAAATAAGATTAGGGCAGGGTTAATGAATAAAAAATAGTGAAAGAGAAAGAGAAGGAAATGACTGAAGGAAAGATAGTGAAGGAAAAAGATTGCTGAATAAATAGTGAAGGAAAAAGATTGGGGAAGAAAAAATATTGGAGAAGAGATGGTAAAAAATGATTGAAGAACAGAATGTGAAGAAAAAAGATTAGAGAAGATATAGTGTTGAAATTAGATAGGGAAAAGATAGTGAAGAAAATGATTTAGGAAGAGATTGTGAAGAAAAAAGATTTGAGAAGAGAAAGTGAAAAAAATGAATGGGAAGACGTGGTGAGGGAAAAAGATTGGGAAAGAGGTGATGAAAGACAAAAATTGGGGAAGAGGTGGTGAAAGAAAAAGATTGGGGAAGAGAAAGTGAAGAAAACAGATTGGGGAAGAGGTGGTAAAAAAGACTGAGAAGAGATAGTGGAGAAAAAAGACTGGCGAAAAAATAATGAAGAAAAAAGATTAGAAGAGATAGTGAAGAAAAAAGATTAGAAGAGATAGTGAAGAAAAAATTGGGGAAGTGATAGTGAAGAAAAAGATTAGAAGAGATAGTGAAGAAAAAAGATTAGAAGAGATAGTGAAGAAAAAATTGGGGAAGTGATAGTGAAGAAAAAATTGGGGAAGTGATAGTGAAGAACATGATTAGGAAATAAATAGTGAAAAAATATATAGGGTAGAAAAAAGTTTGGGTAAAATTTAGTGAAGAAAAAGATCAGCAAAGAAATAATGCAGGAAAAAAAGATTAGGGAACAGGTATTGAAAAAATGTTTGAGGAAGAGATAGTGAAGAAACAAATTTGGGAAAGAGATGGTGAAGAAAAAAGATTGGAAAAAAGATAATGAAGAAAAAGATTGGGGAAGAAATAGTGAAGAAAAAAGACTGAAGAAAAAAATGGTGAAAAAAGATAATGGAAGAGATAGTGAAGAAAAAAGATCAGAGAAGAAATAGTGAAGAAAAAAGGAGTGTTAAATAGATAATGAAGAAAAAAGTTTGAGGAATAAATAGTGAAAAAAAAACAGATTGGGGAAGAAAAATGATTGGTGATGAGATAGTGAAGAAAAAAAACTTTGGATGAAGAGATTTTGAAAAATAAGATTAGGGCAGGGTTAGTAAAGAAAATGATTAGCGAAGTGATAGTGAATAAAATTTGAAGAATAGCTGGTAAAAAAAGGATTGGGGAAGAGGTAGTGAAATAAAATATTGGAGAGTGATAGTGAAGAAAGAATTTGAAGAAGTGAGAGTTAAGAAAAAATATTGGGGAATAAATATTGAAGAAAATAGATGGAAAAAGAGAAAAGATTGGGGAAGAGACAGTGAAGAAAAAGATTGGAGAGAGATAGTGAAGAAATAATTTGAAGAAGTGATAGTTATGAAAAATATTGGGGAATAAATATTGAAGAAAATAGATGGAAGACGAGAAAAGATTGGGGAAGAGACAGTGAAGAAAAAGATTGGAGAGAGATAGTGAAGAAATAATTTGAAGAAGTGATAGTTATGAAAAATATTGGGGAATAAATATTGAAGAAAATAGATGGAAGAAGAGAAAAGATTGGGGAAGAGACAGTGAAGAAAAAGATTGGAGAGAGATAGTGAAGAAATAATTTGAAGAAGTGATAGTTATGAAAAATATTGGGAGGGGAATAAATATTGAAGAAAATAGATGGAAGAAGAGAAAAGATTGGGGAAGAGACAGTGAAGAAAAAGATTGGAGAGAGATAGTGAAGAAATAATTTGAAGAAGTGATAGTTATGAAAAATATTGGGGAATAAATATTGAAGAAAATAGATGGAAGAAGAGAAAAGATTAAGGGGAAGAGACAGTGAAGAAAAAGATTGGAGAGAGATAGTGAAGAAAGAATTTGAAGAAGTGATAGTTATGAAAAATATTAGAATAAAGATTAGAAGGAAATGGAAGAAGAAAAAGATTGGGGAAGAGACAGTGAAGAAAAGAAAAAGATTGGAGAGAGATAGTGAAGAAAGAATTTAAAGAAAGTGATAGTTAAGAAAAAATATTGGGGAATAAATATTGAAAGAAAAATAGATGGAAGGAAGAAGAAAAGATTGGGGAAGAGATAGTGAAGAAAAAATGATTGCTTAAGAGATGGTGAAAAAAAAGATTGGGGATGAGGAAGTGAAGAAAGAAGACAGAGAGAAAAGTAAAATATATATTAGTAAGTTTGAAGGAGACGTCTTATAAAGAGTTAAGCGATAGAAAATAAACATAATAATTGAAAGAGTTAAAGAAGGAATAGTGAGATGAGACGGAAAGAAAAAATATAAGTACAAAACAAAAGATGATAAAATTGAGTAATGTGAAATTTGAAGTTTAAAGACAAGATTAATTGTTAACATGAAGTCAATTTAAGAATAATGAGATGAAAAGAGGAGAAAATATATGAGACAGTGTGTGTGGATCAAAGTTTATACGAGACAGTCAAGAGAACTAGAAAGAGCAATTAAAAGAAAATACATGAAAAAAGAGATTCTCTGTGCAGATTTTAGGAGGTCCTGACTCTAAATGCAATATCAAAATATCTATTAAAATCAATAAAGAAATTTATTTTTAAAATGTATATATTTTGCTGTTGGGGAGATATATTTGCAACCCCCATTGGTCATCATTCCATGTATGAAGGACAAAAAAGGGAAAGAAGATAAAAATGGTAAAACACAAAGAATGATTTCTTTCCAAATTACCTTCCACTTTTCTTTGTGGAAAAGAAAAAAAATTCCGATTACAATTAACAGCGACCATGTCAAGATGTTAGCAATTTACAATAAGAACGAGGAATTCGTTTCTTTATCTCTTGCTGGAGTGAGATATAAAAAAGAAGATAAATAAAAGAGTGTATGCACTATATCTCCCATTGGCGATTTCACCTTGAGTTTAATATTAAAACCGGGTCTGATGAATTGCGTATCTAAAGAGGTGAACTTACCCTAAATGGATCTGATCTGACTTCTCCCCAGTGAGGGATATTAAATCAGAACATTGAATTACACCAACACGTATGTATGTGTGCAATAGTGGAGAGTGATATTATTTGTTCCAACTGCATTTTTGCTTTCTTCAGCTCGCCTTGGCTTTGCAAGACAAGGGCAGATAAATCTACCAAGAAGTATTTTGTATTGAAGAATTAGCATTGGACTATTTTCTGGTATTTGAGAAATGTAGTGTTTTTTTAGCCATCATTTCTTTTTGTTTGTGACTTATTCTCCTCGTACTTAAAGCTTTTATTGCTTGTTTCTTTCATTATTATCTAATGACATGCAGTTGAAATCAAAATAGAATTATTTCACTCCACTTTCTTTTTTTTAACATATGTTTGTCCATTTTGGGGTAAAAAGTTAAAAAAATAAACTAATTTGTTTGGTTCAGTCAAGTATCTGCAAAGTTGGCTTGTTCAGATTCAAGTTGTTTTATAGTGTGTTTTTGAATTTGTATACTTACAAAAGTGGATGGTCATTGTGGTATAGTGGATATTGGCCTGGAATGAGAAATCAGAGAGCTGAGTTCAAATTTTAGTTGAATTAGTTGCATTCACTTACACACAATTTTCTTTTTATAATTATATCGCCCCAAGCAAGACATTTTACTGCCACTGTTTTGCAGGGGGTTACATAGAAGGAAAGTTATGAGAAAGAGTGACAGGTTATGGGGGTGTCAGAAAGTGTGTAAGAGAAGGATGAGAATACTGATGAGAGTGGAGTGGATAGAGAAAGGAGCATGAGAGAGTGGATACAGGTTAGTGAGATAGAAGATGACTTTACATTTAAATTCTTGGCGATTGTAGCTGTCGGGGAAGCAAGTAAATGGAAGGGAATTTCACAGGTGAGAAGTGCAAGAAAAGAAGCTGCTGGAGTAGAATTTGCATTTACATTTTATTGGTTTCACAGTAAAATACCCTTGGAAAAGGTGTCAATCCATTTTTTGTCCTTCCAGCTATGAGTTGAATAGTAAGATAGATTGGGTTCTATAGTCTTGATTGGCAACCAGTCTACTGCAGAAAGAAATGGCAACCTACTGCAAGAAAATCTTCTGCTTAATCAGTCATAGATTGCATTTCAAATTGCTTTTTGCATCCACCCTATTCTCCAGATCTGGATCCAGCGACTACTGGCTATTTGCGGACCTCAAAAGATTGCTCCAGGGAAAGGTATTTGGCCACAATGAAGAAGTGATATTAGAAACTATGGTGTATTTTGAGGCCAAAGATAAATTGATCTATAAAAATGTTAGGATCAATTATATTGCAGATTCTCCTTTGAATTTTGTCAAGAACCTCAAGATGAATAGCAGGAGCACCTGACCAGACATAGCAACAGTATTCAATGCATGGATGAATGGTAGATTTATAAACATGCAAAATGGATTCTGACAAGAAAAACTTCTTGGTCCCACCCTTTTATGGTTAAAATAGTTAAATGTAACTGCCTCTTCTGCACTAATAGTTTCTTTTCTCACACTTTTCACCTGTGGAATTTTGATTTACTTGCTTCATTGATATCTACATTTTCCAAAAGTTTAAATACATCAACTGTCATCTTTTATCTTCTTGCATCCCATCCATCTTTAGTTTTTTTTCTACACTCCCCGTACCCAGATTTTTTTAACTCACTGTAACCCCCTGCACACTAGTGGTAGTCCCACCTTGCTTGAAGTGAAATGATAAAAAACTTTGTTGATTTATTTAAGATGGATTTATCTATTATGATATGTCTCTAATTTATATTTAGATACATTGTACTTATTTTTAAATTTAACTTGGATTGTTCACTTATATTGCATATGATCCATTATTGTACACAATTAGGTTACAATAAAATTTATATTTTATATGAATACTACCTGAAGAAAATTTAGACAATGTATTAAAGTGCTGGGACCCGTATTATAAATTTGGTTCTCCCGCCCTCGAAGCTTGCATTGGCTCTATAAATTATGATCAAATACAGATAAGAATGGATTGGAATTCAGTAGAATAATAAGATATAAAACAAGAATGTTACAAGAATTTTGAATTTTTTATGAATACTATGTTATGAAAACTGATATTTAGTTGGCCCGTCAAGAACATTATTATTTACTGAAGTTAGCTTAGGAAGGGGAACCTTTTTGTTCTGGAGAGCCCCAAGAAATTCATCAACCCTCATAGAGGCGGCATTCACCAAATTTCTAAAAGAAATTGCCACAAAAATATGTTAGTTTATTTAAGAAAAACATAATCTATTATGATACGTCTCTAATTCATATTTACATGCATTGTACTTATTTTAAAATTTTCTAGTAGGATTGATCACTTATATTGCAGATGATCCGTTATTGTGCATAATTAAGTCATAATAAATTTGCATTTTATATGAATACTACTTTATTAAAATTGAGATGTGGTAGAGGGAGGGACCATATATCATAGATTTGAGGGCACACAAGATCCTTGCACTGATTGTATGAGTGCATCAGTTTTATTTATTGTACAATTACATAGTATCTGCTATGCCTCTTAACTTGCTCCATAGAAACCTCAAAGTATTAAACTCTAGAAAAAAACTCAACAAATCATATATGAGACAGCATGTCAGAAACATAATCACTGTCCTTTCCAGAATTTGTTTTATGGTAGCTGTATCGCATCTGTACACTTGTCAAATTTAGAATCTTATCAGTGAATGACAAAATGGAAAAGTGCAATATTTGTATAATGAGAAGCTTGATTACTCATCATAAAAATCACAGTAGCTAAAACTTGAGATATACATCCTATTCTTTCTTCTTGCCAAATCACCTCTGCCAAATTCCAATAGGTACCAAACATACCAATTTTGGCGGATAACCAAATTAAGTACCCTGTTGGCGTCAAACTAATTTCAGATGAGATTTATTGGCTTTCTCTTGTTGAAAACCATGTAAGAAAGACCAAACATTTTAATCTAACTTAAGTTGTAAAGTCACAACTGTGTAGAAACTTCTGTCTTGGTAAAAATTCTTATAAATGATAAGACATTGTCAAATAATCACTTTAGACATTGATAACTGTCTAATTGCCAAAGAAGAAATCTTTGATTTGCTGAAATCAAAATTTACAAGACAGAGGCACAGTTTTTAAATTAGGAAAATGAATAATAATATAATGCAATAAAATCAAATCCTTTTATGAAATAGGTAACTCCTATGGCTTGTCAACAGTAGTGGTTGATTACCATGAGTGTAAAAATATGTCATTTACAGTCAAAAATTTAAAGGAATAATAGAAGTGATGACTGCTGCCATATTTATTATCAATCATTGTTGTGCACTTTATTAATAAATGACACTGAATTATCTACTCTTGTTTCTTATATATATATATATATATATATATATATATATATATATATATATATATATATACTGGAATCCCACAATTAGTATGGCTAATGTGTACATTAAAAGATATGCACTAATCAAAAATGCATTAATTGAATATAACTAAATTATGTAATTTGTACCTCAAATTTTAGTGTCATTCACATTTCTAATTTGTGTACTTTTTAATTAAAATATAGGTACATATTTTCTATTTTGGGAAATTATCTGAACATTAGTATTTTAACTTAAAAATTCTATTCAGAGTTATTCCATAGTAAACAACAATTTTGATATTATTTAATAAATTATGTCTTTATATATATATATATATATATATATATATATACACACACTCACTTTTCATTTATTTCAAATGCAGATTGAAATTTTACATTTGGGGAATAGTTATTTCAAGAGGTTACTATTACCCCCATTGTTCAACCACAAGTTGGATGTAAAATAAAGAAATTTTAGTGTACCATAAATAAATGTTAGTCTTAGTGTTTTTTATGAATCAGCTATAATTACCAGCAACATGATACTAATACAAACATTAGTGTATACATGGTACACTGCCATAGCATATGAGGTTAAAAAAAAGTAAAAATTATATGGCAATAACAAATAGGCGTTTAATATAGCAAAAACAAGTAGAACACATTCAAAATACCTAAATACTTCCCAAAACAAGATGAATGTTCATGTTGTTCAAATGGATGAGAATATTTTAGCAAGAATAGACAAGAAATAACATACTGTCTGGTCAGCAGTACTCCTTGTGCATCTACCCACAATGGCAAAGATAGAAGAAATTCTATATTTTAATTTTGATATTCAACTTCTGATGATAGAAAAATCATCTAATATATATATATATAACTGAACAATTTCATACAATAACAGCTTTAAGGAATAACAAATTTAAATTAGTTTACATCCAAACAACATTTTAGAGACTAATTTTATCTTTTTTATCATTTTTTTTTCAATTGGAGTAGATAGACTAAACCATCGCCCGGTTCACACTCCACCCACGTCTATTGAACAGGTGAAGAGGTTCATCCCTTGTTCCCTGTTTAGGATGTGGTTTCCAGTTTTCTCTTTTCCAGTCTTTTCACTCTTTTCTTTATTTTTTTTTTTAATTTCCAATTGGAGTAGATAGACTTAAATATCGCCCGGTTCACACTCAACCCACGTCTATTGAACAGGTGAAGAGGCACATCTCTTGTTCCCTGTTTAGGATGTGGTTTCCGGCTTTCTCTTTGCCAATCTTTTTACTCTTACGTAGCCTCCTGCGCATCAGTTGCGTTATCACCTTGCTCGGGGTGATATGATTAAAAAAAAAAAAATTTCACCCACTTCCCACTCTCCAAGCAAGGTAGTATATATATATATATATATATATATATATATATATATATGTGTGTGTGTGTGTGTGTGTGTGTGTGTGTGTGTGTGTGTGTGTGAATTCAGTTATTTCTTTTTAAATTATTTGACTTCTAAACAAGGCAAAAATGCTACTAAGGTGCAAGTGGCTACTGAGGAGAAAGAACAATAGATGAAGCTGACTTAGAAAATGTTACTAAGTATATATATATATATATATATATATATATATATATATATAAAACGACAGACAAGGTGCTGTGGTTAAATGAAATAAGGCAAAAAATACTCATTGTGGATCTTCGTCACCAATTTGTTGTGCCAAAGCTTAATGCAAATTTTTGTAGCCAATTTGTTATAAAGTTGTGGTGGCGAAACTTCGCCACAAAGTTGTAGTGACCAGTTTGTCCACAAGTAAAACATGGAACACAGGCGGTAGGTTCAAAACAGTGCATTAGTATAACAAGCACATAAATATACATGTCAGTTAAGTGCCATACGTGATACACACTTGGGCGATCATGTCTCGAAAGAGACATGACTGACTGGGCAGAATATTATCCCACAGTAGGTTGCCATTGCTTTCTGCGGTAGACTGGTTGCCGACCAAAGCTATAGAACCCAATCTGTCCTGCTATTTAACCCATAACTGGAAGGAAGAGACGGATTAATACCTTTCCCAAGGGTATTTGCACATAAGTGAATGCAATGAATTCAATTGGAATTCGAACTCGGCTCCCTGATTTCTCATTCCGAGCTGATATCCAATGCACCACAACGCACATCTGCAAGTAGGTGTCAATAAACATTAATAGCAATAAGTAAGTCCGAACGATACAGATTACTCCGCTTATTGTCTGACTAGTAGCTGGCTTTAACTGCATCCTTAACTGCCGTAACTGCCTCTTGCACGTAAGTAAGAGAAAGAGTAAATTCCTCGTAGGTTGGCACCATAACACCCACTCCTAAAATCTCAACTCCACAGGAGTCTACAGAAATTTTTTTTTCAAGTTCACGGTAGACACCTTTGACAACTTTTAACTGTTTGTGGTCTTAATATTTTTACTGTTTGGATTGACCACTACTAACTTGGTTGCTTTTCTTTTTCTTTTCGAACGGCGTATTTAGGGAGCCGTTAGAGGGGTTGGAATATTAAAAGTGTCATATATTGTATCATATATTTGTGTCATATATTTGTGTCATATATTTGTATCTCTGTTTCCTCAGGAAAACCGTTATCTGCCTCGTCAGTTAGGCGTTTCCTTAGTTGATTTATGTGTCTTTTATGGGTGAATTGTGGACCCTTTATTTAGTAAACCATATTCCCAATTCATTTTTTCTATCGTATCCATCTCCCAAAAAGATTTGTTGTCTTTAAACATTTTGAAAATGATTTTTCCCCTGGGTTATACCGTCTTGCAGGTACGATATTGCTTCTTTTTGGCTTCGTCTGTTTTGGCAGTAGTTTGTCATAGACAGATCGTGTACGACGCGCGAACATCACTTCGACTGGAGATTGTGAATCTGATGTCTTGTCATTCGGTGTAATCCTGTATACTTGCAGAAATTGTTGAAGGGCTTTTTCAGTTGGTGTATCACTAGCTTTTTTCAAAGCTCTCTTCAAGGTATCTACGAATCTCTCAGCTAGTTCGTTTGACCTAGGATGATACAGAGCTGTGGTGATGTGTTTAATCTGATAGATTTAACAGTATTCTCTACATTCTGCAGATGTAAACTGAGTTCCATTATCAGATACTAAGGTGTCTACTACTCCGAATCTAGCAAACATATCGTGAGTTGGATTTTTATATCTGTATACTTCAGGCCACTTTGAGAAATTGTTGACTACAATGATGTAGTAATATCCTTCTAGATGTCCCGCGAAATTAACGTCGATTCTAGACCAAGGTAGGCTCGTTTTTGGCCAGGGATTGAATTTAATAGGAGGTGACACATTAGTACTCCTTGCATGGCCAGCGTGAAAATCTTTCAAAATGCGTTTCTGAAGTGTTAACGAAATCACAACGCATTCCTTGTATAGTAACACCTCAATAATACAGAAAAATGTCCATAGTTCGCTGGTCCTTTTCAATAATTTTCGCTTTTATTTTCTTAATATACTCATCATAGTGAGCCTCTTGTTTTATTTGTTCCAGCGTCACTGGAAGTTCCCTTACCGTATAACAAATGGAAGTTTTTAATTCTCTTTCAGATTGAAGGGAGATGAGCGCTGTATCATCCAGTGGTTCTTTGTACTTGTGAATTAGTCTTGACAATCCATCCGCATGGCCGAATTTTTTCGTTGTCACATACTCCATTTTGAAATTATAATTCAACAGTATTGTACGCTCTGTGTGCGTAGGCAGACCTTTCTTTGAGCCAAAAATAGTGAGTCGTGGCTTGTGGCCTGTCTGTAAAGTGAATTGTCGACCATAAATATAGCGGTGGAACTTCGCAACTACAAATATAATTCCAAGCGCTTGTTTTCAGTCTGCGAATATATTTTTTTTCCGTGGGAAGCAAAGCTCTCAAAGCGTATGCTATTGGTTTTACTGTTCCATCGGTCATTTTGGGAAGAATGCATGCCCCTACCCCATACGAACTCGCGTCACTGGCAAAAAAGATTTCCTTATTCGGGTCGTGATACATCAGAAACAAGTATGACATTAACGTTTTTTTTTTCTCTCAAATGTATGCTGACATTCTGCTGTCCAAATCCAGGGCTTGTTTTTTTTAAATAGTTCATTAAGAGAAGCACGAAAATTATGCATATTTGATATGATACCTGGTAATAATTTGCTAGACCTAAGAAGCTCTGTAAGGGCGCCGACATGTCTTTGGTCGCGGTAGCCCGTTCAGGATTTGGTCTTCTACCATCCTTGTCAATTATGTGTCCTAGATATTTGATTTTTCCATGAAAAAAAAATCACATTTGGTCTCTTTAATTTTGAAACCGTACTCTTGGAGTTTAGCAAAAAATTGTGTACATGATCCTTGTGTTCGACTACGCTTTGGCTTTTTATTAGAATAGCATCTAAGTCAGCAACAACGAAGTCAAGTCTACCCAGCATGGTATCTGTCATGATAAGCAGATAAGTTGTTCCTCTTAGCATGATCCCTTAAGACAAGGGCTTATAATCTGCCCTTGGTTTCTCCACTTCCTGTAATGACCGAGCATGAATAAAACATGTCAGATCCGGAGTCCCTGCCTTCCTTCTTAATATCGAATCCATCAGCATGAATGGATCACGTATAATGTAACATGGTGTCAGAAAAAGGGATTACAAATACCCACACGGAAAACAGACTTGAATATTACGGAGGAAAAAGGATTATTTAGCCCAATTTTGGGACAACTCTTAAAAAAAAAAAAAAAAGGGAGCGTCAACACATGCGCATTTGCCAACGAAGGTAAGAGAATTTTCTCTATAATTTCAAAAAAATAAGAGAAATAACGGAACTACCATGGCAGCTTCATTCCAAATACCTCCACCAACGATAGATTGGTTTAGTGCGAACCTATCCAAGGCAATGGATAGATTTATCCGGCAAGTCAGGCTTCACTTTGATGGTCCGATGCGAGACGTGGATGATGATATCAAGTTACGGTATCTTCTTCTGTGGACTGGCGTCGAAGGACAAGAGATAAGTGACACATTCTCTTTTAGGGACGACGAGGAAAGAACTGCCGAAGCATATATTACACATTTTAAGCAGTATGTAAGCCCTCGTTCGAATTTTCGCGTGGCCAGACACGAATTACTACAATGTCGCCAAAGCCCAGACGAGTCTGCACACTCATTTTTGAAACGACTTCGTCAAATAGCCAAACAATGTGAATACGAGCAAGTGGTAGAAGACACACTCGTAGTTGACCTTTTCATATTCGGCATTTATTCAAAGTCGGCACAGAAATCCTTAATCAAGGAAGGGAGCGACCTGACCGTCGCAAAAGCTCTACGCATAGCAGAGACGGAGGAAGTGACTTGTAAACAAGTTGAGGCTATCCGTATCCCGTTGGAAGACAGTAGCACGCACATGATACGAGCAAAAAATAGACAGACGCAATGTGGATGCTGTGGCAGACAACACCCTCGTGGAGAGTGCCCTGCAAAAGGGAAAACATGCGTCTTATGCAACAACAAAGGACATTTTGCGAACGTTTGCCGAACCAAGAAGCAAAGGAAAAATGTAAGAACAAAACAACAGTGGAATAAAAACAGAAGAATCCACACAGCAACTCAGGACGAAAATAGTGACTCGAATGAAGAGTACTACTTTCACTCAATCCAAAATTTACCAACAAACGCTGCGGAGGCATATGCCAAACTAAAAATCGGCAACAAACAAGGACAAATAATTGTAAAAGCGAAAATAGACACAGGAGCAATGAGCAACCTGCTACCAAAGACGCTGTATAAAAAACTGACGGGCATTCAACTGGAAAAGTCTCCAGTCCGATTGATTGCTTTCGGTGGATCAGTAATCAATCAGGAAGGGACATGTCGATTAGGGGTAAGGTTCCGAGACAGACATATCGTCACAACATTCCATGTTGTAAATTCTCAAGGACCAATGTTAATAGGACTGAAATCTTCACGGGATTTGGGGTTAGTAACCCTAAATTTAGCTGTGAAATCAGACACTCCAGCTACAGCAGTACAGTCAGGGGATGCTCAACGACCCCAACACAAGACAAAACCCATTCCAGTGCCAAGATCAAGCCTCAAAGGAAAAACAAGAATGGAAATTCTAAAGCAAAAAGAAAAATCAAGGGAATATTACAACAGGCAGAATAGTAGACAGCATTCACGTCTACACGCTGAACAAAAAGTTTATGTCCAGCATGAGAAAACAAGGCTATGGGAGCCTGGGATGATCCGTCATCATGATACCCATCCAAGGTCGTACACAGTTGAGTCTGAAAGTGGTAATATCCACAGAAGAAATCGACAATATATCAGACCAGCTAAGGGAGACCCAATAAGGAACAATGATGACCAACCGCCTACAACTGAAGCAAAAGGAGCACATAATAGTGTCAGTACTCCACTACTTCAGTATACTCAGCAGAGTTCATCAGTGACAGAACCCAACCAAAGAATATTATCAGAGGAACGAACACAACCCATGTTGGTAAAACAGCCAACCTCTGAACCCCCCGTCAGCAGGCACTACAGACCCGTCCCAAAGCCGAGACGATCCATGCGGTGTGTAAAGACTCCTCAGAGGCTAGACCTCTAAAGATTCCCCCTACAAATATATAGACTCTAGCCCCCAGTAGCAATCTTAAAAAACTAGAAGTAAAAAAAAAAAAAGAAATTAAAAAAAATTATTATAAGAATTATTAAATGAGCCCACTCTCAATTGAGAAAGGGAGATGTCATGATAAGCAGATAAGTTGTTCCCCTTAGCATGATCCCTTAAGACAAGGGCTTATAATCTGCCCTTGGTTTCTCCACTTCCTGTAATGACCGAGCATGAATAAAACATGTCAGATCCGGAGTCCCTGCCTTCCTTCCTAATATTGTTGGAAATTTACAGATATAACGGGTCTCCTGATTGGCCGAAGACCCGAACCTCGTCTTGGACTTGAGGCGGGCCTTTAGGCCAAGAAGAGGCTCGCGTCTTTTTTTTACCCTTGTTTTGGAGAGACCAGCATGCAGAGTCGGGACTGACAGCATCGGAGGAGTTCTCCGATGCTGAGATTCAACCAACGGGGCCAACAATTGGCACCCTCATGTCTCGCCATATCGAGACCATTTCTCCTTAGTATTGGAGACCCATTGGGCTAACAGCCTCAACCTTGACAGAGAAAATATCTCGACATCCTTCCTTTCTTATAAGGTAACCCTTTGGGCAATGCCTATCCATCTGAGAGAAAAATTCTCTAAGAACTATCGACTTTCGACCGAATGGAACTGCAGAAGAAGCTGACCCCAGAATTTCCTGTACGTCGCGGACCACCGTTCCTCGTGTTTTCCCATACCCTTCTCAGACGAAGGAACTAACAAGCTACGCAGCGAGAAGGACTATACCAGGCTACGAAGTAGCCGCAAAAATCAGTTTTTGCAAGACAATAAATTGTTTTACTTTATCAGGTATGTCTTGTTTGTCTGACTGTTTCCTTCCACTGCCTAAGCTCTGAGTTATGTGCGAATATTTCTCACATAGCTTTAATTGCAAAAACTGAATTATAGCTTTTATTGCAAAAACTGTTCGATTTTTTTAAGCTGAGTTATAGCTTTTATTGCAAAAAACTTGCTGAATGTAATTTAACGTTTAAATATCTTTAATTGCAAGGAATAAGCTGAGTTATAGCTTTTATTGAAAAAAAATGTGATGTTTTAGCTACAATTTGCTACATTCTATAACCTTATTGCATAAAATCTGTTGTAAATTTTGGTTTAACGTTTAAATAACTGATTGCAAATTAATAATTTCCCTTCCAGAATAGTTATTTGTGTGATTTTTTTTTGCTATTCTTCAGCTATATATATATTGAATTGCTTCCTGTCTGCTACAAAAAAAAATTTTTTTCTCCCCCTAATTATTAGTTTTCGTTTGCCAATTGGTGGGGGAAGGGGAAAGTTACCTCCCTTTGACTGACTGAGCAGTAACCATTCCTCTCTCTTCTCTCGTCGTATCTTATCCTGGTATCCTTTCGGGCGACACAATGGCGGCCTTGAGGGAATTGACTAATAAGATCGAAGCAAAGAAATTTCGTATCCAATGTACGGTAAGCTGGCTCAAGGATAGTAATTCCTCTCTATCGACCATTGAGACAAGAGAGAAGGATATCCTGAGTTGGCTGAGGGATTTGGATAATTTGTTTGACCAAATCATTTTGAAGTCTCCCGAAGAGGAACGGTTGTCATTTTGTAATGACTCCGAAAATTTTTCTTCCTCTATTAGGGAAACATTATTGGAGCTAAAATCTAGTCGAGAGAGCGGCAAAAATATAAAACCTGCCTCTCTTCAACATTTAAAATTGGAATTGGAGTGCCCTAACTTCTGCGGGTCTCCTTCGGCCGATAAATTCGAATTTCGGACATTTCTCAGAAGGTTCGAATTCTGCACAACCAACTTGGGAAATGCTGACAAGATGTTGATTCTCAAGTCAAAGTTGAAGGGGAAAGCATTTGATTTAATTTCTAATTTGGATGTTTCCCCCGAGAACTACACATTTGCATTGGATAGTTTAAAGCAAAAATTCCTGAATCCTTCCCTTATTAAGGACCGTATTTTTGAGGAGATAATTCCACTACCGGTGCAAATAACCAAATTGGATGAGCTTAAAACTTGTGTAGAACAAGTAAAGCTTGACTTATCTGAGTTGGACAAGTCCTTTGGAACAGATTTTTTTTCGGAAAATTCCACTTCTGGGTCAATGGTGGCCCATATTCTGTTCCGAAAATTCCCAGTTAGCGTTCGAAGGGAATTAATGTCGCGAACGAAGGAGCGTTATCCTTCCCGTTTAGCAATTATGTCCAACCTTTTCGACATTATTGAATTTTTGCAAGCGGCGCCTTTAGTCGATAAAAGGCGGGAAAGTGGCCCGCTCAAGCCGCCATTTTCTGCTTCTTCTTCATCTGAGCCTCGACCCAATTTGTCGAGCCATAAAAATTCCAATCCCAAAAGGGGTACATATCCCACAAATACCCGGACTAGCGTTAGGGAAGGCAGAAGGGTTTGCAAATTGTGTGATTCAGCAGACCATGCCGTTAAGGACTGCCCAAAATATCCTAACCACGAATCAAAGGTTCGTCGAGCTAAGGACCTACGAATCTGTTCCAGATGCCTGGGTGATCACTCTGACCAGGAATGTAAGGGAAACCGAGGGTTTCCCTATCCCTGCCATACTTGTGGACTGAAAAACCATTACACGGTTATGTGCCCTAAGGCCTTAGAGTCCTTTGTGGGAAAGACTACACTGTCAGACCTGGAAGATTGTATATTTCCAGTTATTAAAGTGTCCATGAAAGGTGAAGGGCGTCCCGTCTCATTCCACTGTATCTTGGACTCTGGAAGTCAAAAATCGTTTTTCTCTCGGGCTATTTTAAAAAAATTGTGTCCTCGGAAAAAATTAGTACCGAAACCCGTGATAATGCCGGTTAACACCCTCATAGGAACCAGGTCGGTGGACCTTCTTGAACTTAATGTCTCCATTAGATTAGGGTCTCAAAAACCTTTTCCCTTCTCTGCCTTATTTGCGGACAACCTTAACCTCAAGTTTCAAGTGCCGAGATTTGATGAGATTACCTCTAATATAAGGGAGGCAGGATTTCGTCTCGGTAATGGCTATGAGGATTTGAACGGTAGAGATCTACAAGGCCTTGTCGGTTTGGATTTAATCCAGCAGTTGAAGGATTCGCATTTGGTCGAATGTCTGAATGGGACTGCATGGAGAATTTCTGACGAAATCATTCCCTTCGGCTATGGGCACCATTTTTTGAAGCCGGTATTTTATAAGGAGGATAAGCAAGAGTGCCCTCCCTTTAATCGAATTATTGAATCCTTGCCTAAATGTTCGTCGTTCTTAATCGACAGTGCCTTAAATCCGGTATATTCGTATTCGGATCCACTTGGTCCATTTTTCGAGGATTCCTCTGTTGAACGCGGAATTGAACATTTTCTCTCTCTCGAGTCTATTGGAATCGACGAGAGCGAAACTTTATCTTCCTATGATGAAGAAAAAATTGACGACTTCAAGAAATCCATAGTTTTGAAAAATGGTAGATATTATGTGGATCTGCCCTGGGACCGAGATAAATTGTCTCGGGTGGACTCTAATTATGTGCCTTCCCTAAAAATAATGCATAGGGTGGCAGATTCCTTGGAGAAGAAGGGACTCTATGACGAGTATTTGCGAGTTTTTAGAGAATACGAGGATTGCGGTATTGTCGAACCGTTTTCTGTTCCTCCTGGGGACTTTAAGAACTATTGTTGGATTCCTCACCGGCCCGTTATTAAAGAGGGTCTTGGGGTCACTACGAAAATCCGCCCCGTCTTTAATTGTTCGTTGAAACGGCGGGGGGGTGTTTCAATTAACGATGCAACATACGCTGGAGTTAACTTAACAGCACAGCTACTGGACTTGTTGTTGATTTTTAGAAAGAACGACTATGTTCTTTTAGGAGACCTTCGTAAGGCCTTCCTCCAAATTCGCCTGAGAACTGTTCAGGACAAAAATAGGTTTTGTTTTTTTCTCAAGGTAAATGACAAACTGTATACCTACAGGTACAACTCCATCATTTTTGGCTTTAATGCAAGTCCCTTTATTCTGGGTTGCATCCTTAAATTTCACGTGGAGAGATATGATTCTGATATATCCTCTGCAGTAATCTCCAACAATTTTTATGTTGACAATTTGGTCACCACTAGTTGCGATTCCAAATCTCTCCTTTCTGTGTATAGTACTGTTCGTAACAGGTTGAAGGACGCAGGATTCGATCTTCAATCCTGTAACTCCAACTGTGCGGATTTACAAAATAAAATGTCAGAGGATGGATCGATTACCTCCCCCCTTCCCTCCTATGAAAAGGTACTGGGGTATCATTATTCCCCTCGACAAGATACGATCAGACTTGCGCCCTCTAAGATTAACTTTGAGGTAGACACTAAACGTGGGATTCTGTCTCAGACTTCCAGCATCTATGATCCGCTTTCCTTACTTCTCCCAGTTACTATTCAGGGCAAGACGTTCGTTAGCCAACTATGGAAGAACAACTTGTCCTGGGATCAACAGATCCCTGAGAAATTTACTATCCCTTGGCAAACTCTTGCTAAGGAACTTAATAAATTAAGTGGATTTGAGTTCCCCAGACGTGTGTTGCAGGAGAGCTCCCCGGTGGAATTTATTTGTTTCTGCGACGCATCTAAGCTCGCATACGGGTTTTCTTTATATGCTAAACAAGGAAATCGATGTTCCTTGTTGTTCGCTAAAGCTAAGGTGGCTCCCATTAAGCAGAAAACCCTACCTACTTTGGAACTAATGGCGATCTATCTCGCTCTCAAAGTTGTTCCTAAGATTATTGAAGCCTTAAAGCCTATCATCGTCCTTTCTATTTTCTTTGCGTCAGATGCGCAAGTAGCCCTATCTTGGGTTTTAAATGGGAAGGGGTCTAAAAGAAATATTTTTGTGGAGAATCGTGTCCTGGACATAAAAAAAATGTTGGAGGACGTTAACCTCAGATTTGGCGTCTCCCCCCTGTTCAAGTATGTCCCTTCGTCGGAAAATCCTGCGGATTTGTTGACTAGAGGCCTTTCTGCCTCCAAGTTTGAACAATTGTTCGATTTTTGGGTATACGGACCCGATTGGCTACAACAACATACCATCGACTGGCCAGTATCTCCATTACCTTGCCTTAATGACACCAACCGGAAGATTGTATCCTGTATGTTAACCGAGGATTCTCGCGCAGGCGAAACCAGTCTTCCTATAAATATTTCTAGATTTTCAACATTGTCTAGAGCGATCAACGTTCTTGAAAAGGTTTTAAGGTTCGGTGATAAATTGATGCATCGACACACTGATACCTACCTTAGAGCCAAATTGTTGCTTTTTTCTGATATGCAAAGGGAGGTATTTCCCCTTGAGTTGGAATATTTGACTCAACCTTCTGATAAAGATGTACCTCCTAGAATAACTGCCCTTGGGTTGTTTATCGATAGGGATGGTCTGTTGCGGACTAAAGGACGCATCCAGAATTCCAGTGTACACCCCTTCGGAGTCAAATTCCCTATACTTCTGGGTAAACATCACCCCTTAACTGAATTGGTTATTAAAGAGGCTCATTTGAATTGTTGCCACATGGGAACCAATTCAACACTTTCCAAGTTGAGATTATCCGGGTTTTGGATTCCCCAGGGAAGACAATCGGTAAAGAAAACACTTCGTAGCTGCATTACTTGTAAGAAGATTAATTCTTTACCGTATAAAGCTCCCTCGGGTTCTCAACTGCCCACCCACCGGGCAAATTTTGTTCACCCCTTTCAACAAGTGGGTATCGATTTTACCGGCCATTTCTTGGTAAAGTACAAGGATGATGAAATAAAGATGTACATCCTGCTATTTACCTGCATGAGTCTTCGCGCAGTGCATCTGGAGCTTTTGCCTGACATGAGCTCCAGATCCTTCCTGTTAGCCTTCGTCAGATTTACCAATCTTTTTGGCGTACCCTCTCATGTCTATTCGGACAATGCTAAAACCTTTCTAGCATCCGGCATTATGTTGTCTGAAATTTTCGTTTCCGACGAATTCAGGGAACATTTTAGATCCGCTTCCATTAGTCATCTCACCATTCCCCTTTATTCCGCCTGGCATGGGGGCGCATGGGAGAGAATGATCAAAACCATGAAGCAATGCTTGAAAAAATTAATAGGTAGGAGGAAAATTCAGTACTTTGAATTTCTAACGATAATTTCTGACGTGCAGAAAGCGATCAATGATCGACCGCTGACTTATATTACCGCTTCAGAAGGGGGCCTAGACATTTTAACCCCCAATCACTTTCTGCAAACCGGCTACAATCCACGTTTGTTGATTAGTAACTATGGATCGGAAGATTTGTGCCCCGACCCCCCTAGTAGAATAAAACTGGTGCAGTCCTTGGAGTTAAGACATAAATGTGTCGAAAAATTTAGGAAGATGTGGCACAATGATTATCTGTTGTCCCTGAGAGAGAGGGATACGAATTTAAAGGGAGATTGCCCTCTAAAGGTGTCAGTTGGAGAAATTGTGTTAATCAAATCTCCTAATAAGACTAGACCCTTTTGGAGTCTAGGTAAGGTGCTTAGACTCATTTCCGGGAATGATGGTAAAGTTCGCTCGGCCTGTGTGTTGAGGGACGGATGCGAACAGGTTCATTCCTTAAAACATTTATTTCCCCTGGAATTAAAGGGAGTTTCTGCGTCGTGCCCAGCAACATTTCAGGAAGAGGGCGGTCCTTTCTTCTGTCCTTCTTGTTCCGTTGCAAACGATGGATCTTCCCCCATGGTGTGTTGTGATGCCTGCGACAATTGGTACCACTTTGACTGTGTAGGAGTGGTCCAGCAGGATACTTTGGGAGAGTGGATTTGTCCAAATTGTTCGGAAAAAACGTCTTACTAGTCTCGTAGGGACTGCAGTCTGTTTATCAATATTAATGATCTAGGTAGAATCAGGTTCTTTAGTTATAAATTTATTATAGTGGCAGACAGAAGCACGTTCAATTCCCCTTGATAAGAAAATAAATAAAATAATTACTTTCGAGTAACTGATAATTAATACGATTATCCTATTCTAAAAAAAAAAAAAAGTAATGGATAACCATTACTTTTTCGTTGCTCCTTTGGCAGTGTGTTGGAAATTTACAGATATAACGGGTCTCCTGATTGGCCGAAGACCCGAACCTCGTCTTGGACTTGAGGCGGGCCTTTAGGCCAAGAAGAGGCTCGCGTCTTTTTTTTACCCTTGTTTTGGAGAGACCAGCATGCAGAGTCGGGACTGACAGCATCGGAGGAGTTCTCCGATGCTGAGATTCAACCAACGGGGCCAACAATTGGCACCCTCATGTCTCGCCATATCGAGACCATTTCTCCTTAGTATTGGAGACCCATTGGGCTAACAGCCTCAACCTTGACAGAGAAAATATCTCGACATCCTTCCTTTCTTATAAGGTAACCCTTTGGGCAATGCCTATCCATCTGAGAGAAAAATTCTCTAAGAACTATCGACTTTCGACCGAATGGAACTGCAGAAGAAGCTGACCCCAGAATTTCCTGTACGTCGCGGACCACCGTTCCTCGTGTTTTCCCATACCCTTCTCAGACGAAGGAACTAACAAGCTACGCAGCGAGAAGGACTATACCAGGCTACGAAGTAGCCGCAAAAATCAGTTTTTGCAAGACAATAAATTGTTTTACTTTATCAGGTATGTCTTGTTTGTCTGACTGTTTCCTTCCACTGCCTAAGCTCTGAGTTATGTGCGAATATTTCTCACAATATCGAATCCATCAGCATGAATGGATCACGTATAATGTAACAGTATCCATGACTTGTTGAAATATTGCTGGCGCTACCTTGACTCCAAACGGTAAACGTTCGAATTTATATAATCCACGATGCGTGTTTATACACAATAACATTGAACTCACTTCTTCCACGGGAATTTGTAAATAGGCTTTGCTAAGGTCAATTCTGGAGAAAATCCCCCCCATTATGCTTCGCAAAAATGTCTTCAGGACTTGGAAGAAGGTAGTGATAGTGCTTCAGAACAGCATTCAGTCCTGTCGAAAAATCAGCGCAAACGCGTATGTCATTGGCTTACTTTTTACATAGACTGCTGGAGCAGTCCATTCACTGTACTCTACTTTTGATAGAACACCAGTTTTTTCTAAGCTATCAAGTTTCTCGTTAATTTGTTCCAATGAGGCAAAAGGTACATATCTCTTTTTAAATACTGTCTGAACATTTTCTTTAAGTTCAGTTTTAGCCTTCATTTTGGTACATCTGCCAAAACCACCACAAAAATTCCTGGATAGGCTTCCTTTAATTCTTTTTTTAGTTTATCAGCTTTGGCATTCCAACTTTCAATTTTTTGGCAGTACTAATTAATAGGTAAATCCCAAAGCTGGAGTTGTGTCATCCAATCAGTACCAAATAGGCTGTTCGTATTTTTCATGACAAACAATTTTAATTTACGAGTCTTACCTTTGAAAGTTGTGTTGACAATTAATTCTCCCTCGAATTTAATTTTTTCTCCTGTGACAGATCTTGCTATCTTGCTAGATTTTATCATGGTTGGTTTGCCCAGTTTTTTCCGTGTTTGCAAGTTAATTATTGTCAAGTCAGACCCCGATTCTAATTGAAATTCAACACTTTTGTTGGACATTTTGGCGTGCACGAATTTCCTGATATTAGCACCCTCTAGATTGTCCGACCTTGTATTTTTTTATGCAGCAATTTGTCTTGGTTTTATTTTTTAGCTCAGCAGTGTGAACTTTTGTGTCCGACTCAGATACAGCATTTTTTGTTTCTGAAAAAAACAATCTTTGTATCAATGGATGGTCCCAAATCCGTAACATGAATTAGGAGGCAATTTATTTTGCTTTTTCTTTACTTCGTTAGTTTTCAAAGACTTTGTTTCTGTTTGAAGCGTACTTTTTTGACGTGAGCAATACCCGATTCCTCAATATTTTTAGAATCCTGCTTTATACTGACGTAAATTTGGCATTCTTCGGCAATTTTCTGAAGAGTTATATTTGGTTCGTTCTCCAATTTGCTAAGTATTCTTCATCTAATTTCTGCATCTTTTGCTGAAACTAGTCCTTGTACGAATATCAAACATTTGAAGTTGTTTGCACTTAGCTTCGCCAGCCTAAAATCATTGCTTTGTTTGTTAACTTTTGACGCAAAAGCGGTATAGTCGTCCGATTCTTTCTTATTTAGATGAGGACACTGTAATATCCCTTAAGCTAGGGACTGCTAGAACTACTACAGTCCCTTGGCAAGATAACAAGGTTTGTTTACTTCCGCCGAGCCTCGCTCGGGACGAAGCACGAGCACGCGTGGTTGTAAACAGGCATGTAAAGACACGATATTAAAGGTATGTTAAATAACTAATTTTCTGTGTGAGTCCCACTTATTTCATGGTGGCAGCGGTGGGATCCATGACTTCGCGCACATGATACATATAAACACTAATACAAAAAAAAGTTTATTTGCTATATAAAACAAATTATTACAAAACTAGGAGTCGATCAAAATCGAGACAAATATGGCGGCCCTAGACAACGTAATGATGAACTGGAGTAATCCAAACAGAGCCGAAGCTATGTCCCTATTCCGTCAACAATGTGAAATGATATTTAGACGAAATAAAATAACAGATCCACAAGATCAGATAGACGAAATCCTGCTCCGCACCGGAGAAACAGGTATATTAAAATTTAATAGTTGGGGTTTATCAGCCGAGGATAAGAAGCGCCCGAGTGTTGTATGGGAAAAATTCGAAGAATACGGGAAATCGAATCAGAATTTCCGAGTAGCCCGCCTGGCATTAAGAAATCTCAACCAAAAAATTGATATAAACACAAACGAACCGGAAACAACGGACGAATTTGTGTCTAGACTGCGTCTACAAGCTAACTATTGTGACTTTCAAAAAACAAAACACAGAGACGAATACAACAGCGAACTGGACAAAATGCTTATTGAACAAATCATTGCTGGAACAATTTACCCAGAAGTACAACAAAAACTACTGGGAGAAGATAAAAAAATGACGCTGGAGAAAGCTATTCAAGTGGCAAAAAACCACGAAGCGTCAATTAACTACATGAAACAGCTGCAGGCCACAAAACGTCAAAGCGCACAACCACAACACAATGCCACAGTAGACACTATACAAGACAAACAAAAAAGCAGAAGCTGTTTAAAGTGTGGAGGAAACCACAAACCATATGAAAAATGCCCAGCTTACGGTACAAAATGCAAAAAATGCAATAAATGGAACCATTGGGCTATTGTATGCAGGTGGAATGAGAGGAAAGAAAAGACCAGACACAATAATACCCCACCAAAAGGAAAATACAAGGCAAAAGACACCCAAAGAAGATACTACAAAAATATTCGTACAGTAGACTACGATGCCTACAATAGCGACTCAGAAGAACTGGAACTACACACTGTCAACAGCTCGGACAACCGTACCGAAATCAAAACAAAAATAAAAATCATGATACCCAGACAAAATAAAACAGCAAAACTCATGGTAAAAGTAGATACTGGGGCAGAAGGAAACATATTGCCATTACGATTATATGAACAAATGTGTCCAAACCCGCCAAAAAACTTAGTCAAAAAATCAAGCACAGTGTTAACCGCATACAATAGGACCATAATACCACAAATTGGCACCATCCAACTCCAGTGCAAGTATAACCAGGACATGTGGTCAGCAGAAACATTTTTCATAGTAGACACAAGCGGACCAGCAATATTAGGATTACCAAGCTGTCGCAACCTCAAAATGGTAACCCTACATTGCGAAATAAAAGAAGCAAAACAAATACAGTCCATAAAAGACCTACTATGGGAATATCCAAAACAATTTGACCGCATTGGCCACTTCCCAGGCAAGTACCACATTGTCCTAGACCCCACTGTAACACCGGTGATACACGCTCCACGAAAATGTCCTATCCACCTAAGAGACGAACTAAAGAGAGAGCTAGACAGGATGGAAAGAGACAAGGTCATTAGGAAAGTTGAAGAACCCACTGACTGGGTCAGCAGCCTAGCGTATAGCCGGAAAAGCAATGGGCAGATGAGGATTTGCCTCGACCCAAAAGACCTAAACAAGGCAATAAAAAGATGTCACCATAGAGTACCAACCCTGGAAGAAATAACCCACCAGATGGCAGGTGCAAAATGGTTTAGCAAACTTGACGCAAAAAATGGATATTGGTCTATCGAGCTTGATGAAGAGAGTCAGACCCTAACATGCTTCAACAGCCCATTTGGAAGATACTGTTTCAGGAGGATGCCATTTGGGCTAGTGATGAGTCAAGATGTGTTCCAACAAAAAATGGACCAAATTCTTGAAAAATGCCCCGGTACCATCGGTATAACAGATGACGTGGTGGTTTTTGGAAAGAATGAAAAAGAACACAACAACAACTTGCGCAACCTAATGGAAGTTGCAAAGAAAAATGGTCTGGTTTTCAACAGCACGAAGTGCAATATCAAAACCAAATCCATAAAATTTTTTGGAGGAGTCTACGACGAGAACGGGGTACACCCGGACCCCCAAAAAATAGAAGATATTAAAGCCCTAAAGTCTCCTGCCAACGTAGCAGAACTACAACACGTGTTGGGAATGGTGACATACATGGCCCCCTTCATTCCTCATTTATCCGAGCATACTGCAAATTTACGTGACCTCCTAAAGAAAGACAATGAGTATGTTTGGACAGAGAGCCATGAAAGGGATTTCCAACAAGTCAAGGAGCTCATCAGCAAAGAGACAACCCTTGCATATTTTGACCCCACCAAGCCAACAACCATCCAAGTTGATGCTTCTAGTCGAGGACTGGGAGCGGCACTATTACAAGATAATAAACCGGTGGCATTTGCATCCAAGTCACTCACCTCAGCTGAACAAAGATATGCAAACATAGAGCGGGAAATGCTGGCAGTAGTGTTCGGATGCCAGAGATTTCATACATATGTGTATGGGAGACCATTCACAATAGAGACGGATCACAAACCGTTGGAAATGATCAGCCAAAAAAACTTATCCGCAGCCCCACCAAGACTACAACGGATGCTAATGGAAATACAAGGATATGACCTCAAAATAGTATACCGTCCTGGAAAAGAAATAATATTGGCAGACGGGCTATCGAGGCTACCGAACAAGAATAACTGTGAACCAGTAAACTTGGATATCAGGATTGAGTTTGTACAGTTCAGCACAAACAAACTCGAAGAATTGAAAGAAGAATCCAACAAAGACAAGGTGATATCATTACTCAGGGAGAAAATATTCACTGGCTGGCCAGACAAGGCCAAAGACACACCCACACTGCTCAAGCCATTTTGGCCATTCAGGGACGAGCTATCAATAGAGGACTCCTTGGTATTGAAAGGAGGGAGGATAATAATTCCTGGAACCATGAGGAATGAGATTTTAAACAAGATACACGCATCACACCAAGGTATTGAAAAGAGTATCCTGAGAGCTAAGACATGCGTATACTGGCCAAGAATAAACGAGGACATTGAGGAGATTGTCAAAAGTTGCCCCACATGCCAAAAATTCCAAAATGAACAGAAGAAGGAAACCATGACACCACATGAAGTCCCATCTAGATCTTGGAAAGTGGTCGCGACAGACATTTTCTATGTCGCAGGGGAAACGTATTTACTAATCGCTGATTACCACTCAAAGTTCCCCTTCATCAGGAAAATGCACAACACATGCACAAGTCAAGAGGTCATATGCACCTTAAAATCAATATTCGGGGACACGGGATACCGGAATGTATCATAAGTGATAACGGCCCCCAATATGACAGCTACGCTTTCAGGCAATTCGCAAAAAACTGGGGATTCGATCACATCACTTCTTCACCGAGGTATGCCCAATCAAATGGGTTTGTAGAAAGAATGGTGCAAACAGTGAAGAAGACCATAATGAAGGCCAAAGACAGCAGAACAGATGCAGACATGGCATTGCTGTGTTTAAGAACAACACCTATTGACCACAACCTACCAAGTCCAGCACAACTGCTTTATAAAAAGAACATTAGAGGGAATCTCCCAATCAAGATAAGAAATACACAGCCCCAAATGGACAAAATCCTGGAGGGACTACACAAACGCCAACAAGAGCAAAAACAAAACTACGATCGTGGTGCGAAAGACTTACCACCGCTCTATGAAGGTCAGAATATAAGAATAAGAAACCCCCAAACGGCCATATGGGAAAGAGCGACAGTTAAGAGCAGAAGCCAGGAACCTAGATCCTACAATGTAACCACAGAAAATGGTAACACCATTAGGAGAAATCGACGCCACATACGTACAGCCCAACCTACAACAAGGCAAGAAATAAGACAGCCTGAAGACCCAGGTACCGAGAATCGGACCTCATCAGGAAGATCTGTGAGAACACCATCACGCTACAGAGACTATATTTTAGAAAAAGAGACTGAATAAACATATAAAAAAAGAAATAAATTACCCCTCTAGCTGTACAAAAAAAAAAAAAAAAAAAAAAATGAAAGGTAAAAATACGTGCACCATTAATGTACAAAACAAAAGGATTTTAAAAATAAATAAATAAATAATCACACCCTTTGCCACAGCAAGAATTTAGTTCAACTGTACAGAGGGGGGATGTAATATCCCTTAAGCTAGGGACTGCTAGAACTACTACAGTCCCTTGGCAAGATAACAAGGTTTGTTTACTTCCGCCGAGCCTCGCTCGGGACGAAGCACGAGCACGCGTGGTTGTAAACAGGCATGTAAAGACACGATATTAAAGGTATGTTAAATAACTAATTTTCTGTGTGAGTCCCACTTATTTCAGACACTTCCACCTTTTATGAAAAAGTGATGTCTTTGGGCTGGAAAGCTCAGTGAGTAGTTTCACTGCTTCGTGAATGTCAGTTCACTAGTCTTCTGCGATAGAATGTAATTTACGAATTTCGTATGCTCACTTGTGACAAGTTTTCTTAGGAGACATAACGTTTTATCGTCTCTCCAGCTTTAACAATCTGTATCATAAATATCTTCATACTTCTGAAAGTAAAACGCAAAGGTTATGCCTTCCTTGGAAGCGTATGTAAAATTCTCTATCACGCTCCAAATTGTGTCTTGTGAAAAAGAAAATTCATTTTCACTGGTTTCGTTCAACTTGTTAGTTCCAACACTTGCTTCTGAAAGACGATCTGTCATTCTTGATATTCTTTCTGCGTTTGAAAAAAATATTTTTTCCATTTTTTTCTTGTTGTACAGTCTGAGACTTTACCAGCTCTAATAAAATGTTTTTGAAATCCTCCATTTTGTGTCTTTTTCCTTTTCACGTACTAGTTTACGAAAACTTATGTTTTCAGAAGGCTTCTTTATAATCCCAGTGGAACTCGCAAATGTTTGTGCAAATATTTGTCACAAAACTTCGTCGCCAAATTCTTGTGTATCTTTGTCACCAAATTTGTTGTGTCAAATCTAACGCAAATCTTCGTCACCAATTTGTTGTGGAGTTGTGGTGGCAAAATTTCACCACAAAGTTGTAGTGACCGGTTTGTCCGGAAGTAAAACATAAAACACAGGAGGAGGTATGTTCAAAACAGTGTATTAGTATAACAAGAAGAGGAATACAAAGTGTTAATAAACAGTAATAGAAATAAGTAAGTCCGAACGGTACAGATTACATTTCTTGTTGCCTGACTAGTAGCTGGCTTTAACTGCGTCCTTAACTGCTGTACTTAACTGCCGTACTTAAATGCCGTACCTAACTGCAGTAGCTGCCTATTGTAGGTAATAATATGGTAAGAGGAAGAGTAAATTCCTCGTAGGAGGGCACCAGAACAATAATGAAAGCATTATTAATTAAAAACAAAAAGCGAAGACTCAATAATATTAACTATGAACATGGCCACAATGTACCAACTGTGTTTGGAAAATAAAAATTTTGCTATAACTCTACATACATACATAAAGCAATCTGTATATTCTGTAAAAGTAATATGAAATTCATCTTTAGTAAGGGCTAAAAGTATAGCTGAAAGCTCTTGGATAAATAAAACATTTAATCAATTTTTGAATAATTTATCTACGGAAAAGAAAACTATTAAAAGATCATGTAAAGATTAGTAAATAAAAAAACTTCGACAATATATATATCCGCAGTCAGATCTTTTTCGCTATACCACAGACATTCGATTGCTTTTAGCTGGTAGAAGATAGCAGACTTTTACCGTGTGATATACCATGTATACATACGCCAGTAACTGAGAATGTTCTAATTCATTATTGAATGAATGATGCGTAGATACGTGCAGGATGCAATGCATGAATTGTCATCTTCTTTTTCTTCAAGTGCCGTGTCCTTTCAGGACATAGGCGATCATGGATTTCCACTTGGCTATGTCTCTTGTTGCTTTCAAAATTCTTCTTCTGGCATCTCTCCCAAACTCCGCTCTGCCATTCATTTACTCAAGCCTCTCAAGTAGGTCTTGTGCTGCTTTCCCCTGTTTCTCTCTCCCTTTATTTGTCTTGTGAGTATTAAATTCTCCGGGGCCCTACTTTCTCTTTAGATGTCCCAGAAATTTCATATGCCTCTTCCTTATATTAAGTATGAGTTTTCTCCTCGTTTCTATTCTCCCCAACACCTCATTCTTAGTAACGTGCTCAGTCCATGGTATCCTCAGCATCCTTCTGTAAAACCATATTTCTGCTGCCTGAAGCCTCTCCTTAAGCCTTGAGAAGACCATCGAACATTCACTGCCATATAGAAGGACAGATATCATACAGCAATCTAGTACTCTCTTCTTTGTTTACAATGAGTTATACAAAAATGAAAATAACACTAACATCTCATTTGAACAGATATATTTACCAAAATTACACAAAAAATATCTTCAAATACTAAAGAGTAAATTTATTTAATAAAATTGTCATTGGTTTCAACCACAGCCTTCAGACTACTACAGAATTTTCTGTATCTCTTCTGGATGGTCTCCTTCTTTAAATTGGTGAATGCTTGCCTTCCATCTATCTTTTATGTTACAAGGAGTTTTATTGGTCTTTTGCTTAACTGCACCCCATACATAATAATCAAGGGGGTTTCAGTCTGGAGAGTAAGGAGCAATGACTGGATTCTCCTCCTTGTGAGAACATGGTGCAGAATCCTGTTGCCAGACATAGGGTCTTCTTGCAGTTACCCTCTTGACACAGGGCAGCATTATCACCATGGCTATGGACCTGATTGACTTGAAAGGATCATTTTTAATCATGTTCAGGATCTCACCAACAAATTTGGAGTTGTTTTCATATCAGAACAATCAAAGTGAATTTTCTGAGCTGTTGTATCTTCGTAATCTTTGTTAGAGTCATCTTACTCTTTTTAAATCTTTTTTACTGTCCTCAGATTGACATACAAACAATACAGTCTGAAATATTCATATTGAAGCTTCTGCCATAAATGCCAAGCAGTACAGCATACCATTTCCAAATTCCTGAAAAAATAAATTGCATCATGGTACTCTTTTTCTCACAGATGGTGCCCAACTGACCCTCCTATACTGTGCTGTCAATAAAATAATAAAACAACGCACATGCGTAAAATTAAAAATATGAAATGGTGACAATTATCTATCACACACTGTGTGTATATATATATATATATTTAATCATATCACCCCGAGCAAGGCAGTAACACCACTGATGTGCAGTGGGCTACATAAGAGTGGAAAGATTGGGAATGAGAAAGCCGGAAACCACATCCTAAACAAGGAAACAAGGGATGAGCCTCTGCACCTGTTCAATAGACGTGGGTGGAGTGTCAAACCGGGCGATAGTTTAGTCTATCTACTCCAATTATATATATATATATATATCAAATAAAATGTTTCAGAATATGGCATCATGGACAATTAATGTTTCATAACATGTATAATTACAAAAACAATAAATATACACTTTAAAGAAAACGTTCACGGCTTCTCACAGTTTTTATTCTATACTAATTTCTCTCGTTGAAACAACCCTATTTCTTTATTCGATATATATATATATATTTATTTAATTTTTAAATGAGTTATTTCACTACCTTGGTTTCCACCATGAGTGTTTTCTTCAGGCGATTTTAATAACTGATTTTACCTTTTACCATTTTTCTTTATAAGAACACTCTTTTAACAATATTTTATTTGAACGTTCACGTAGTAGGGAATTTATGAATGTGCATTGTTTAAATTCAAATGAATTATGATGTTTTCATCCATATTTGTATGAACCTAATAGGTATTTCTTAGTGTGGATGCATTTTATCATAATTTATGTTCTTTCATTTAACAGTTCATCTTTATTTGGGTATAATTTTTCTTCTTGGCACAGTCTACATATTTGTCCACCATTGTAAGGCTCGGCTATTTTTACAATGCTCTGCATTATATGTGGATCTTTTTCATGCTTTGATTTCAATTTCCAGACATGGTAAGCCAATTTTTTATTGTTTTTTAATTTTTCTATTTTAAATGTAGATCTGTGGTTGAACCACCTGGTCTTAAAAAAACTGTCTTTGGTTGAGCCCATATATATTTTGTTTGGGCCATCTGGGTCATGTACCTCTACATGACAACTACTACAAGAAATTGAACAATTTATATGTATATATATATATATAGATAGATAGATAGATAGATAGATAGATAGATAGATAGATAGATAATCACAATTTATATATATGATGTGTATATAGATATGTACTTATAGTTAGAACTAAGGACCATTACATTGTGTCTATTGAAGTCAATAGCTGGCCAGAAAAAATCAACAATCTTGTCTTTTCCAGCTTTAAAAATTAATAGATCAGATATGACACCAATACTTTCAGTCATTATTTTTTTTAAATTGCTGAAGGATTTGTAAGAATATATGAATAATGATATCAAAGCAATATGCACCAGTCTATGGAATTTTGGTTCTATATTTTTAGAAATTATTACTTTTTTTTAAAGCATCTCATATCAGCCAGACATACCCTGTGGATGTTTTTTGCATTGCCTTTTAGTTGTGGGTGAAATTATGGAAAAAGGTTGATAATTAGAAAACCTGTTCTTTGTCTATTTTACTATAACTGGTTTCTTTCAACTATTCCTCTCCTCCTTTCTTTTTTTTTTTAATGAAAAAGAATGAAATAACAAAAACAAGAAAGTGTCTTTCATTTCTTTATTGTTTTCATTATTTTATTATTTTTCTTTCTTTCCCTTTTTACTTATCTCTTCTTTTCTATTCTTGAATTTGTTCTTTTCTTTTTACTGTTTCCATATTTTTTATTTGCTATTTTTTAGTTTTCTTTCCATTTTGTTTTTTATTGTTTATATTTGATTCTACTTCTTTAATCATAAATGTATCTAGGTATAGGTTCAATTATCTCCTCTGCTTTCCCATCATGACTTTCTTCTTCCAACTATCGGTTTCTTTCCATCTTTTGTTCAATCTTAATATTTCTCTTGTTATTTTTATATTCTCTGATGGTTTTGTCATTTCTTCCTTTCTTTCTTTCCCTATTTCATAGCCCAGTTGTTGATCTCCTTGATTTTCTCTCAGACTCTTTGTCTATTTTTTTTATTTGCTTCCAATTCTTCTTTAACTTTTCTATTTCTCTTCAGACCATTCTTTTCTTCCATTCCTTTCACCTTCTTTTTTATTCTTATTCTTTACATTTCTATTGCTCAACTCATAGGTATATGCCCTCAATCCAAAATATTAATACACAATAATGATGACACAACGGTTCATTACAAGAGTGTCTGCAATCTCTCAAGGACCCTTTATCTTCTTATCTTATCTTAGAAACACTTGTTGCTTTCTCCACCACAGACTCTGGAAAAACCAGCTTCCTGGGTAGGGGAATCAAAGAGGGCAATAGTTGAAGAAAAAAATAAAAATAAAAAATAAGCAAAAGACAAAGAAATAATAAAAATATTTTATACAGCTAAAGCAAAGTTATATACATATGTATAAACTGTGAGCAAAACTAAGTACTTGTGATCTCCAGGCTTCAAATAACATCACCATGGCAACATAACACAGAGAATGTAATCTATTTTTTGAAGTATTGGTTAAAAGTTGAGTTGTGCTTATGGCTGTCTGTCAGATTTCTTTTTTTTTAATGAAAGCAAATCAGTACAAAATACTTGAGAATTCCGTATAGAGATTAGAAAGATTAGAAATCTACTTTCTATATTCAACCATATAGGGTTTTTTGTTCAAATGCTTACTCAAGGACATCAAGCTTTGATAGAGTCCAAAACCACTTACACGGCCTTGTGGGTGATGAATTATTCTTCATCCTGCAATTCTTATCACAGTTTCAAAATGCGACCAGCTTTTCACTACCGATACATTTCTATGTAAAACAATATTAATAAGATCGACAAAAAGGTTATAATTTATAGTAAGGGATTCTAATGAGTCCTACTTGTTAATACAAAAAAATTTTCATTCATAAAGTAGTGGTAAAATAGAGAAATTAGAAATAGAACGTTTGGAAGATTCTAGATCATTCCAGTATATTTGAAAAATCTAGATGATTCAAGAAATATGCTAATTAGGTGCTAGCCCCTACAAAAATAGGTTTTTTGAAAAGAGTTGTCAGTTGTAAAAAGGGAATTTCTGGCATTATCAACTCTGGCTTTTGGTTTGTGGATTATTATATCCAGGCGAAAGAATCTATGTAAAGTTACCAACTAACAAAAACCCAAAAAGAGGATCTCCTGGAACTAAATTGGTAAATAGAGTTTTTGACTAGTTTCACTGACCAAACTAAAAATTATTCTATATATACACATATTTGTGGATTTCCAGTAATAGCACTTACATTACTTTGCTAGCCCTAAAGTAAGAATACTTGACCCTCATCTCCTTCTCCCTCATAACACTTTGCCAGTAAAACTATGTTTTCTGTTTGAATGTTACAATTGTATATTTGTATATATTTAATTTTGTGTTTTTAGAAAATTAAATATTTGTTTGTGATTTAGCTCTGTGTTTTGGTAAATCGTTTTCTTTTTTTTTGTTAGCATGGGACAGGCTAGCCTCTCAGAGAGTAAAATACTACGCCTCCTTGGCCTTACACTTTCTGCAGACCTCAAATGGAATGACTATATCGAATCCATTGCCAAATCTGCTGCTATGAAAGTCGGCTCCCTGTGCAGGGCCCGGAAGTTTTTCCCACCTGAATCTATTCTGCACATATACAAATCTACCATCCGCCCGTGTATTGAATATTGCTGCCATATCTGGTTGGGTGCCCCTGCTGCTCTCCTTGGGCTTCTTGACAAAATACAAAAGAGGATCTGTAATGTGGTTGATACTGACTTGACAGACCGGCTGCAGCCGCTCTCTCACCGGCGTGATGTGGCTTCCCTGTGCCTCTTCTACAAGTACTTTCATGGCTACTGCTCCGATGAGCTTAGTTCACTGGTGCCACCTAAGCACGAATTTACACGAGATACTAGATTAGCAACTAGGTCCCACCCTTTTACAGTTAAACAAATAAGATGTAACCGTAAATTCTACTCCAACAGCTTCTTTTCTCGTGCTTCCCGCCTGTGGAACTCCCTTCCACAACTCTGCTTTCCCGACAATTACAATCTCCAGGTGTTTAAATGTAGGGTCAATAGACACCTCCTATCACACTAACTTCCAATTATTCTCAGAACACTCTCATCTACCCAACCCTCATTCTCGGTATCCTTACCCACCTATCACCCACCCTCTGACATTTCCTATATTTAATCATCCTTTCTCCACTCTATGTAGCCCCCTGCGCAGTAGTGGCAGTGACATGCCTTGCTCGGGGTGAAACGCTTATAAAAAAAAACAACAAAAAAAACAACTTCTAACATGTATTAACTGTACTATGGCAGATCTTCAGATGAGTTACATTCCTTACCTCTACCAGTTGAGGCCTTTAGCATTTGGGATTAGCTTTGCTGTGTTCATGGTGGCAAGCCTTACCCATTCATGTCATGTTTCTTTGATAAAAAACAAATTCCATTCAAACAGTTTCTTGCTCAGATCTGTTACATTGTGGAACACACTCCCAATAGAATGCTTCCCTGGCAACTACAGTTTTCATCTCTTTAATACCACAGTCAATCAATATCTATCTTAGTCATCCTCATAATACTTTCTTACTCACCCTCTTTACCTTGAGTTGCTCTTGGGCCTTATATTGGGTGAACTAACATTTTAAAAAATGTAATACCATATTTTTTAAACCTATAATTAATATTGAATTCTTACTTTTATAGTTAATACTGTATTTTATAGTATACATTAATTGATTAAACTTATTATATGATATGAATATTATATAATTATATTATATGATATGAATATTGTAGCTAAAAAAAATATAAGAGAGATAATCTGACATGGATCTGCAATCTAGCTACAGGCACTGATAAGGATCAAAGTGTATTCCCTCCAACAATCTACCTTGCATTTAATTAAGATATTTTTAATGGAAGAAAATCAATACAAAATACTTGAGATTAAAAATTTACAAACAACATTCAATGATATTGGGTTTAATGACCAAACCTTTTTTTCAGGTCAAATAACATCATCAAATAGGTTCCACTGTTTACCTGATATAAATGAAAATAACTGCATTTTCATAAAAAGTTTGATTGGTTTGTTTTTTAAGGATTATCATCCATTTTGTTTTAGTTTATTTAAAGCTACAAAATATTTTTAGTTTATATGAACTTTTGGGGAATAATAATTATTTACTGAGAGAGGTCCTATTAATTAACAAAACTAGTAAGGGAAAATAGGTAGATTTATATCTTTCACAACAGTTTTTTCACATAAGAGAATATAACAGACTCAACTAGAATTGAAACGCATCATTGCCAATTCTGAGCCATTACGTGTACATCCAAGCTTGATGCATCTGGTATCCCCAATCAGTCACCCATCTAGGTACTGACCAGCCTCAATGTTACTTAACTTCAATGATTGTACAAAAACTAGTGTTTCAGCATGATAGGGCCATAAACTTTGTTCATAAAAGGGAGATAAAATCCTAATATTTTTGGCATGGCATTTCTTTAAAGTTTATGCTGTACATCTAATGAACAGATGGATGGGAGGTTTGGGCTATTTTTTTTTTATTATTCAGTCAAGTTAGCTCAAACATTCATGTCAACTATCACAGTCCTCTCTCAAGGTTGACGACATAATGCATTCAGAACTAATTGTTTATCATTACTGTTTAATTCTTTTGCTATTAGAAAATATAAGTGATGAACTACATGACAGAATGAAATATAGAAGATAGTCTGCTGGAGAAAGAAATCCTCCTGGGGGAGAAAAGTTTTCTTGATTTTATTAATTCATTCATTTGTAGTAAATATTACAGGAGTTATTTGGTTTCTGTTGGTTATCAGTTTGTAGACGGGGAGTTAAGACATTTTTATGGCTAAGATAAAAAAAACTTTCAAAGCAAATAAATTCAACAATTTTAAAAGAAATGAATTCAAATTGTGTAGAAACTTTATATGTACATTTATAAAGAAAATCACAGCTCACAAAAGATGAAAAAGAAAAAACTATAATTATGTGTATACGCCTTCTTCCCTATTTCATGTGTCATGTTCCTTTAGGATGTAGGCAAGCATATCCCTTTACATTTTCCTGTTCTTTGTAGTTCATAATAAGTTTTGTTTTTTGTTATTTCTCCCAAGCCATGTTCTAACATCCATTTGCTCAACTTCATCAAGTATGTTATATTCTACTTTCCTCTTTTCCTCAATCTGTCCAGTGAATATCAGATTTTCTAAGCCCTTCTTCCTCATTATGTGCCCCAAAAAATTTAAACTGCTTCTTTCTGATGTTAAGTATCAGTCAGTTAAGTGCCATACGTGATACACGCTTGGGTGATCATGTCTCAAAAGAGACATGACTGACTGGGCAGAAGATTATCCCGCAGTAGGTTGCCATTGCTTTCTGTGTTAGACTGGTTGCCGACCAATCTGTCCTGTTATTTAACCCATAACTGGAAGGAATAGACAGATTAATACTTTTCCAAGGTTTTTTGCATGTAAGTGAGTGCAATGAGTTCAGCTGGAATTTGAACTCAGCTCCCCAATTTCTCGCTCCAAGCCGATATCCAATGCATCACAACGCACATCCGATGTTAAGTATAAGTTATCTTTTTTTCATTTTCCTCCAAAACATTGTTGCTGCTCACATGTTTGGTCCCTGGCATGCTCAGCATCTTTTTGTAGAGCCATATTTTTGTTGCTTCAAGTCTCTTTATCTTTGTCCAGAATTCACTGTCATAGGTAAAAAAAAAGATTTCTGAGATGAGGTAGTATTTACAGTATTTATATTATTCAGACTATTGTCCTCATCTTTGTTGCCATTTGTACAATGTTTCAGCCATTGTATGCTCTGGCCTTCTTCAGGTGCTAACGTTCTATAAATGGCAACAAAGATGAGGACAATAGTTTGAATAATGTAAATACTGTCACTATTAGTGAGTTATAATATTTCAGTATTTTCATATAAAGTCAATGTACTAATCTTTCAAATAATACACAATAATGCTCTTGGAATAATGCTCTTGGAATAATTTTTCTAATAATTCACTTAGAAACAATCTCTTCAATGAAGCACAAAACCAGAATGATGCACAACACAAAACACACTCAAACTTCTGTCAGAGTGCTTTATGTACTAAATATTTATGGTCACAGGATCCCAGAGGCACAATTCATTAAACAATTATGTTTGTTGCCTGGAGATCCGTGTTTGACCACACGTATTGGCATGGACACTTTTTCTTCTTTTAACAAAATTCTTTATAAATTTTTGGAACCTGGACAAACAATACCTGTTCTATGCTACAGTGGACAATTGGCTTGTTGGAATGATCTATTGGAAGGAAAAAAGATCTTTTTCTTTGCAAAGAAACTGACAGATGATTTTTCTGCTTGATCACAAACTTTCTTTTGTTAGAAATTCTTCCATTTGTGATCTATTCTCCAGGCCTGCTGTATTGTTCAGAATATTACTAGGTTTCACTCCATACAACAAACACCCTTGTCTGGTTTATGATATTGACGTTTGCTTATCTCCCCTTGCTAGTTTATGTATCAATCGAATGGTTGACTTATCACACAGGCTTTACATTTGTTTGTCACAGCTTTTCATAGGTAGACATCCAAACATGTGATAGTAGATCTATGTTTAACCTTGTCCACCAATAAAATGTTTTCTCTTCAGCTTGCTATGACATAATTGAAGATAATAAACTTAGAAAAACAACCACCTTCTTCAATATGCTGAGTCCTTTCATGGAATTGGCGATTATGGCTCACCACAACTTTCCTGTCTTTGTAGCTCTTAATAAGGTTTGATTTTTTTATATCACTCCTAATCCTTGTTTTGCCAGCCATTAAAACAAACTTGTTAGGCAAGTTATTCACTACTTTCATCTATGTCTTTTGTTTTTAGTATGTTTTATTCAGCATTAAATGATCCATAAGGAGCTGATATACTGCTAAACAAATCAATCAGTACGCCTTGTGAGTGTCAAATTCTCTAAATTGTGTTTCTTCAATCTGAGTTTTAGAAATTTCAATTTTCTTTTTTATGACTTTCTTTTTATAAGTGTCTTTATTGTTTCCATTTTCCTTAAATCTTCCTCATTACCCTCATGGTCAGTCGATGGTATTCTCAGCATTCTTTTGTAGAATCATATTTCTTTTGCCTGAAGTTTCTTTTCTATCACAATGCATTCAGAACTAATTATTTATAATTACTGTTTAATTCTTTTGCTATTAGAAAATATAAGTGATGAACTACATGACAGAATGAAATATAGAAGATAGTCTGCTGGAGAAAGAAATCCTCCTGGGGGAGAAAAGTTTTCTTGATTTTATTAATTCATTCATTTGTAGTAAATATTACAGGAGTTATTTGGTTTCTATTGGTTATCAGTTTGTAGACGGGAGTTAAGACATTTTTATGGCTAAGATAAAAAAAACTTTCAAAGCAAATAAATTCAACAATTTTAAAAGAAATGAATTCAAATTGTGTAGAAACTTTATATGTACATTTATAAAGAAAATCACAGCTCACAAAAGATGAAAAAGAAAAAACTATAATTATGTGTATAATTATGTATAATTATGTATAATTATGTGTATAATTATGTATAATTATGTGTATAATTATGTGTATAATTATGTATAATTATGTATAATTATGTGTATAATTATGTATAATTATGTGTATAATTATGTGTATAATTATGTATAATTATGTATAATTATGTGTATAATTATGTGTATAATTATGTATAATTATGTATAATTATGTATATAATTATGTATAATTATGTGTATAATTATGTATAATTATGTATAATTATGTGTATAATTATGTGTATAATTATGTATAATTATGTGTATAATTATGTGTATAATTATGTATAATTATGTATAATTATGTGTATAATTATGTATAATTATGTATAATTATGTGTATAATTATGTGTATAATTATGTATAATTATGTGTATAATTATGTATAATTATGTATAATTATGTATAATTATGTGTATAATTATGTATAATTATGTGTATAATTATGTGTATAATTCTTCTTCCCTATTTCATCTGAAATGATTGTGAGAAGAATGTCCAGCATTCAGTGTCTTATAGAAGAACTGATATTTTGTCACAGTTCAGTATCTTCTTAACTAAATGTCCAGCATTCAGTGTCTTATAGAAGAACTGATATTTTGTCACAGTTCAGTATCTTCTTAACTAAATGTCCAGCATTCAGTGTCTTATAGAAGAACTGATATTTTGTCACAGTTCAGTATCTTCTTAACTAAATGTCCAGCATTCAGTGTCTTATAGAAGAACTGATATTTTGTCACAGTTCAGTATCTTCTTAACTAAATGTCCAGCATTCAGTGTCTTATAGAAGAACTGATATTTTGTCACAGTTCAGTATCTTCTTAACTAAATGTCCAGCATTCAGTGTCTTATAGAAGAACTGATATTTTGTCACAGTTCAGTATCTTCTTAACTAAATGTCCAGCATTCAGTGTCTTATAGAAGAACTGATATTTTGTCACAGTTCAGTATCTTCTTAACTAAATGTCCAGCATTCAGTATCTTATAGAAGAACTGATATTTTGTCACAGTTCAGTATCTTCTTAACTAAATGTCCAGCATTCAGTGTCTTATAGAAGAACTGATATTTTGTCACAGTTCAGTATCTTCTTAACTAAATGTCCAGCATTCAGTGTCTTATAGAAGAACTGATATTTTGTCACAGTTCAGTATCTTCTTAACTAAATGTCCAGCATTCAGTGTCTTATAGAAGAACTGATATTTTGTCACAGTTCAGTATCTTCTTAACTAAATGTCCAGCATTCAGTATCTTATAGAAGAACTGATATTTTGTCACAGTTCAGTATCTTCTTAACTAAATGTCCAGCATTCAGTGTCTTATAGAAGAACTGATATTTTGTCACAGTTCAGTATCTTCTTAACTAAATCTTCTTGTTTCTTAATACTTTGTTTAGTTTCTGTACAATGAAAGGCATTGTTAATTATAATATTTGACAATCTGTGCAAAAGATGCATTTTTACCAAAATTAATACAAAAGGCTGTTGAATTTTTATCATTATTCTCTAGCCTTTGTGAATTGAGTCCATGTCTTAAAACCAGCAGAGATTGCTAAAACACTAATCTCAAACTTATAATGGGAAGATAATAAAAGCACTCCTGTGGTTAATATACAATAACTTTAAAGTATTCTGTTATTACAGAAGATCTACAAGTACTAGTATTATTCAGTCCTGGATATGACAATAGACTACATCAGACACAAAACCTCTGATCAGGAAATTGGGTGTTTTGAGGAGCATGGATATATCTCTTAATTGTTGTTAACAGCACTTGTTAGGGTCCCGGCTGTAGTTTAGTAATGAACTCACAAATAAAAACAAAATATTATGAAAAATGAACTATGAACACTACGAAAGTATAAAAATATTAGAAGTTTGTATTTATAGCAAAATGACCAGCAATACATTTTATCTGGAGTTGAAGACATACGATTTCATGCAAAATGGATGGGGGACAGAGGAAAGCAGTGCATAACCTACCTAACAACTTTCTGTAAATGGTTAATAGAACAGAGATTAGGAGAGATCACAAAAAAATGAAATTTACTAAGACCTACAAAAGACAGGAAATTGTTTAGAGCCATGTTTATCTAAACCCTGAAAGAACATAGCAAACAGAAGAAAATAGATTCACCATTAAGTGCATTAACAATGGAAGAGATTATGTTGAAAATTATAGCAAAAACAAATGCATTTTATTCATGTACATATGAATATAATGTATGTATATAATGCACATAATTACAGTTTAGACAATTATTTTTTTGTCTATTTTCATCATTAATTTAGTAATCAGATATTTCAAATCATCCAGTGAACATTTATTTATTCAATCAGTGAGAATTGATTAGTCTGCAATAATCCTTGTAATGTATTCTCTATTATTCTATTAATTTTGAATTTGCATTTTATAGACTTTAAATGCTCTAGCTTACGTTACGTGTGTTTTTCTCTGGATATAGATGGACATAAACACTATCAAGATAAACAAATATAGATAAGCTAACCATGTTTCTTATCTCAGAGACAACAGATGGGCTATTAGAATGATAGATTAGGCATCAAAGAGGTAAAAAAAACACCTTAGGGCAGCCAAAGGCAAGATTTTACAATGATCTAACCTGATACCTTGGATTGACATGGCCTAGCATGGCCTGAAATAAGAAATGATGGAGGTCAACTAGAAATGGGTTCCTCCAGCAGGAGTGAAAAGACTCAAGATTTAGATTTGGCTCAAGCAATAATGCTTCCTATTTTATTATGCTGACCAAAAATATTATAGGTCTATGTTGGTTAAATAGCAGAATGGCTGTCAAGATTCAACTTGATCTTTGTTTTTCAGAAACCAGCATATGTATCATACACTGCCCTCATGGGGTTTAATACGTATAAGATGTCAGGAAAAGTACAATAACAGAACAGGGTTTAAAAATGCAGAAAATGGCGATTGATGGTAGATTTAAATTTTTGAAGGTTGTAGGCAACAAGCAAGTAATCAGAAGTTCAAGAAGTGCAATAAAAGAAACTATTAAAACACAACTGACGGTTGCAGCTAGTTTATTTCCCAAATTTACTCATGCCTCACCAAATTTGATGTGATAAAAAATACTTTTAAAAATAAAAAACAGAAAGAAAGTAAAAGGGAGATAACTGCAGATTCAAAGTCAGAACATTATCATTGATAACACTCCTCCAATTTGCAGACCCTAGTTGCTATATCCTTAATGCTTGATATAAAGCAAAAATATCACAATGATAAAATTATTTATAACTATTTATACTGGGATTCATGCATGCAACTACATTTAATCCATAATAATATTTTAAACTTTGAAATCATAAATTTTTTTGGCATATGAATTTTTTTGAATCTGTTCCCAAAGCTTTGATTGTCTTTAAATCATTCTGCTATCACCTTCTGCCACACCTATGAGGTGTGCCACACTGTTTGAGAAACACTGAGTTAGTTCAGTAAAATGGTGAAACCTTGTTGCTAATCTAGTAGTATGTTTAAATTTATGCAAACACTAATGAGAAAAGCTCATCAGAATTGTTGCTGTGAAAATATTTGGAGAAAAGACAAAGGAAAGTCACATGACATCAGTGAGGAAGGGACTGAAGTTAAGATGCCAGGTCAAGATCAACTGCATTATCAAGAATCATGAGATATATTCTATGAGCAGTTGACCAAATATGGCATCAGTATTAAGTTCACTGACTAAAAGAATTGTCTGGCACAATAAATAAATGTTTTTAGCAGTAGAAGTGAGATTTTGTAATTTGGTATCAATAAAACCAAATAAAATTTATTGAAAGACCGAAGAAAAAACAGAAAATGATAAAAATCTATTGAGTTAGAATCCATGAGTGAATAATGAAAAAGTACAGAATTTGTATCAACATGGTTAAGAAGTTTGCTTTTTAAGTATTTTTGACAGGATGTTGATACTCCTCTGAGCAACCTATTTCATCCATTCCACCCAGGGGATCTTTTAGTCCTCATATATGAGCTGTTACGAGGATGCATTTATATATAAAAATAATATTAATAATGTATAAAAAGGAAATTAGAAGTAGAACGTTTGGAAGATTGTAGAATGTTCCAGAGAGTTCTAAAGGTTCTAGAAGTATGCAAATTAGGTGTTAGCCTCGATAAAAATAGGTTTTGGGTACAGAGCCATCAGTTGATAGGAGGATGGGTTGACCTCTACTGCTCTGGTAGATTCAGGATGTATATCCAGCCGTAAGAATCCCTAAGTCAACGACAAAAAACTAAAACTTGAAACAGTTAATAAAAGGTTGTGCTGACCTCATCAGCACTGGTTTCGATTCAAGGAAATATTCCAGCCAAAAGAATCTTTCTAGTCAACGACAAACAAAAATTTGAAAGAGTTGTTAAAAGGATTTTGCTGTCATATCAACTCCGATAAAAATTCTAGGATTGAGATCCAGCTGAAAGAATTTCACAGACAAAATCCGAACAACTAAAACCTGAAAGAAAACCATATGGAACTATCTGGGTAAATACATATTTTTACCTTTTTCATTGACCAAGCCAATAATTAGTTTTTATATACACATTTAAGGAATTCCAAAAAGTATAGCACTTAACTTCCCCACCAACTTAATGGGAAAGATATCTGACAACTTATTTCCCCTCCTCTCCTCATAATACTTTGCCATACTTTTTCTTTCTCTCCTCGTAGTAAACTATACGTTTTTTATGTCTCTTGATTCGAATGCCAAACTGTATATTTGTAAATATTTTTGTCTAATGTTTTGTGAATTAAATATTTGTCTATGGATGTGCGTTGTGGTACAGTGGATATCGGCTTGGAACGAGAAACCAGGGAGCCAAGTTCGAATTCCAGCTGAATCCATTGCATTCACTTACGCACAAATACCCTTGGGAAAGGTATTAATCTGTCTCTTCCCTCCAGTTATGGGTTAAATAGCAGGACAGATTGGGTTCTATAGCCTTGGTCGGCAACCAGTCTACCGCAGAAAGCAATGGCAACCTACTGCAGGATAATCTTCTGCCCAGTCAGTCATGTCTTGAAAATGACATGATCACCCAAGCGTGTTTCACGTATGGCACTTAACTGACTGACTGACTATGTATTAACTCTGAGTTTTGCTCAATCATTTTTATTTTCTCTTATGTTACAATTAAGAATTCAAAAACTACTTTCAAAAGTACTGTGCCACACATTGAATAAAAGTGCTCAATCTGCACTGATCATGTTTACCATATATTATATTATTCATGATGAAAGACTATCATTTTCAAGGGCTTCTATTACTAAAACGATTACCAGTATCCAAATTTTTATCTAAACTGTGCAGCCCTACAATCAATAAGTATATATCATGCAATTACAATCAATCACTTTTCTTATATTTTAATATACATAAACAAAGTTTTGAAATAAAGGTGAATTTTTGAAAATATTTAACAAATTTTAATTTAATGAATATTAATGTAATATTGATATTAATTTAATATCATATTTATGTTAAAGAAGGACCATATGGCTCTCTAGCTTATAGTGCAACCTATCTGCATGTCAAACACAAATACCCATTTTGATAACCCCAAATTAAGTATGAGACCTATCTACTGTTAGATAATCTCCTCAAGGATGAAGGAGAGGCTTGAAGCAGCAGAAATGTGGTTCTACAGAAGGATGCTGAGAATACCATGGACTGAGCATGTAAGCAATGATGAGGTGTTGGAGAGAATGCAAGCGAGAAGAAAACTCATAATTAACATCAGGAAGAAATAGATGAGGCTTCTGGGACATGTAATGAGATAGGAGGGCCTGGAGAACTTAATATTCACAGGACAGACAGAAAGAAAGAGACAGAGGAGAGCAGTGCAAGAGATATTTGTTAGGCTTGAGCAAATGTATGGTGAAGTGGGGTTTAGGAGAGATACCAAGAGGAAAAATATTGAGAGCAACAAGAGACAGGTTCAAGTGGAAGTTCATGTTCCCCTATGTCCTGAAGAAGAAGAAGAAGAAGAAGAAGAAGAAGAAGAAGAAGAAGATATATGGTAAATGCATTATATGACACAACAGGATTCTGTATTGGCAGCTACAATCTTAACAATGTAAGATGTGCAGATGACACAGTTTTGATAGCAAACATGGAAAGAAAGCTTCTTTTATGTGCCAGGTCCTTTCAGGACGAGGCAATCATGGCTTTCCCTGTCCCTGGTGGCTCTTAGCACACTTTCTCCTGTTGCACCATGCAACCCTTGTTTCGTCATCCACCTGATCAGGTCCTTCAAATATGTTAGCCACTGATTTCCCCTGTCTCTTTTTTCCTCTATCTGAGCTGTTAGTAACAGGTTCTCCAAGCACTCCTTCCTCGTTGCATATCCCAGGAACTTTAGTTGTCTCTTCCTGATGCTCAGTATTAATTTCGTTTTTGTCGCCATCCTTTCCAAAACCTCGTCATTGCTCGCATGCTCAGTCCATGATATCCACAGCATCCTTCTGTAGAACCACATTTCAGCTGCTTCAAGTTTTTCCTTCATCTTTAAAGATATTATCCAACATTCACTGCCATATTGAAGAACCGACATCACACAGCAATCCAGTCAAAAGCTTTAACAGAAGGTATTGAAGAAAAGCAAGAAAAAAGCATTAAAAATAAACTGCAAAAAGACAAAATGCATGGTTGTTTGCAAAAGGCCCATAGCTGGGACCCTAACAGGTGCTACCACCCTTGATCAGAAAGGACTAAGCATAAACTACAAGAAGACAGAATGCATAGTTATCAGCAAAAAAGTGAGCCCAAAATGCAAATTAAAAGTTGGGAATACTAAAATTAACTGATTTTACTATTTGTGAAGTGTTCTAACAGAGAACAAAAAATTGACACTTAAATCTGAAGATCTGTTGTGATAGCCAACGACCGATTCCAAAAGCTGTGCAGAATAATAAGGGATAGAAAACTTTTATTAAAAAAAAAAAAAAAAAGAGTATGTGATAACTGTTCTACTGGCAGTGAATGTGGGATAATTTCCTCAAAGATGAAGAAAATAACTTGGAACAATAGAAATATGGTCCAACAGAAATATGCTAAGGATACCATAGACCAAACATGTGAGCAATGACAGTTTTAGAAAAAAAAACAAAAACAAAAAAGAAACTTAAAAATAATAGAAACAAAAAATAAAACATATAATGAACATCGGAAAAGACAGTTAAAATTTCTCTGGAACATAATGAGGAAGACAGGCTTGGAAAATCTGATACTCACAAAACAGATTGAGGGAAAGAGGGACAGAAGAAAACAATACATGACATATTTGACAAGCATAAAAAAACAGATGACGGAACAGGTATTAAAACTACCAAAAAGACAATTTACCTACAAGGGACAGGAAATTGTAGAGAGCCATGACCATTTACATCCTAAAGGAATATAAGACATAAAGAAGTTAAGTTTACCATACTGTTCATGTATCTGAACATTTTTCATTTTAGATATGTCTCTTTTTAAAATGCCAAAAGTCATGAACAGAGAAACAAAGAAAAATAACAACTAGAAAGAGCAGTTAAAGACCATCAACTTCTGCCAAAGCATTGCCAATATCATCTCAGTGATTAGCAAGAAATGATTATTAAAATGAGAATGAATAACTGTAGTGAACTTAACTGTTATCAAGAGCAAAAATATGAAAAAATAAACTTGACTGCTCTCAAAATAAAATACACATTTAAAATGAAGCAGTGTAGGTAATTCAGTATTTAAAATGATCTAGGGGAGGTAATTCAGTATTTAAAATGATCTAGGGGAGGTAATTCAGTAATTGGCATTTGAAAGGTAGCAAATTAGTTTTTGTGATAAAACCAGAAAAACAACTCAAAACTTTATCCTGTACCAGATCAAACTCAAAACCTAATCAGTTTGTTCCAGTAATGATGCCAGCCATCCCTGACTGTTTCAGTAAAATCTATTCAGTGGGTCGAGATATCTTGATCACAGACATGCAAACAAACGTGACTGAATAAATACCTTCACCTTAAGGCAGAAGTAAAAATGCCACAATGTTTACTGTTAAATATAATGATGTATTGATATCTGGGAAACATAATGAAGAAAGGACCTAAAAATTTTACATTCACAAGAGATAGTGATGGTAAAAGAAGTTGGTGGGGGAAGGAAATGGTAACCTACTTAATGAGTTTAGGTAAATGGATGGTGAGGAGGGAGGAAGAGAAGGAAAGTAAAGGATAAGAAATTCTTTGGAGCAGAAAGTAGTAAAGAGTGAGGATTACCTATGTTTTGAAAAGAACATGACACCTAAAAGAAGTTTGACATATCAATTTTTCATAATTATAGGTGGGCATTTTTAGTTACTTATAATTCTAGTGCTTGACTCAGTTTTAAACATCCTGCGTTTGACTCAATTTTAAAACTCCCAAGCTTGACACAGTTTTGAACTTTCTGTACTGGACTCAATCTTTAAACTCCCAATTTTGGCTCAGCACTCCACCCACGTCTATTGAACAGGTGAAGAGGCTCATCCCTTATTCCCTGTTTAGGATGTGGTTTCTGGCTTTCTCTTTTCCAATCTTCTCACTTTTTTTTTTTCAATTGGAGTAGATAGATCTATCGCCCGGTTCACAAACCACCCACGTCTATTGAACAGGTGAAGAGGCTCATCTCTTGTTCCCTGTTTAGGGTGTGGTTTCCAGCTTTCACATTTCCAATCTTTTCACTATTACATAGCCCCCTGCACATCAGTGGTGTTACCACCTTGCTCGGGGTGATAAGATTAAAAAAAAAAAAAAAAGTTTTAAACTTGCTGTGCTTAACTCAGTTTGTAACTTCCCAAGCTTGGCTCAGTTTGAAACCCCCCATGCTTGACTCACTTTGTAACACCCTGTGCTTGGCTCAGTTTTAAATCTCCCATGCTGGGCTCAGTTTCTTTCTCAGTTTAGAGTTTGTTTTTTTCTTTGTTAATCAGCCACTGTAAAATTAGATTTTCATATTCGTTTTCTAATTGTGAGAATCAACTTTTCATATCACTTTCCATTTATGCAAACTGATTGTCAGATAAACATGACTGAATTTGCGTTCACTTTCTCTCCAATGAATATAAATATCATTTGCTTTTTTTTTTCAAAGCTGAAAACTGAGCAAATAAAAAAGGGGTAATGGTAAAAAATAAAGCCATAAATATGTAATTTGTCACATCGATACTGACAGGCAATATGCAAAAGTAAATAATTGGCTGTGTGTGCGTATTCACAAATAACATGCACAGCTGGCATTTTATCAAAGTTTAAAAAATAATAAAAAATGAACAAATGCATAACAGATATGTAAACACTAATAAAGCATTCCTGTTTCTTCGATATATTTCTCTTTAGATAGATCCAGGCAAATATATACATCTATCTGGATAATGCATACATAAATCTCTTTGTATAATAAATACACACAATATTTATGAATGCTTAGAAGCATTCATAAATATCACTAGAGTTTCATATATATATATATATATATATATATATATATACATACATGTATATATATATATATATATATATATACATTCATATGTATATATAATCATATGTATATATATATGTATATATATATATATATACATTCATATATATATATGTATATATACACATTCATATGTATATATATATATATATATATATATATATATATATATATACATTCATATATATATATATTTATATTTGTACTGCCTTCTTCCACCAAATGCCCCGTGGCCCAGGGGTAGAGTTGCTGACTGATGCCAATTCGGTCGGGTTTCGAGCCTGGGTTATGTAGCAATCGGAGTCTAACCACACTAATGAACTGTGATACAGCGAAACAGATCTGTCTGTGGATGACAATATATATATATATATATATATATATATATATATATATATATATATAGATAGATAGATAGATAGATCCAGATTCAAAACCTAATGATAAAAATAAGTTTTATATTATATATATATATATATATATATATATATATATATATATATATATATCCCTCTAAAAACGTCTCTTTATGATTGTTGTTAATACTTGTGTATGTAAATGTTTGAATATTATATGTGCCTAAGCATAGGTATACTCGCAATAAATATATTTGTGACAGTTGTATAGGTGAAGATTTTCATGTACCTTTTATTTTCAGTATATATTCAAATATACATACAAAAATAATTATGCATATATAACTACAACAAGCTTTTACTTGCTCATATTTATAAGTTCTTATCTAATTATATATGTTTGAATATTTAGGTATATTAATGTATACTAGGGGGTGTGAAGCATGTATGGTAAGAACACTGGACAAGAGTCATGGATCTGTAGTTTTGGTACATTTATTTACTTCTTTCTCTATTGATTGATTCTTAACTTAAATACAATAGCCTTATCTAAATGTTCTTTTAGTTTGTTTTATACATTCATTTTCTCTTTTTTTATAGGCTTTGAATGAATAATCACACACATGCTACTCACACTTTCTTACTCTATATCAGTCAGTTAAAGTGCCATACGTGATACACGCTTGGGCGATCATGTCATTTTCAAGACATGACTGACTGGGCAGGAGATTATCCCGCAGTAGGTTGCCATTGCTTTCTGCGGTAGACTGGTTGCCGACCAAGGCTATAGAACCCAATCTGTCCTGCTATTTAACCCATAACTGGAAGGAAGAGACGGATTAATACCTTTCCCAAGGGTATTTGCGCGTAAGTGAATACAATGGATTCAACCGGAATTCGAACTCGGTTCCCCGGCTTCTCGTTCCGAGCTGATATCCACTGTACCACAACGCACATCCTTTACTCTATATACATACATAGAAATCACTGAATAATAATAATGTCTTTATATTATTTAATTCTTTACATTTATTTTTTAATTTTTAGAAAATTACTGAATGGATTCATGAAAATGTTTTTATTAATGTGCAAGATATTTTACATAATTCTTCTTCCTTGTGCTTATCCTTTCAATATCCATGGGCAATATGGCTCTTCACAACTTCCTATTCTTTGTAGCTCTCAGCAATGTTTGTCTTTTTATTATCCCTTCTACTTACTGTTCTGCCATCGATTTATACTAACTTGGTAGGTTGGTACTTTTTTTCCCTCTTGATTTCATTATGTCCTGTATATATCAAATCCTGTAAGACCTCTTTCCTCAGTAGTTTCAACTGCTCATTATACTAAGTTGAAATATTCCTTCTTTTCCTTTTTATTTAAAGTTCCTTGGAATTCTCCACATCCCTCTCTAAAACCACATCTCTGTTGCTTCAAGTGAGAAAATTACTCAGCATTCAGTCTCATATAGGAGAATGATATGATATAGTAGTTCAGAACACTTTACGTTGTTACTAATGAAATTTACCCATTTCAGAATACTTTGTTTCACACTTAGCAGAAATCAACCATCCAACCGTGCATTGAACACTGTTGTCATATCTGGTCAGACGCCCCTGCTGTTTGAATTTACTTGTGCAACCAGACTGGAAACAAGGTCCCACCCTTTTACAGTTAGATCAACCAAATGCAGGCAACAATTGTACTCCAGCAACTTCCTTTCTTGTGTTTCCCGCTTGTGGAATTCCTTTCCATGTACTTGTTTTTCTACAACCTCCAGGATTTTAAATGCAATGTCAATTCCCATCTATTATCCACTTGACTCCAGTCCTTTCTATATCACCCCATGTATCTTGTTCTTTTCCTTTCTCTTTACCTTTGCAACTGTCTTCACTCTTGTGTTCACATCCTTCTCTTGCCCTTTCTCTTTCACCCCCTGTAGCTCGTTTGTCTTTCTCTTCACTCTCCTCCTGTCTAAAACTTTAACTCTCTTATGTATCCTCCTGCACATCAGTGGTGGTACCACTTTGCTTGGGGTAAAAAAAAACATCTTTTGTTACCCCAGTGCATTTTCAAGTTTTGGTGTCACAAATTCTGCAATTTATTAAAATACTTCTCAATGTATAAATTATCAAAAACTTAAATGTCATTCTTAAAAATTTTCCAAAGTCCTATAAGTTTTACATTAGAAACTTTTTGTTTTAATTATAAACTATAATTATAGAACAAGTATAAAATTTGCAATGATATATGTTTTCAAAAATGAATTGAAAAAAATTCCATTATAATGAAGAGAAATTCAGATGGACACTATCAACATGAAATTTATACTCAGTGTTTTGAAACAAGTTTTAGAAGTTATTCTTCTATAGTTTTTGTGAACTGTTGTATTTCTTCATATAGAACAGTAAATAGTATAGCATTCCAAAAGTTTTGCTAATGTAACCATTTCTCTTAACTCCCCAAACTTTAAATTAAGTTATGGTCAGGCAAAAAAGTCAGCCACTTCATAAAACATGTTTTTCTGGGGCACATTTTATTCAGGTATTCATTATTTTTCTGCACATTGTCATGCAAAATATCTAAAAGGTGTTTAGATTCATATTGAACTGTGGCTCTAGATTTGCCTTCAAATTTCAATATATATCTGAACTTTCATCTTTAATACCACCTATAACTTGTTACAAACCCACAACCTTACCACCTATAATCCCACCACAAGATATATACTTCATGTTCTGAAAGTAGATTTAGAAGTCATTCATCCATTGATTTGTTGTATTTTTTCATATAAAACAGATTGCAAAGTATCCAGAGTAGTTGCAGCTAACAAAGCAAGTTCTAAATTTAAAAATTCAAATGTTAAACACTGAATCATTGATTTTGTTAGAAATAAACAAATTTACTCAAATTTACAAACTTTGCTCAGCACACACAAAACTCACAAAATTTCACACCTTGATGTAAAATGTTTTTCGTCCAATAGAAAACTAGGAAACTTCTAAAAACAAAATAGAAAGGCCAGAATCACATCCAGGAGTGAATTCCCAAATGACCGTTTAGAGCCCCAGAAAACAAAATAAAAGATAGAACAAAATCAGCTGTCACCAGAGAGAGAGATAAAATGATGAGCATAATTAACATGTACCTTTGACAAATGTCAAATTATTGTTATTATTATTGTCTCTATCTTCGTCTCTCACCTCTCATCTCTCACTTTCTTCCTTTTCACCATTCACCATGAGCAATAACTTCAAAGACACTCCTACCCAACAAATGGTTATACATACATATGTACGTTCATGCTTACAGCCACATTTACGTTTCTCATTTAACTTCTATTAATTCATGTTATTCTTTTCCATTAATAAATTTCTTATGAAACATACAAAAGGTATACTTTTATTCTTCCATACATTCTAATCTCTAACCTTCTGATGATAGCGAATAAATCCTAAGTCGTAGGGAGTTCAGTTATGTATGATACAAGGCCAATTCAAAAAACATTAACCATCTCCCTACTGCTTCACAGTATTACAATTTCTGATGATAAATATCCTATCTGTCAATGTATCATTTTGGAATCTTTCATACACATTTAATTCAAATTTTCATTAATTTTTTTTAATGAAATGGATCATGGACATGCACAAATAATTCTTTTTTCTAAAACTGTCTAGCTTCTACCTAAAATGTTTCACCACCTCCATTTTATTTGGTATCTTAACTTTTGAAAGTAATTTTCACCAATAGCCAACCAACATTTGCTCTACCATTTTGAGTAGGATGACATTCTTTGGCAAAAAGGATTATAGAAAAATTGGGGTCTTCATGTATTCTTCCTCATGGATGTCATTTAATAGACTTGATTTGGAATGTGATACCTTGTGCTTCTCAAATCTTCTTCATTTCTACAATGCCTAATTTTTCATAGCTTGGAAAAATGTTTTATGGCTTTTCCCTTGATATTGGACACAGATTGATGTGATACTGTCCTCAACTTGTTCATATCAGATTGGAGTTGTCTCGGATCTTAAATGAACCTTGCACAGTTTGATGGAACCTGCCAATCATTTTTGCAATTCCCAGCATTGTTTTATCTTTTTTTTTGAGATTGAAAGTTATTTCTTTTCAATCAAATCAACCTTACTATCCATTTTAAAGCTTCAAACTTTCAAATTGGCTATTTTACACAAATGTCTGCTGTTTGTTTGCATCTGCAAATAACAAATTGTTTTTTTAGTCTAACTGTACAGATAAATGCTGGCATCATCCAGCAATTAAACTTTGAGATTTGAATAAGTAATTATTTTATATATCAATAAAATATTCCATGCCTAATAAAGTGAGATGTAGTGGTTTAAAATTTTTTTTTACATATGAATTTATATTTAGATGCACATGCATGTATATCTAAACTTATTTATAAATGGAACTGTGTGTGTGTATGTGTATGTGTGTGTGTGTGTGTGTGTGTGTCCATTACCTATAGACTCCAAAATGACTGAACCGATTTTCTTGAAAATTTACACAGTTGTACTATAAGCATCTGCGAGTGTTCTTAGCTGGGTTTTGTGTCGAGGTACCCCTGAGAAATATCCAAAATTGATAATCGAAAAAATCGGGTTATAGAAGGAGTGGTCTGATTTTAATCAAATTTGATACACTCATAGACAAAGACATAAGAAACGATATTCAGAAGTTTCAATGTTGCAGTTCTTACAAGAGTGCAGAAAATCGATAATATATATATATATAAGGCAAGATGTTTGTGTGTGTGTCTGTTTATCTGCCTGTATGTCTGTATTTGTTTTCAGCCCTTTTATTTTAGTTTTTGCTTCAGGTTTGGCTCTAAGTAGGTATAATTGTAGTTCTTAGTCTCAGCCATGATACCATTTACTCAGAGGACTTATTTAGCCTTCAAAATTCAGTTTACGACGAAAAAACTGATATGTAAAGTGTGGTATTGAAATCCAAAGGAACATGTGAGTGTGAACACTGTGATAGTGGAAGACACCTTCAAAAATATATGGAAATTAAGAAACGGGAAAATCTTGTTAGAAACAAAGAAAAGAGTACTGAACTGTTATTAATATCAGTTCTTCTATATAACTTTAAAAGCTAGATAATCTCCTTGCAGATAAAGAGTCTTGATACAATAGAAAATTGAAAATAACTTACACTGAAAAAGGGCACAACAGTGAAATTTTAGTGAAAGTAGAAACACAGAAGACAGTTATGCTTAAGATCATGAAGAGGTAGTTAAAATTTCTAAGGCATGTAATGAAGAAAGAGGACTTGGATAATGTGATACTTACAGGACATATTTAAGGCAAGCGGGACAGAAAAAAACAATAAACAACCTACCTATGTAAATGGATAGCAGAACAAAGTTTAGGAGAAATAACAAAAAGATAAAATTATTATAAGCTACAAATGATTGTAACTAATAAAGAAACATTACATATCATAGAAGAATATTTAGATAAGAATCTGATTGAATAGAAAACATATAAGACATTTTTTTTTATTCTGATATGTTTTAACTAACAAACCAACATTATCAGAAAAATATTATTTACCAAAATCTACATTAACAAAACTAAGTGGGATTCACATTAAGCACCTGAACACTTTTTCATTTTAATTTTTTTAGTAAAATTCAATTGACAACAGTATCACATTAAAACACCACTCATTGGATCAGTGAAGTTGAGCAACATTGAGCATGGTCCGTACTTAATGGGTAACCACTTTAGAATACCAAGTGCTTTAAACTTTGATGTGTGGGTGTTGTGATGGATAACAGCTTGGAATGAGAAATTTGGGAGTTGGGTTTGAATTTCCGTTGAGTTTGTTACATTCACTTATATGAGAAATGCGTGTATCCATCTCTTCTTCCCTCATCTATGATTTAGGGTGGACTGGGTCCTATAGCCTTGGTTGGTAACCAGTCTACCACAGAAAGTAATGACAACTACTGTGAAAATTCTTCTTTCAAATCAAAGTAAAAATTAAGGATTCAGCTCATGTTTTTTTGGTAATGTAAATTTTGTTGAAATAAAATTACTTTTATAATGATGCCAGTTTATCGATGAAACATTTTAAGGTGAAGTTTTCGATATTGTCTTATATATTTACTGTCTTTTAGCATATGTATATATATATATATATATATATATATATATATATATATATATATATATAAGATGTTGCAAAAGTAGGAGGACAGTAAATGATAACATTAATTTTGAAGTTCAGTCTGTCAGTTAAGTGCCATACGTGATACATGCTTGGGCGATCATGTCTTGAAAGAGACATGACTGACTGGGCAGAAGATTATCCCACAGTAGGTTGCCATTGCTTTCTGCAGTAGACTGGTTGCCGACCAAGGCTATAGAACCCAATCTGTCCTGTTATTTAACCCATAATTGGAAGGAATAGACAGTTTAATACCTTGCCCAAGGGTATTTGCGCAAAGAATTCAGCTGGAATTCAAACTCGATTCTCTGATTTCTCATTCCGAGCTGATATCCAATGCACCACAATGCACATATGCAATTATAATTACTATTGCAATTATTACATTGATAACTAAATTTTATTGTGTACAATAATACAAAAGCGCTTACATTTTATCAACACAGGTGCTCAAACTGTTGTCCTCCACAATTTACACATCTCTGGAGTTTATCCCTCACACATCAATAAACATTTTTGCACAAGTCTCTTTGTGTATTAATTTCTTTAAATGTATCTCTAACGTAATTTTTCAAATCACCAACACTTCTTGCTTTTTGACTATAAACTTTGTCCTTGAATACTCCCAAAAAGATAAATCCATTAGGGTCAACTCAGATGAATGTGCTGTCCTATCAATTCGACATCTTTGGCCAATTCATTTCTCTGGAAATGTTTCATCACAATGCTTACAAATTGTTCTTGAATAACGTGGAGGGGCCCCATCCACCTACAGTCAGACCACCCTGTATATTTTTATTACAAGTTTTTTATTCAATAGGTAAGTCTGTATAAACATCAATGTGAATATATGCCAATATTTCAGTGTATGTAAGTATATGTAGATATAAGTAGATACTTATAGAAATTTACTGATCAGTACATATAATTGTATATATATATATATATATATATATATATATATATATATATTTGGCAGGCATATGTAATTATATTTGCATGTTTGCATCTGCATGCAATTTCTTCTGTGTCATTGACTAGAAACAGAATAAAAAATATTTTAATAGATGAATGCCACAAGTCGATGTATAAATAAAAGGCTATAAGATTATTTTTTCATGAGTGCCAAAATAGAAGACCCACGGGCGGCAGTGATACAAAGGAATATTAAATTGCCTCAAATTTAATCTAATTGATGTCAAGAAATGTATCGGCAATAGATTGATGAAGGAGACAGACATTTGTTGTGGTTCCAGAACTATCTCGGCTTGAATAAAAAGACAATCTCTTCAACGCATAATACAAACACGAACACACACACACACACACACACACACACACACACACACACACACACACACACACACACACACACACACACACAAAAAAAAGAGAGGGAAAAAGTTACTTTAAAAAAATATCCGAAGAAATAAAAATAATAAAAACTCTGATGTAAAAGAAAGACATTCAGTAATGAAATGCTAAATTTTCAATGATAAATGAGTTTTTCATTATATATAATGTGTATACATGGGCATAGGCACACACACATATATATTTGTATGTGTGTGTAATATATATATATCATGTGCATGTGTGTGTATGTATGTGTATATGTGTGTGTACATGTGTGTGTGAATATATGTGTACTTGTGTGTATATATACATGGTGCGATGAATAAATTGTCATCTAAATTATGCAAAAATAAAAATAATACTAATATATCATTTTAAGAGACATATTTACCAAAATATGCAGATATGCATTGTAGTGCAGTTCATATCAGCTTGTAATGAGAAATCAGAGAGCAAAATTTGAATTCAAGTTGTATTTGTTGCATTCACTTACACACAAATACTCTTGGGAAATCGATCTCTACTCCCTCCGACTATGGTTTGAATCACAGGACAGAATGGGTTCTATAGCCCGAGTTGGGAACCATTCTACCACAGAAAGAAATGGCAAAGATACTGTAGGAAAATCTTCTGCCTAATCAGTCATGGATTGAATGAGACATGATCTCCCAAGTGTGTATCATGCATGGCACTTAACTGACTGACTGATTTACCAAAATGACACAAAAATATCTGCAAATACTAAAGAGTAAATTTATTCAATAACATTGACCTTGGTGAATGCTATCAAAATTCTTGCCTTTAGTTCATCTTTGGTTTTTACAAGAAGTTTTGTTGGTCTCTTGCTCACCTGCACCCAACACATAATAATCAAGGGAGTTGCTGTCTGGCGGGTTAAGTAGCCAGATGTAAGGGTTGATGAAATTGTCTGACAGCCATAACTAGGTTCACCTGCTTTTATGGCATGGTGCAGAGTCCTGTTGCCAAGCAGAGTGTTTTCATGCAGTTATCCTCTTGACCCTTTGATGTGCTTGATGCAAATCAAACTATCGCCCGGTTCACACTCCACCCACATCTATTGAACAGGTGAAGAGGTTCATCCCTTGTTTCCTGTTTAGTATACGGTTTCCAGTTTTCTCTTTTCCAAACTTTTCACTCTTTTCTCTTTTTATTTTTTTTCAATTGGAGTAGATAGACTAAACTATCGCCTGTGTCACACTCCACCCACGTCTATTGAACAGGTGAAGAGGCTCATCCCTTGTTCCCTGTTTAGGATGTGGTTTCCGGCTTTCTCTTTTCCATTTGTTTTACCCTTACGTTGCCCCCTGCGATTCAGTGGTGTTATCGCCTTGCTTGGGGTGATATGATTAAAAAAAAATCCTCTGTGAAAAGTCAGCAGCCTTTTCTGAAGCCTTTTCAGTATTTCCAGTTTAAAAAAAAACAAAAACAAACAAAACACAAGCAAGGAATTATAATTATAATCTTGTGTGTGTGTGTGTGTGTGTGTGTGTGTGTGTGTGTGTGTGTGTGTGTGTGTGTGTGTGTGTGAATGCATGAGTTTTCAGTATAAGGGATATGCATGAACATATTTCCCTCACTCTCTCTCATATATATATATATATATATATATATATATATAGCTGGCCACTCTTATCTGAGGATGCCTGTCTACAAAGGCAGCTAGCTAATTCCCACTGTTGACGCCTGCTCAGGTAAACCTGTGTTTTTTCAACACTCACCTGTAGTCTCTACTGCAATTATGCTGAGTAGACCTTAGTTACATTTTCTGGGCTAGTGTGTGTAACCTGACATGAAAACAATCCTAACAGTGCAAGGACATTCAAACCCTCAGTCATGATGACTTGGGACTTCAATCTAGCACAACCATCAACAGCTGTCAACCCAATTTCACTCACAAGATTTGGGTCAACCCATGATATGGTTTTTCAGGCACTTTCCATTCCAATGTTACCGTATGCTGGGATTACCTCCTTCACACCAATAACACAAAGAAGTCACCTTCCTGTCAATTGACTATAGTGAGATTCAAACCCAGGCTTCATGATCAGAAAGTGAATGTTCTAAGTCCATGCACCCATTTGTATATATATATATATATATAAGAATCCCTCAATTAATGCAAATTCAGTTAACAGGATAAAATTTTGAATACCAAAATTGGATTAGTGCATATATTATACTCAATTACAAAGGTAAAACATTGAAGACTGATCTTTTTTTATATTTACTGATTAATTAGAAATTTTCTAAAATTTAAAAATGAAAAATGAGTAACTATTTTGTTTGTCAAGTATTGCATCATCTAAGTACAGTAGTGTTAAAAAAATGAACGGTTATAAATAGATACATTTTATAATATAAACTAATAATAAAAATCCATAAAAATCCTTAAAAGAAATTTCTGAATTTTTCTTAAAAAGAAATGAATGATTTAATTAGATACAGAAACTTACATAATTTATTAAATAATATCAAAATTGTTGTTTACTATGGAATAACTCTGAATAGAATTTTTAAGTTAAAATACTAATGTTCAGATAATTTCCCAAAATAGAAAATATGTACCTATATTTTAATTAAAAAGTACACAAATTAGAAATGTGAATGACACTAAAATTTGAGGTACAAATTACATAATTTAGTTATATTCAATTAATGCATTTTTAATTAGTGCATATCTTTTAATGTACACATTAGCCATACGAATTGTGGGATTCCAGTATATATATATATATATATATATATATATATATATATACACACACATAGCAGATACATGTAAACATATGCCTATGTATATCATTCCACATACACACACACACACACACACACACACACACACACACACACACATATATATATATTTGTGTCTGTATCATATTATGAATATCTGGCTTTGTGTTTAATAAATATCTATAGTTGAGTTCAGCAGATGGATTTTTAAGATGCAAATATTGAATTGCATAAATGTCTGCTCTTACCCATAATCTGTAACATAAGTAATATATGTTTATATACATTAATCTTTGGCTATACAACTATTTCATGACTATGCACATACATTCTGTGTATGTATATATATATATACTCTCACACATATATGTATTCATGGAAAAACATTTTTCACCATGTCTAGATGTGTGCATGTATAATCGAAGAAAAAAATTAAATTGTATTTAATGCTTCACCCCTACCAACTATTATGGAAACCCGCCTTAAACGGGTTTTTCACCATCACTGCCATTCCTTTCCCTGAACCAATTACACTTCACTCATTATTAATTCAGAAGCTGAAATTTTGTGAATTTTTTCCATCATTTCATATTTGAACTTTAACTTTATATTTTTTTATGTTTTTAATAAAAAAAAATGGCTGCCTTTTGAACAGCAGACAATGATTTAGCAACGTGAACTTGTCAAATATATTTACACATTTATTTGCATGAATTTTAGAAGGACAAAAAAGGGAAAATTGTCTTGACATGTTTGGAGTGAAAATTGACAAAGTGGTTATTAACACTTTGTCAATTTTTATTCTTCACATGAGGAGGAGGAGACTTTTTAAATTATCAAAAAAATCTAAAAAAGGAAATTATTTACAACAATATTTTTTTCTGTTATAAGAGCAATAATCGCAATAATGATAAGAGGCAGAACAAAATAAAGAAAATTTTGGAAGCAAAGAGAGATACAACAAGAATAACAGCAGGATCAATATTTAAAAATAACAAAAAATATAAACAAGTGTTAGGTAATGATGTTGGGGATAAAAAACAACATAAAAATGTATTTCAAATGGGAAAGTGAATTTGAAAAAAGAAAGAAGTGAAGAATCTAATAAAGACAGTTATTGCAAGTACCTCAAGAAAACAGAAATTATAACCAGAGACTAGATGAAAACACATGATTACAGCTACAATAATGATAACCTATTTTTCAAACCTCAAATTATTTGTAAGTCTTTGAATTTTTTATATGAAACGTTTTTCATTTTATTTCTTTTATTTACACTTCATATTGAAATAAAGAACATAAGTTTTAAATCATCTGAGTGTCTTATAGCAAACATTGCCAATTATTAATTTTTTCATCTCCTAATGTGCACATATTGGTACAGAAAGTAGAATTGGATAACAGAATTCAAATTCCAGATGAGTTTGTGGCATTTACTTTCACACAATTCTGCAAGATAGAAGCAAGAACAAATTAACTCTCAACTACAACAATTAATTTGTAGAATATTTCTCCACAAGTCTATCTTGCTCGACTACATTCTTCTTTATGTGCCATATCCCTTCAGGACATGATCATGGACTTCCAATTGTCCCTGTCCCTTGTCACTCTTAATATTTTTCCTCTTGGTATCTTTCCAAAACCTTGCTCCACCATCTACTTGCCCATCAAATATGACTCACACTGCTTTCTCCTGTCTCTTTTACCCTCTATCCATCCTGTGAGTATTAGATTCTCCACACCCTCCTTCCTCATTACATGCTCCAGAAACCTGTGCTGTCTCTTCCAGATGTTAAGTATAAGTTTTGTTCTTGTATGAATCTTCTCCATCACCTTATCTTATATGCTCGGTACATTGAATTGATAGCTCTGCATTGAAGTTATAGCTTTCTACATTGAAGTTATAGCATTACATTGAATTTTTCACTAAATCTACTGGTAGAAAGGGTAGGTCCCTGTGTCAGGCCAGGGAGTTTATCTTGTCTGAATTCATTATGCACTTATAAAAATCTAGCATCGACCTGTGCATTGAATACTACAGTCATATCTGGTCGAGTGCCTCTGCTATTCCTCTTGGAGGTCTTGACAAAATCCAAAGAAGAATCTGCAATCTAGTTGATCCCGATCTGGCAGCTCGACTTCAGTCACTTTCTCACCAACGTGATGTAACTTCCCTTTGTCTCTTCTACAAATACTTTCACGGATTCTGTTCTGACAAGCTTATCTCCCTGGTTTCCACTATGCACAAATTTACTTGAGCTACTAGACTAGTAACAAGGTCCCACTCTTTTACAGGGAAAACAATCAAGTGTAACTGCAACTTCTACTCTATCAGCTTCTTTTCTCACAATTCCCTCCTGTGGAACTCCCTTTTGTCTAATGTCTTCCCAGACAGCTACAATCTCCAAGAGTTTAAATGCAACATGAACAGTAATCTCTTATCTCTTTGATTCCCATCTGTTCCCTAGCACACCATACCTTGTTCTTCTTCCTTTGAACTTTACTCTTACACAACTCTCTTCACACCAGTTTTCCCATCTTTCTCTTATTCATTCTCCAACACCTACTGTAATCTGTTTTCTTTTCTTTTCGCTCTCCTATTATGTAACCCCCTGTGCACCAGTGGCAGTACTGCTTTGCTTAGAGTGAGATGATTATAAAAAAAAAAACATAGTATCTTCAGCATCAGTCAAACCACATTTCTGTCGCTTTGAGCCTCTTCTTCATCTTTGAAGAGATCGTTCAACATTCATTGCCATATAGAAGGATAGCACAGTTTAGCATTCTTTGTTTCTAATGAGAGCTTTTGAAATGCATCTTTGGCCATGCCAGTGTGTCTTTGGATCTCAGTGTTGCACTCGACTACATATGTGTGTTGATTTTCTTCACATACATCTCAACAACTACCTTGTGTAATATCCTGAACAAGCTTTCAGCTTCCTACAACTGATAAACAATATACCAGTATAAACAAAGACTTACAGCCATATTACATTGAAACTCTGGTTCCCATATTTCAAACGTACGCACCGTAGTGGGGGCACGAGAGAGTGTTATCAGTGATGTCTTTACATGGCTCACTAGGGGGTTTTGTGTCTCTCAACATCATAACCCCCCCTCATATGCCGTCCCAACCAGAGATGATCAGTCTCTGGTTCACCCTCAATGAGCACTTTTAGACACTGGAAAAAAAAACAAAAAAACAAAAAAAAGTTAAGCAACTCCAAGCCTGGTCAGTACCTATATGAGTGACCATTTAGGTATACCAGGTGCTGTATGCTTAGATTAGAGGGAGCAAAACTAAATTTATTTGTATCCGATGACATTCAACAAGTTTGGCATCACTACACAAAGAAAAGTGTTTTAGTATCAGTGATTAAGCCTAATGGTGGAAATATAGTGTTGGGTTGTATGAACTCCAAATGGTACCATATTACATTAAAACACAGGTTGCTGCATGAAATTTTAAGTTCACCTGTAACTCTGTCATCCTCAAAAGCAAAGTAAGATTTAGATGTAACAAAACAATATATGAATTTATTTATCTAAAATTTAATCTACTAAGTTGGATAAAATTTGAAATTTAATCTATGTTGGATAAAATTTGAAAGATATCTGTTCGCATTTTCTTAAAGAAAAGTTTGCGATACCGCGATCAAACAAGTACAACAATTTAAATATCTAGGAATCAGCAAACAGAAAATGTGACATTGAAATATAAAGAGGCATTGAAAAAGTGAAAGATGCCTTCCAAAAGCAAAGCAAAATATTAATTAACAGGAAAATTTTGTTAGAAACAAAAGAGTGTTATAAACAAAAAAGTAAAGCAAAATGCAGTCCTCTTATATGGCAGTAAATGCTGGACAATTTCTTTTGTTGAATCAAGGCAACAGAAATATTCTGCAGAAGGATGCTGAGAATTACAAAGTAAGCAACAAAGCAGTTTTCAGGAAAATAAAAACAAAAAGAATGTGAGGTGAAGTGAAGTTTAGCACTAATCAGTCGCTAATCTTGTCCATACTTATTCTCAGTGAAGAGTTATATAGGCCCTCCCTTGCACTTATGCAAATTAGGTATATTAATTTGCCAGTGTCACTACAAGATGCTAATATACATAATCAGAAAGTGATAGTTAAAAATTCTATGGTATAATAGAAAAAACTTTCATGATGTGAAATATAAAAACAGAAATTCGAAAGACTTAAACAAATGGAAATGATAAATTCATTGAAAATAATCTTGTAATTAAACAAGTTCACATTGGAGCCTAAAATGAAATATTTTAATATAGGTTATAAATAATCAGGTTTTTATTCTCTAAAAGTGACTACAAACAAAATTAGAATGAATAAAAAATGCCATTGCCTTTTTTAAAGAATCTCATCCTGTTTCTTGTCCAGTTTTTTTTTTTAATCTAAAGAAGTCAGAACACAAACAGCTTGTTTTTAACAAGCCAGGGAGTGATTTCTACTGGAAAAAACAATCACTAGAAATATTTTGCAAGAATGTATTTTGGAAAAAAAATGAACCTTAAAACTTTTCCACTACAAATGGAATACTTAGTCAAAGCAAACGGAAACCTATTATGAAACAGATAAATAGAACCAAAATTTAAAAATGTAGAAGGTAAGTATTTTTAAATTCATGAAGAACACATTCATTTTCATATGCAGTTGTCACCATTAAGAAAGCTAATTCTATATTTTTTCTACTTTTTAAAATATCATTTAAAAAATTTTATTATTTTAAGATCTGTTAAAAAAATATGACAACATGCCTTAAATTGTTTCCTACCCTTCTTTCCATCTAGCTGCTATTTCATCTGTTAGGAAAGACCTAATCACTAAAACATTCCAGGTATTTTTGGCAGGTTATGGAAAATATGGAGAGACTGTAGGGTGGTGTGTGAGTGGAGGGTTCCACCTTTATTTCAGATTTTACCAAAATTCCATCTCTATAGATGACTAGCTCCACTTTAAGATTTAGTTATGTCTTTTTTCTTTTCTTTTTTTAAAGAAGGGTACAATTTTTTCTTATTTTTCTTTTAAGGGTCAAGGGTTATAATGACTGGTTGATCCAGTGTACTGACTCATCAAGGTTCAAGTAACTCCTATAAACTATTACCCTTGCCTGTCAATTCAGTTGTTTTCTTCTTTCTCTGCTACTGCCATTCCCTTAATCTCTATACCCTGGCTCACTGCCACCCCATCTACCCAATTACTTGTCTGTGTACATTGTGAAGTTTTTGGGGAAGACCAATCATAGAGAAATCTTTGAAGATCCTCTATTTAAAAAAAAAATGATCTCTGACTTTCATTTCTTTTTTTTTTTTTTTCATAATTTTTTCTTAATTTTTTTTGTTCAGTTCTTTTCTTTATCTTTTTTATTCCATATTTTTTTCTTTATCTCCTATTTACAAGCAGAATTTTTTCTCGTTTGATTTTTTCATCCAATTTTATGCATTATTTTTTTGTTTTTTGGGTTTTGTTTTCTATTTTTCCATTGATATTTTTATTCCCATTCTCTTATCCATGTTTTCTTTTTAATTTTATTCTGTTAACTTTTTCAGTCTTTATTTAATTTAACTGTAGTTAGATATTTTTTATCCCACACAATCTTTTATTACATATTTTTGGGCTTCTTTTCATTTTCTTTTGTACTTATGAACTTGCTGAGTAAGAGTATAAGGTTTGGATTCACAAGATCTTTGGTTCCATGCAACATCAGATAAGCAATTTTTTCTTACTTTTTAAATCATTCTACAACTTTCTTCCAAGAGAAGTTTTGACTTCAAAATTTAAATTTTCACTATTTATATTAATCTTGTCACACATGATCTTATGAGGTCAAAGAACAAAATCAAATTTTATCGTTGATTCTAAGAAAACAAGATTAGAAAAATTTACAAAAGAGATAAAATAATAACTGAACAAAAGTGCATCAAACAAAATCTCAGTCCCATGATTACAGATCTTAATTTGTTATTCATTGGACATCTTGCAAGCATTCGACAGGATAGGGCATATCAGTCTTCTACACAAGTTGAAAAGCTATAGTATCTCTGGATGAATTCTTTTCTGAAAAAGTCATTGAAACTTTAGATAAGAATGATGAAGCTCATCTTGTTAATTGGGACATCTTGAAAGTGCTCAGTAGGGTTTGGCATATGGGTCTTCTTCACAAGTGGAAAAGTTATGACTTCTTCAGACAAATTTTTGAACTGATTCAGTCTTTCTTATCAAATTGTGAAATGAAAGTTATCTTAAATGGCCACTCTTCTAGAACATTTTGTACTAATATAGATATTCCCCAGGTCTTTATCCTTGGTCCTAATTTGTTCTTAATTTTCATTAACAACTTTCCTGGTGGTATCAGCTCTCAACTTGGTATTTATAGTGATGATACATTTACTCCTTTCTTGATAGTAAGTATGATCAGTTAGATAATGTCAAATTGGTGGCTGATCTCAAAAATGATCTACAGTCTGTTGTTAACAGGAGCAAAGGATGGCTTGCTAATTTTAACATCTTCAAAATAAAACTGGTCTCTATTAATCAGCTGAAAGATCCCTTTCTGTCTTCCATCAATATGGCTAATGCTAACTGCCACAAGAATGACTTGTTGCACCTGCACAGACTAACATTTTTGGCTGACATGAAATGGAAAAATATATTGAATCAATTACTAGGTCTACTGTTAAGGCAGTTGGTTCACTCGGTCATCCTAGAGAATTTTTTTCTCTATAATCTACCATAATTGATAAATTCCAAAGTAGAATCAGCATATCATTGGTCCTGACCTGGCATCTCATCTTCAGTCACTTTCCCACACTATAAAGTTGCTTCCCTGTGCCTTTTCCATAACTACTTTCATGTTAATTTTTCGAATGAGCTCTTCACTATAATACCTAGACTTTATGAATTTAAGCACAATATTAGATTGGCAACAAAGTCTTATAAATTTGCAGTTGACTTGGCTAAATGTAACTGCAAGTCCTATGCTAATAATTTTTTTCTTGCACTTCTTGCTTGTGGAATTCTCTTCTGGCTCCATGCTTTCAACCCAACTTTGATCTTCAAAAAATTAAATGCCATGTCAACCATTATCAACTATCTTCCTGATTACTCTTTTATTGTTCTAGCTCCTTAATAATGAGGCTTACTGCCATATCATGTTGAATACACAGGTTCTCGCTCGATCACTGAAGTTAAGCAATGTTGAGCCTGGTCAGTACTTAGATGGGTGACCGGTTGGGAATACCAGGTGCTGTAAGCGTTTAGTGCAGTGGATATCAGCTTGGAAAGAGAAATCGGTGAGCCAAGTTTGAATTCCATTTGAATACCCTGCATTCACTTAAGCACTGGTACCCTTGGGAAAGGTATTAATCTGTCCCTTCCCTCCAGATATGAGTTAAATAACAGGGTAGGACTTGGGTACCCTGCCCTTAAAAACAAAAAATCAAAAAATCCCAATGAATCTTGATACCCGAAAAAGAAAAAAAAGTATTACTAGACACAAAACTTATATAAAAACAACAATAAACTGTTGAAAGAAAAAAGTATTACCAGCAATAAATAAATAAAATTTAGTTGGCAATAAATGACCCACCAAGGTTGATATGCCATAAAAACAAACCAACCAACAAACCAACCAACCAACCAACCAACCTTAATAATGTTTCTGTTTTCTAATTCTTTCATTCCCAGTAACCCCTTGTGTCTCAATAGCTTTACTTCCTTGCATGAGGTGAATTTGATTAAAAAAATTCTTTTCAAGAGCCGAGTAAAACATTCAAATCCTAACTGTTGAAACCCAACATTTGTTTTGTAAATGCTTGAAATCTGAAACACAAAACCATTTTTTTTTATTCTTAGCTTATCAGTCAAATGTCATCTTTTGTCAAGAACTATTATAATTGCATCTGAGTTATTTTCTTAAATCATGCTCTCGTACAGATAGACATGTGCACAAAAATATTGCATTTTTATGTGCCATGTCACTTCAGGATGTGCACAATCATGGCCCTCCTCAACTTCCTGTCCTTTGTAGCTCTTACCAATATTTTTTCCATTTCTTGACCTATGACTATTTAAGGTTACAATGCAATCTCTGTCTATATTTTCTGAGATGAGATGGTATTTACATTATTCGAACTATTGTCCTCATCTTTGTTGCTATTTGTACGATGTTTCAGCCATTGTACACTGGCCTTCTTCAAGTGCTAGAAATTTTGGACCAATACCTTTATTACAATCACTGGGGTATATGATCTTCATTCCTTGCATGGTAGTGCCTCTTCTTGTAGTCATGAGTTATCTCCCTCTAACCCAGTAAGTTACTTGTTCACCACTGCTGTAGCCTGGTATTGAACTCGCAACTCTTTGGGTCAAGTCACAAGAACCAACCAACATCTATAGCCAGTGGGTATGATACAAGATTTAACAATGAAACATGATGCTTCTTCTTCTTCTTCTTCTTCTTCTTCTTCTTCTTCTTCTCTGTGCCATGTCCCTTCAGGATTATGGCCAATCATGGCTCTCTACAGTTTCCTGTAGAGCTTGCAGCCCTTAATAAATTGTGTTTTTTTTCTGTTATCTCTCCTAAACTTTGTTTTACCATTTATTTACACAAGCTCATTCAGTAGGTTGTGCATTATTTTTCCTCTGTCCCACTTGCCTTCATTCAGATTTGTGTATATCAAATTTTCCAAGCCCTCTTTCCTCAAAATAAAAGATTCACTGCAGTTATAAAAAAAAGGTTCTTTTTAAATTTCTGTGATAAAGTGTTATAATTATTTGCATTCCTTACATTTGGACAAATATCATCTTCATTTCTATGACCACAACATTTCGGAAACTGTACTTTCTAGCCTTCTTCACGTGCTTGCTGATCAACATAACTCACAAGAAACTTTGAACTTAACAATTATATTTAATTTTTGAGGGTATATTTTTGTTGTTCTAAAGTCATTATATAGGCCTTTCTTGACAGGACAATAGTCCAGTGAACTAAATCTTTGATATGTGAAGTTGGTGGCATAGTAATTGTGAGTTCAATCTCTGGGCCAGGTAGTACAGATGGAGATTTTGTTTGAATCAAGACAAGCAATAACTGAGCAGTTTTTATTTTGGGCCAAAGGCAATTCTTTAGAACGTTAGTTCTGTATAGACTGAGTGATTTAAATTGCACATCAGCTGGTACAGGAAACTTTTATCAATATAAATATGTATATAACAACATAATACACACACAGAAACATACATACATATTTACATACATACATACATACATACATACATACATACACACACACATATATATATATATATATATATAACTGTAATAAATAACAAAATAAAAATAGAGTGGACAATAGATAAGAATAATCAAGAATTTGAGGCCTATTGCCTAAAATCGTGAAGAGTGGAATTTTGGAGGATTAAAAAAATACTTTGTCTTTTTTAGAAAAGCTATAAGTGCCCACTGCCTGTCTGATACTCATTACCATTCCATGGACGTCAGTTCTCCAATATTTTATATTTTATTTTTTTGCTATCTAAATCCTTTAATAATCCACCAAACCCGTGGAAGGAATTTTGGTCATTTGAGGGGGGAAAAAAATTTTATGCTTAATTAGAAAAAAAAGCAAAACTTTCCTGGCAGCCAATACTTGTGGACTAAATTTGTTTTTGATGAGACACCATGCACAACTTCAGGACATTCATCTGGAAAATTCTAAAATGGCTTACAAATCAAAGAAAAAGGTATATAAGCTTATATATATGTGCAAACAAAAACACACTTTTATCTATATATATTTATGTGTATGCATGTTTTTATATTATAAATGAATATCATTTCAAATATGTGTATGTCTGTATAATTGTAGTTATGAAGTGAAAATGATGAACATGTAAATGATTATATATATATATATATATATATATATATATAATGTGTGTGTGTGTGAATTAATACACATTATTATATTTGTTTATATTTGTAAAGAAATGAAACAAAGATGAATTAGAAATTCTAAAAGAAAGAAGAGAAAAAATGAAAATGATCATATGCTGCTATTCTGTATAAATGATATATGCATTTAGATGTATGGGCATACAAACATAGACAAATATTTATGCACATAGCAAACGCACAAAATAAAACTGTTCAGTAGTTAACCAAAAACAGAATGAAACAAAAAAATAATGATGATGATATTAAGCAATAAAAATAGAAGAGAAACGAAAAGTGTAAGCAATAAACTTTAGAAAAAAAAATTGTCTCCAAATCCAATGAACAATAAGTTCAGTCTTGTAAAAATGGCTGACAGTGAAAATGAGTAAAATATGATTGCATTTGTAGGATATTGTATCACATTTTTTAATTTATTGTGTTTGATTTGATTATGTTATTTTTTGAGTCCCAATGTACTGTAGTGCACCATACTGTATTCTGTGCATTGTCTCAGATGTTATTTTTTTCTGAACCAGGGGATCATTAGATAAAAAAAATGGATGTACAAAATAAAAGAAAAAAGAAAAATTGGGGTGATAACAAATGAATAAAAATAAAGTTTATGACTATCCAATGTCTGGAATTAAATAGGAATAGAAAAAGTGACGTGTATTGGTTGGTGAGTTAGTGGACACATTGGAATGGAATTAAGACAGATAAAAAAAAAATGGAAAATAAATGAATTAAAAAAAGAAACAATAAAAAAAACAATAAAAATATCTAAAAAAAAAAAGTTATCGTAACACCCACAACATTACTTGATCAAAACCAATTCCTTTTCATCTAACTTTACAATGATTTTATCATCCTTTATACTTATTTTGGTTTGGCGGGGAGGTAGCCTATAATATTAAGCTCTACATATTTAACTGCTTTCCTTTCTGCATGTCTGAATACAAATGCCAATCATTTCATTATTGTAACCGCTTGTGCAGATCTACTTGCATCTATATATATATATATATATATATATTTACTTGTAAATCTACATCAGCCATGCAAATGCCCCATATGCTTACCAAACTACATTCATGAACTTTCTATAACTTTCTGAGATTTCATCTGTGCCAAATGGAAGATTGGTTACCATATAAGCATATTCATACCCTGGGTAAGGTGTCTGAAGCAAGATAATGATTAGCATGCAGTTAAAGATGACCAAGACAACAGAAAAATAACCAGGTTAGTCAGTAGATAAATAAATAGGTATATGGGAGCATTCCAGAGGCAAAAAAATAGCCTCCTGAATTTAGAGATAGCAAGCAGGAAAAATGAAAATAGGAGAAATATATATATATATATATGAATGAATGATGGACTCTCTTTTTGTTTTCAAAGTATGTGGGTACAGCAGCTCAGTTCAGCCAGACTACCCACATGTAAGATTTGATTAAATTGGTGAAAGCTTATGTAGAACCAAATACAGAAAACTGGTTCAGTTAATATACCACAAAATCTCCGTACAATTTTCCTCAGATTTGAATTCAGAATCGTCCTAGAGTGGTTGCCAACCAAGTCTAAAGATTCCAGCCTGCACTACTATTTAACCATAGCTAAGGGAAACAAAAAGCTGAAATATCAAAGGTATTTGAGCATAAGAGAATGTAACAAACTAGAAAGGAATTTGAACTCACCTCTCTGATTTCTCATTTTAAGCTACAACCTGCACATCGTTAATGTGTGTGTGTGTGTGTGTGTGTGTGTGTGTGTGTGTGTGTGTGTGTGTGTGTGTGTGTGCAGAAAAGTTTTTGGCCGACCAATCAGAATGTGAACCATTGGCCAAACCTAAGAATTTTATGAAAATAACTTTTTGACTAGGCAGAGAAGTTTTGGCATTTATTTGTGTGTACTTCTACCTTATAAGTAAATTTTATTGAAAATCCCTCACATCTAAATAGCTATGCAACAAATGTATATTTAGAGTTTTATTTGATATAATATATATATATATATATATTTTAGGCCTTTAAAACACCATGCCTGGCCACATACACAATTTTAGGAAAACCTAGTTGAAAACAAAACTATACTTAAATGTGAAAACAATAAACAAAAACTACAAATTTTCGACTCTATATACATAAAACACTTGAAACAAGATAAACTATGAAATCTCCACAAACATCCTTAAATGCCTATAATTAATAACAGAAGCCATTAATTTATTCCAATGGCTTCACATACTTAAAATTTCTTGTTTTCACTCTCGCTTGGTCATGTGTGATGTCACAAGCTGTGATGCAACATTTGCTTCTAGAGTCTTAAATGCATGAGTTTGTTGTTGCTTGGAAATCTTCTTATTGTTTGTCCATGTTTATAATATATAATGTAATTTGACATCTTTGAAAATGGCTTATATAATCTGAAAGCTTAGATTGGATTATTAAAAAAATTATATATCAATATTGTAATTTTCTTTCTTCATTTAATAATAATGCTATTAAGCTTATCAGATAATATGAAAAAAATTTACATAAAATAAAACTTGTCTATATTGTTTAATGAAACATGCATTAATATATATATATAATTAGTTAATTAGTGGCTGGTCATAATTAAGTTAAACCAGTAAACAGTTGTATTAAAAAGTGTTGAATGCAATTATATCATAGAAATTTTGAATATTTTTTATTTGGAAAAGAGTTATTTTGCAACCTTTGTTTCTACCTTTCAGTGTCTTCTGGCAATTTACAATTTGTAAATTAGCTGAAGACGTTGAAAGGTAGAAACCAAAATAAAAATATATATATATATATATATTATTGTGTTACCATCTTAATAACCTCTCTGAAGATGGCTCATGTGAGCTGAAAGCTTAGAACCAAATTAATAAAAAATTCTCCAAATGTTGGAGAATTTTTGTCTTTATGTTCAACTGAAATTAAAGCCAAAATACGACGTTTAGAACTGCTCATGATTAAACATAATAGACATTGTCTCTTATATTTAACAGTATATGTTTACAAAATTATTTGCTGCTATGATACACTAAATATATATGTGAAAGACTACATGGCCAAGACCATCCAGTGGTTGGAGATGAGGATCACTCAGCATGTGCCAGGTAGAGTCTGCAGACATGAGCCAATTACATCTGTGCAATCACAGACTCATGAGTCAGTGATCGGTGAACCCTGATTAAATTTTTGTACAATGCAGGATGCATTATTCTCTTAGGGCAAGAACAAAACTCCATTTGGACATTTTGGAGTCTCTTACCATTAATTTACAATGTTCTGTCCTGTACAAGTAGAGAGAGTTGAAATTTAAATTGGAGCTTTTCGGAGAGACTACCACCCAACATAGGTAGTACAAAAAAAAATTTTTTTTAATCCTCAGTCATTGTTAAAAAATTTTCTTAGCAACTTCTCTGTTTTAATTTTGCTGATGATTCCTATTCTGATGAAGTGTTGGCCAAAAGGCACCTATAATCATGTTTTTCCCTTTTTCTTTTAAGTGAGATACTTTTGTATCTATTTTACTGATAAAATGATTGCATTTAAATTAATTATATATATATATATATAGTACTGTGCAAAAGTATTAGGACAAGAACTATTTTATCTTTTATGAGGTATCAAAATATAATTCAAAATCACCCCTGTCCTAATACTTTTGCACATTACCTGTAGTGTGCAAAAATATTAGGACAGGAGTGATTTTCCTAAAAATCTCACTCAAATTCAAATGCAGGGTGAAAAGCCAAGTAAGTTGCTAATAAATATTGATTATTTAAAACTAGGTGTAAAAGAAATGTATTAAAAGGAAGTTATATTTAATTTTTCCTATTTTCTATTAAACATGTTATTTTCAAACTACTCATTATTCTATTATCCTTGGATATGACTTTTTTCTTGTTGCCCCCTCTCGAATTGATAAATCTAATGTTACTTTGCAAGACACACTTTGGGAACAAATACAAGCTGCTTGGCAGGAAATACCATTAAATACATTGAAGAAGCTTGTGATGTCAATGCCTGAGAGAATTAAGGCTGTGATCAAAACAAAAGGCTATTATACTAAATATTAAATTTATTTTGTAACAAGTATTTTTCTTGTTAAAGCATTTGTTGAGCAAATCAGATAAAATTACTTTAATTAAATTGTTGATTTTCTGTTAATATGCCTCATCCAAATCTAAACTTATTTATAAATGGAACTTTGTCTCTGTGTGATTGTGTGTATCTGTGTGTGTGTGTGTCTGTTACCTATAGACTCCGAAACAGCTGAACCAATTTTCTTGAAAATTTACACAGTTGTACTATAAGCATCTGCGAGTGTTCTTAGCTAGGTTTTGTATCAAGGTACCCCTGATAAATATTGAAAATCGATAATTGAAAAAATCGGGTTATAGGAGTAGTCCGATTTTAATCAAATTTGATACACTCATAGACAAAGACATAAGAAGCGATATTCAGAAGTTTCATGGTTGCAGTTCTTACAATATTGCAGAAAATCAATAATATATATATATATATATATATATATATATATATATAAAAGGCAAGATGTTTGTGTGTGTGTCTGTTTATCTACCTGTATGTCTGTATTTTTTTCAGCTCTTTTATTTTAGTTTTTGCTTTGGGTTTGGCTCTAAGTAGGTAAAATTGTAGTTCTTAGTCTCAGCCATGATACCATTTACTCAGAGGACTTATTTAGCCTTCTATATTCAGTTTACGATGAAAAAAACTTATTTGATATTGATACCAGGAAATCAAAATTTGACTTACATCCATTCATTTTTCTTTCAGTCTACGATTTCAATTCAACTGGAAACAACTATTGCTTTTTAATCTTTCGTGCCAACATCCAAAGAGTCTGAGCTCCAGAACCATGGATTAGTTTTAAAGCTTTCATTACACCCGAGCAACACAGGGCTATACTGCTAGTAAAAGATAAAATAGTTCTTGTCCTAATGCTTTTGCACAGGACTGTGTATATAATGTTTAAGACTTTACCTCCATGTCTTTGTTTTAACACAAGTTCATGAAGTAGCTTATTCTCTAATTGCTCCTGCTTCTCTTTTTATCAGTATGCTTTTTGTATTCTCCAGGGCTAATGAGTGAATACAATGTCATTTATTAGTAGAATTGTTTTAATCATTTTGCCCCAAGCAAGATAATAAAGCCACTAAGATACAAATAATTCAGATAAAGGGTCTGAAAAATTATTAAGGAGAGAAGATAATAAAAGAACAGAAATCAAGGAGACTGAGTCCAGAAACAAACTGCCCAGCCTATGGACAATTACTATCTCACAAAATACATGAACCAATGTTTCAATCCTGGAAGCTTTCTCATGAGAGATTTAGACTCTATGGAAACACGACATACAAAATAAGAACTGGATAAGATATCCATGGACAATAACGATAACTACAAAGATTAAGACAATAATCCACATGTGAATAATGTAATAAAGGATAATTCGTTATCCCAGATAACCAGACAGAAATCATGTTGCTGAGATCCAAACTGTATCCAATCTCAAGCAGAGATTTTCACAGTATTTTGAATTGAATCCTCTATTTAATATCTGAATTGGCAACTACTTGATGATGGCTGGAAGGCATAATAATGGAACCTTGTGATAAATGCATACATAACTATTTTCTTTTGTTAAGGTAGGACTGGGATTAACTTAGGGTTTATTATGATGATTTGAAGCAAAGCTTTTACAAGGCCAGATGTTCTGCCTGATGCACAACTCAGACACTCATTTTAGTCTATTAAATATTTATAAACAGTTAAAAAAATACCAAATATATATTTTTTATCAGTGCTTATATTAGACAGGTTGTCAAATATAATTTTAAAAGTTTTTCAGCTTTCTTTCAAGTGTTCTATTATTTCTCAAAATGTTATCTAGCAATATCTAATATAATGATTTTATTGTTCTGTGATATTTATGAATTACTATTGCAATGGTAGATTAAAGTTGAAATGTTCCTTTACATGAAAAAAATGAGGAATTATTTCCTTTCATAGAAATACAATGATTAGTTTTATATGGTAGTTTGTCTCTATATTATTACGAGTGGGTTCATGCCGTCAAAAATGGTGGCAAAATTTTTATATTGATATGCCATCTAAAATGACAGCAACATATATATTGATGTATCTACTATTGAGTACCTTACATTAAAGCATAAAAAAAACAAAATAATCCAAACCCTGACCTAAGAACATGACAGGAGAAAAAAAAATATATATATATATTTATATAGATATATACACAATAGTCTTTATTATAAGAGAGAGGATATAAATATCTTCTTCTCTACTCAACAAACTGATTATAGCAAAAAAATAATAAGGCACTGTTAAAAAATGAACTCATGGCAAGAGGTTTAACAACTGGTAGTAAAGAGAACGAACTGAGCCAATGCTGCCTCACTATTGTTTCTCACTCCAGGAGCATGACAGGAGGGAAATATATATATATATATATATATATATATAAATATGAATTGTTCGAAGGTTTTGTACTTTCAAGCACTTGTGGCTATGCTTTTAGACATTATCACAAATTACTTTTGTTTTACTTGTAAATAAACATGTGTAATGTTTATGCATATAGACTCTTGTGTATGTTCTGAACACAGTAAACACATTTTTACCATGTTTATAAATAACATTATTAAGTGTAGGATTTCTCTTTTTTATTAGTAATACCTCCATTATTTTAATCCTATTTTGCATGTGGATGATGCTATTATGTATGTATCGTCAACAATCAAGGATAGGTTCTAGAAGATCTCAGTGTGTGCTTAAATGAGATCAGATGAAACTGTTGTGGGAAAGGTATAATATCAATCTTCTCGCCAATTTTGTGATTGCATAGCGAAGGTAATTGTTTGCAGATTTGGATAGTTGAGCAACACAATTCTTCAAAGGACATAAAAAGAAAAAAATTATACGAACACATGAAAAATTATATAAAAAAACTTAATGATAATACCTTGTCTGTCATTTTTAATAAAACCTATATAAAAGAGAGATTGTTGCCAGATACAAAATATATATATATATATATATATATATATATATATATATAGTTCATTCAGTAATGAATATGGACACTCTCATCTACTGGTGTGTGTTTACATTATATATAACACACTAAAGTCTGCCTTCCTCTACCAAGCACCCATAGCTCAGAGCTAGAATCGACGACTGATGTTAATCCGGTCGAGTTTCAATCCTGGCTAGAAGCAATCGGATCTGTAACTGTACTGATAAGCAAAACAGATCTGTCTGCAGATAACTACACTCCACCCACATCTATTGAACAGGTGAAGAGGCTCATCCCTTGTTTCCTGTTTAGGATGCGGTTTCCGGTTTTCTCTTTTCTAATCTTCTCCCTCTTATGTAGCCCCCTGCACATCAGTGGCATTACCGCCTTGCTTGGGGTGATATGATTAAAAAAAAAAAATATATATATATATATATATATATATATACAACGGTCTTTATTATAATAAAGAGGATAATCAGGTAAAATTTTCTGACATAATTGTTATATCATAGCATAATATGCTTCCATTTAACGAGAAATGGTTTTGACCCATAAAAATATTTGGTACATGATCATTTAGAACTGATCTTTTAAAAAGTTGTCATGTATTTTCTAGAATGAGGAATTTAAAGTCTAATCTTTTCCTGGGTTCAGCCATTCACTTCCAATATATGAAAGAGCTTTGCTACCAATGTCTCTACAGAGACTTGCCTGAAAAGTGGATTTATTTGAAATAGGATATTTAATTATAAATATTATTTACACTATTCTGATGAAGGTTGGATGGAACAATATTTTCTTTTTTTTTTAAATTGTAAACGCAAATTCTACTCCAGCAGCTTCTTTTCTCGCACTTCCCGCCTGTGGAATTCCTTTCCATTTACTTGTTTTCCCGACAGCTATAATCTCCAAGAATTTAAATGTAAAGTCAATTGTCATCTTCTATCTCACTAACCTGCATCCTCTCTCTCATGCTCCTTTCTTGGTCCACTCCACTCTCATCAGTATTCTCATCCTTCTCTTATTCACTTCATGACACCCCTTATAACCTGTCACTCTTTCTCATAACTTTCCTCCTATGTAACCCCCTGCAAAACAGTGGCAGTAAAATGCCTTGCTTGGGGTGATATGATTATTAAAAAAAAAAAAAACAAACAATATATCACAAAATATCTCAGTTTTCCTATTTTAATATCCTGATGAATCCTAAGTTTTATTAAATAAGCTCAAGGCAAGTTCTATAACAATAAAATATCTGTAGAATTTATTGTTTTTTTTCCTCTCTTTCGCTCTCTCTCTCTCTCTCTTGCATTATTAATATTTGAGCTTACCAACTTTAACGAAATACTGCAATAACAATCATAAATATGAATGCTGGTTATTAGTTTAAGAAGTCAGTACAAATGAAAACATTTGAAATTGACAACTTTTCTATTTCATTAAAAACTCTAATTAAACACTCTTCTCTTCTTTCTTTCATTCATTCATCAAGTCCTGTCTTTTCCCCTCTTTCCATGCAACCATCCTGGGTATGATATAAATACCATCCAGCAGCAAGGCCTCTGATCAGGGAGGGAGGGTTGAGGAGTGTGGAACTATTTCTTAATTGCTGTTGTTCCTGACCTGGGTGGTAGCATCTGTTAGGGTTCCAGCAATGGGCAAATTGTTAACCGCCAAACTGGGGTCAAAACATTATTAAAGTACCAACATATTTTTTGTTGCACATGTCTCCATTTGAACTCTGAAATTTTATTTACTGATTATAATTATTGTTTTTTCTCTCTTCAGTTATAGTAGATATGTTTGTATATCTCCTGATTGGGTTTCCTTCTGAAGACTTTTCATTCTCTTTAACACAGTATCCCCTTATATCTTAGTATCATTATCACCTTTCTTGAAATGAATGACTTAAAATAAAATATCTGATGTCATTTGATCAGACACATTGTTTAATATATATCCACACACACACACACACACACACACACACACACACACACACACTGTAAAAAATTTAGATATGAATAAAATATATCTATAAAAAGACTATGAATAAAAACAAAAGGAAAACTTTTCTATTCACTTTCATTTATCAGACCTTAAATTAGATCACTTAAAATCCTCCAAAGTTTACCTTGACTTTCAAAATCTGAAGAATAAATTTTCTTAAATTGAAAAATTAAAGCAACATTATTTTTACTTCTGTTTATAAAGTTGCAAAATCAAGCACTAACATTTGCAGTGATAAAATCCCTCATTTGTAAAAAGAAGTTTTATTTTTGTTTGAGTTTGAGTTTTGTTTAACAGCATATCAACCTCTGTGGGTTATTTAATGCCAAAAAAGGTGAAATTTTAAGGTATTTTTTTATGTTCGGTTATAGTGAGAAGGTTGATTTAATCAGATTTTAATGAAAATCTTTTTTATTCTTTTTTATTTTAGGAAACTCAAAATGTCTTCTAGTTTTGTATTCAAAATTGTTTTGCTAAGAATAATTTTTTCCCTTCAAATATGTGCTATGGTAATAATCTTTTCTTCAAAAATGTATTGTTAGCAATATTTTTCCTTCAAAAATGTATATTTTTCTATAAAAGTCTATTTTTATAAATATATTTATATAAAAGTGTATTTTTATAAATATTTTTCTATAAAAGTGTATTTTTATACTTTCAGTGTTTTGACCCCAGTTTGGGGGGTTAACTATTTGCCCATAGCTGGGACCCTAACAGGTGCTACCACCAGGTTAGGGCGGACCTGGGAACAACAGCAACTAAGAGGTGGTTCTATGCTCCTCACAACCTCCCAATCTGAGTCCTTGCTGCCAGATGAAATTTACCGTCATGCACAGGACACTTTTACTTTTGTATTTATATATATATGTATGTGTGTATATATAAGCATTTATCATTCAAACACTAAAAGATGGTGATACATCTAGGAACTTTAACAATAATTTAACACATGGCAAATTTTGAATGAAAAAGAGAAAAAGCTAAGCAAATGACCATGACACCCTACATGTATAAACATCTGCAAAAACTGAAAACATACATCAAGCCCACATCCACAGAGGCATACACATTTTTGCACTTGTGTAAACGCATATGCGAACCTAAAACAATACAGAAAAGAAAGCATACACCAATAATATAAAAACAAAAAAATTGTGAAATATTAGTAATGAATTGTTGATAACCTCTGAAGAGTAGATAGATTTACCAACAAAACTCTGGTATTGGGATGTTGAAGATAACTTCAATCAGCTAAGTGATATACTTTTACTTATATTAACCCTAGAAAGCAAAACGAAAGGACTATGTGTAAACTACAAGAAAACTGAATACATGGTAATCAGTAAAAAGAGGAGCCCAAAATGTCAACTACAAATTAAGGATACTAAAATCAAACAGGTACAAAAATCTAAATACCTGAGAAGCATTCTAACAGAGCATGGAAAGTGCAATATGGACATCCGAAGGCGTTTTGGTATTCTGAAAGTTGAGTAGAGTATTAAAAGACAGGAAATTTTTTCCTAGAATTATAGTAGAGAGTGCTAGACTGTTATGTGATGCCTGTCCTTCAATATGGCAGTGAATGTTGGACAATCTCATCAAAGATGAAGGAAAAACTTGAGTTAACCAAAATGTGGCTCTACGGTAAGATGCTGAGGATACCATGGACAGAACATGCGAGCAACAATGAGGTTTTAGAGAGGATGAACACAAGAAGAAAACTGATACTTAATATGAGGAAAAGACAAAATCTTTGGGACATGTAATGAGGAAAGAGTGTTAGGAGAACCTGATGCTCATGGGATGGATAGAGGGGAAGAGAGACGAGGGAAAGTAACATGTGACATACTTGATGCACTTGAGCAGATGGATTGAGGAGTGGGAATTGAGTGGGATAACAGGAGAAGATTAAGAACGACAATGGATAGGTATTTGTGGAGGGCCATGATCACCTATGTCTTGAAAAGACATGGCACATAGAAAAACACAAAGAAGATATATATATATATATATATATATATATATATACACCCACACATTCACAAATACAAGTAACTTTCATGTCTTTAGGGTATAGACATATGCATAGGGCATGTGGCCATATCACGTTGAATACATCGGTTCTTGCTCGATCACTGAAGTTAAGCAACATTGAGCCTGGTCAATACTTAGATGGGTGTCTACTTGGGAATACCAAGTGCTGTAACCATTTAGTGATGGATGTGCGTTGTGATGCAGTGAATATCGGCTTGAAAAGAGAAATCGGTAAGCAGAGTTCGAATTCCAGTTGAATACCCTGCATTCACTTAAGCACTGGTACCTTTGGGAGAGGTATTAATCCATCCCTTGCCTCCAGTTATGGGTTAAATAACAGGGTAGGACTTAGGGACCCTGCCCTTAAAAACAAATCCCAATGAATCTTGATACTCGAAAAGAAAAAAGTATTACTAGACACAAAAACTTATATAAAAACAACAATAAATTGTTGAAAGAAAATGGTATTATGAGCAATAAATAAAATAAAAAAAATTTAGTTGGCAATAAATTACCCGCCGAGGTTGATATGCCATAAAACAAGATAACCAACCAACATATGCATAGAGAATACTATATGTAAAAGTGGATAACTCTGTACCAAATAAAAGAACAGAATACCAAGAAATCAGCATTTCTATGATTCCGTAAAACATTGCTGAATGTGGCTCTCCATGACTTCCTGTCCTTTGTAACTTTTAATAAATTTTGTGATTTTCACCATCTCACCAAAACCCTGCTCTGCTATCCATTCACTCAAGCTTGCCAGGCATGTTATGTATTGTTCCCCACCCCTCTCTCTCTCTATCTCTCTCTCTCTCTCTCTCTTGTCTTCAACCTGTCCTGTAAGTATCAAATTCTCCAAGCCCTCTTTTGTCATTATGTGCCCTTATATATATATATGTTATATATGTTATGTATAAGTGTCCTTTTTATCTCCATTATCTCTGGAACTGTGTCATTGCTCACATTAATCTCTTTTCCCTCCAGCTATGGCTTGAATAACAGGACAAATTGGGTTCTATAGCCTTGGTTGGCAACCAGTTTACTGCAGAAAAAAATGGCAACCTACTGCAGGAAAATCTTGTACCTTGTCAGTCATGAATTGGAAGAGACTTGATCACCCAACTGTGTATCACATATGGCATTTAACTGTCTAAAAGGATGAAATGTGACACATCGAATATTTTTTACATTTTGTCATTCAACTACTCAACATTGTTCTGATAAATAGAAGATTTTTTTATATTCTGTTGTATTCTCACCATACTTCTTTGGAACCACAACTCTCATTTTTATCTGTAATAGAGCTTTGATGAATTTCACTGAAATTCTACAAAAACAACTAAATTGCTTTTAGAAAAACTATTTCAAAATTACTACAAAATTTAATATTAAAGATTAGAACAAAATTAATTTGATTAATTTGATTATGAAAAGAATATTCTTTACACTTCAGAGTGAGCTATTTTATACAATAATGAATTTGATATCTTAATTGAAACACAGAAAAATACTAATTGACGAAATGGGGAATATTCTATGTTTTGTCTTTTAAAAAGGCCTTCATTAGAGCAGTGACATGCAGAGGTTTGGTGATGCCTGGGGACAATTCTTTGATTGTATTACCCTAAGACTCAAGTAGTAGGGCCTACTCCAGTCAAAACACAGATCCACATGCACACCAGCTTGTCAGACAGTGGAGCACTTGTACAACAAAGTTAACAAAGACAATTTCAAGTTTCAAAAACTAAATTTTTATTTCACTATTTGATTAGATGCCTTCTCTATTTGAATACCCAGAGCTGTCACACCCTCTGACCCCTCTTTCTGTATACTATGGCATAAGATTAAAATAATGTTCTTATTGATGAATTATGTTAGAAAAGAAGGGAAAAATATCGGCAAAAATATTGGTTTTAATTATGCACTGATGATGCTTTCATTAAAAGATAAGTTAATTTACTCGTGCAAAAATGTATAGAAATTGCACTGATTTCTGAGTCTTCTACTGTGTGGTACTTTGTTTTCTGATTTCACCCCAAGCAAAGTGATAATGCCACTAATAAGCTACAGTTTCTTCTTCTTTTATGTGTCATGTTTCTTTAGCATGTAGACGATCATAACACTCCACATCTTCTTGTCTCTTGTAGCTTTTAATATATATTTGTCTTGTTATTTTCCCAAACCCTGCTCTGCCATCCATTTGTTTAAGTGCATCAAGTATGTCCCACACTGTTTTCCCATGTCCCTCTTTCCCTCGATCTGTCCTGTGAGTATCAGATTTTTCAAGCTCTCCTTCCACATTTCATGTCCCAGAAATTTTGACTACCTTTTCCTGATGTTAACTATAAATTCCTTCTTTGTTCCTATTTTTTCTAAAACCTTGTCATTGCTCACATGTTTGGTCCATGGTATCCTTCGCATCCTTCTCTAGAACCCCATTTACGTAGCTTCCAATCTCTCCTCCATCTTTGAGGAGATTGTCAAGCATTTGCTGCTATATAGGAGGACAGATATCATGTAACAGTTCATTACTATTTTCTTTGTTTTTAAAAAAATCTTTGTCTCCCAATAATCTACTTAGCTTTTGGAATGCATCCTTGTCCATGTCAATACACCTTCAGATCTCAGTGTCACACTTGCTGTTCTCAGAATACTTCCAAGGTATTTAAATTTTTGTACCTGCTTGATTTTAGTGCATTGTGGTGCAGTGGATATCTGCTCAGAACGACAACTCGGGGACCCGAGTTCAAATTACAATTGAATACGTTGCATTCACTTACGTGCAAATACCCTTGGAAAAGGTATTAATCCATCTAATCCTTCCAGTTATGGATTAAATAACAGGACAGCTTGGGTTCTATAGCCTTGACTGGCAACCAGTCTACTGCAAAAAGCAATGGCAACCTAATGCAGGATAATCTTCTGCCCAGTCAGTCATGTCTCTTTCGAGACAAGATCGCCCAAGTGTGTATCACGTATGGCGTTTAACTGACTGACTGATTTTAGTATCCCCAAGCTAACTGACATTTTGAGTTTCTGTTTTTACTGATGACCATGCATTCAATTTTCTTGTAGTTTATCTTTTGTAAACAAAGTGTTAATGGGACTGAAAGAAAATGAAAATATGTGAGTGAGATGAAAAAGCAATAAATTTTTTAAGAATGTTGATAACAGAAACCAAGAAACTGGAAGAGAGTTCCAGAGGTGAGGAATCTCAGAAAAGAAACTATTAGAATAGAACTTAGAGTTACATCTACATATGTATTTGAAAGCACTAGAAATCTGAATGAAACTGGTTAAGCCATAGTGTTAGATGTCAGAAACTTTAAATTTTAAATTTAGCTTCTTGACATTTTTAGCAGCTCTTCTCTGTGCATATTACAACTAATGTTTTCAGTTCTGTTCTCCCACCCCAAAACATATATAATTCCATTAATAAGAACATAATTTTAGTCTGATATAGGATGAAAAGATGTGTGTTGGGGTGCAATGGATATCAGCTTGGAATGGGTAGAATTTAAATTCCAATTGAATTTGTTGCATTCACTTATCTGCAAATACCCTTAAGAAAGGTATGAATCAATCTCTTCTCCTTCTAGCTATGGGTTGAATAACAAGACAAATTGGTTTCTATAGCCTTGGTTGGCAACCAGTCTACCACAGAAAGAAAGGGCAATCTACTGCAGGAAAATCTTGTACCTCATCAGTCATGAATCAAAAGAGACATGATCACCCAACTGTGCATCACGCATGGAACTTAACTGACTGAAAGGATGAAATGTGATGCCTCAAATATTTTCCATTTTGTCATTCAATTACTCAACATTGTTCTGATAAATAGAAATTTATTTCATATTTTCCTATATATAAATGTGTGATGATTTGTGATATGAGCTCTGTTATATATATATATATGTTCATGAGAATTCAACCAAAGACTTTATGAACTCTGTCCTCAGCATTTAACCATCAAAGCTATCATCAGTTCCTTTTTAGACACTGGTATCTGTGAAAAACATTTCATGTAAGGAAACAAATAGAATTTATGATGAAAGAGCTATAATATTTGATTTTGTTGCATATAATAGCATTCTTCAGATTATTTTTTTTTGTTTGATGCATATTTTAAAATCATGTTTGATTTTCAATAAAGAAAAAAAGTTTTGGCATTTATATATCTCAGTGATAATTTATGTAAAAGGCCTTTGTCCTATGCTTTCAAATGTCACTTTCTTTTTAGCAATAAAATTGTGAAAACCTTATATGCAACAAACGCTGATCATAAAATCCTGTTAGAATTCATAATTCTTCTTCTATGTGCAATTATTTTTCTTTCGATTTGACATTTTCATGTTTTGTTTTGTACTTCTTAAGAGATATAAATTGTGTTGTTTTTACATAAATCACAAGAATTTATGACATCTATTATTTGATCATTGGAACTTTTTAGAAGTAATTTAACTTCATAAATTCATTTTTATTATCTTTATTATCTTATTATCTGGCGTTGGTATCTACGAAGAATGGACATATTCAGAAATGTGCACATTTTTATGGATATTTATAAAACTGTACACACACTCCTCTAGCTAGTGTTAGGCAGGCAGGTGAATGAACATTACCCAGTGAGATATATATATATATATATATATATATATATATATATATACCCATAAACATTAAGGGTAACATTGAAATATATGTACTTATATATACATGATTGTGAGGGCCAGTGTAATATGTGGCTTACCTTTTGAATATGGCCTATGAAATTCTGTCACTGGTATTGTATGTGGCTGACCTTAAAAAGTGTATTAGAAGGAAGTATTATAACTGTCTGGTAAGGGTTACGGAAATAATCAGTTTCAATAAATAGTTGAAGACTTATATCTATAAATATATTTTTACTGAGGTAGGATATATTCAAACTGGGTAGGCTACATACTATACCAGAATCAAAGAGGTGGGCCACATACTATACCAGAATCAAAGAAGTATGCCACATACTATACCAGAATCAAAGAAGTATGCCACATACTATACCAGAATCAAAGAGGTAGGCCACATACTATACCAGAATTAAAGACGTAGGCCATATACTATACCAGAATTAAAGAGGTAGGCCACATACTATACCAGAATCAAAAGAGGTGGGCCACACACTATACCAGAATCAAAGTGGTAGACCACATACTATACCAGAATCAAAGAGGTAGGCCACATACTATAACAGAATCAAAGAAGTAGGCCACATACTATACCAGAATCAAAGAGGTGGGCCACATATTATAACAGAATCAAAGAGGTAGGCCACATACTATACCAGAATCAAAGAGGTGGGCCACATACTATAACAGAATCAAAGAGGTGGGCCACATACTATACCAGAATCAAAGAGGTAGGCCACATACTATACCAGAATCAAAGAAGTATGCCACATACTATACCAGAATCAAAGAGGTAGGCCACATACTATACCAGAATCAAAGAGGTGGGCCACATACTATACCAGAATCAAAGAGGTAGGCCACATACTATAACAAAATCAAAGAGGTAGGTCACATACTATACCAGAATCAAAGAAGTATGCCACATACTATACCAGAATCAAAGAGGTAGGCCACATACTATACCAGAATTAAAGACGTAGGCCATATACTATACCAGAATTAAAGAGGTAGGCCACATACTATACCAGAATCAAAAGAGGTGGGCCACACACTATACCAGAATCAAAGTGGTAGACCACATACTATACCAGAATCAAAGAGGTAGGCCACATACTATAACAGAATCAAAGAAGTAGGCCACATACTATACCAGAATCAAAGAGGTGGGCCACATATTATAACAGAATCAAAGAGGTAGGCCACATACTATACCAGAATCAAAGAGGTGGGCCACATACTATAACAGAATCAAAGAGGTGGGCCACATACTATACCAGAATCAAAGAGGTAGGCCACATACTATACCAGAATCAAAGAAGTATGCCACATACTATACCAGAATCAAAGAGGTAGGCCACATACTATACCAGAATCAAAGAGGTGGGCCACATACTATAACAGAATCAAAGAAGTAGGCCACATACTATACCAGAATCAAAGAGGTAGGCCACATACTATAGCAGAATCAAAGAAGTAGGCCACATACTATACCAGAATCAAAGAGGCAGGCCACTTTACTATAGCAGAATTAAAGAAGTAGGCCACATACTATGCCAGAATCAAAGAGGTGGGCCACATACTATAACAGAATCAAAGAGGTAGGCCACATACTATATCAGAATCATTGAGGTAGGCCACATACTATAGTAGAATCAAAGAGGTAGGCCACATACTATACCAGAATCAAAGAGGTAGACCACATACTATACCAGAATTAAAGAGGTAGGCCACATATTATACTGGCACCTGTTGTGTATATACGAGAGAGTATTCACACACCTAGGGTAAGATTTATATTTACTGGTCTCTTCTTTCCCAGCAGCTTAGTTCTTTGAACCAAACAGCCAGACCACAAACATGATTTGATTATAATGGTGAACATGGTGCAATGGTTAGCAAACGTGTCTCACTAGAACAATTACAACTGATTGGTGAGTTTGATCATCACTGGGTGTCCCATACTTTTGGCCTTGTACCACATCTAAGTGGTGCTTAGAAAATCATCTCTTGGGCACCTCGATGTTCTATTTGCTATGCTTTTCCTTTTCTTTTTGCAAGCTTACTTCTGGTTTCTTTACCCGCACACACACACACACACACTCAAACAAATTTTGGAATTTTCTATAATATTAAGGATTCCTGATGAAGCAAAATCAATATGCTGAAATAATAATATGATCATGTAATTTTTTAATTCTATTATTTGTAAAAACATTAATTATATACATGTGTGTGTGTGTGTGTGTGTGTGTGTGTGTGTGTGTGTGTGTGTGTGTGTGTGTGTTTTGGGTGATTAGAATGTTAGTTACTAACCATGAGACCCAAGTTCAAATTTCACATGGCTGATCTCTCAGTGAGGTGAGTTTCTGAAGGGGGAGTTGAGCCCAGTGTAAGGCACCATTGAGATGCACTTAAAGATCATACCACAGCTTTAACCATGACATGTCATTGAAATTGGATAGATAAAACTCTTCAGAAGGCATTGATGATTGTACTAGCTTGAATTCACAAAAGACATCTGGTATTGGTCAACTGCTGATCACACCAGATTATGTACTCTCTCCCAAAAACTGTAACTAACATCCTCTCAGCATAGGTACAGGTTGGCTCCATGGATGTTGAAAATGCACTGTTGAATATTAGTTAATTGTAGGTGATTTGACACGCATGTAGACTGGTGTAGTCACTCCAAATGAAAATATATTTATTATTGTAATATACAACAAATGTGTTACAAAGCCGAAAGGGGGATGGGTAAAGGTTGGTACTCATTTACTATCCTATACCTAGCTAATCACATTCATGACCCAATCACTCATTACAATTTGCTCATTCATCACTAGAACCCATCCATCTTCTCCGAATCCTCCATACATCACAATGCCACATATTCACAGGGACACCTAATAAAGGGAAGACAAACACATGACATAAAATTTGGTTCTATGTACAATAATACAAAAATATATTTAAAAACTTAATGATATGAGAATGAAAAGGGTGGGGATGAAATACCCAAAACAAACTAAAATATAAGAAAATCTTGAAATAAAAATGAACAAATGTTAGTAAGACCGGTCCACCATACAAAACTCAAGAGTGGCTATTTGTCTATAATTCTGAGATGAGTTAATATTTACAGTATTTACATTATTTGGGCTATTGTCCTCATCTTTGTTGCCATTTTTACATCAAAGATACTAGATAAAACCATTAACATCAAAAATTGCAACATGAACTCTGGTAAAAAATACTACAGAAAACCATTAACATCAAAAATACTAGATAAAACTATTAAACATCAAAAACTGCAATATGAACTCTGGCAAAAAAAAAAAAGAGTTACTGAATATTAGGTTTATATGTCCCAGAAATTCAGCTGTTCTTGTTCTTAAGGTTACTTGGCCCAGTGGGTATGGATATTGTGAGTTCAATACCAGGCTACAGCAGTGGTGAACAAGTAACTTACAGGGGAGATAACTCATGACTACCAGAAGAAAGTTCAAATACCCAGTAATAAAAGGTTTGATTTAACATTTCTAGCACCTGAAGAAGGCTGGAGCATACAATTGCTGAAACGTCGTATAAATGGCATCAAGAGTAGCAAAATCAAGTAACCCACTCTAAGGGAGGGGGAAAATCAAAAGCCAAAATCAAACTGGGGAGGTTGGGTATTTCGATTTGGTTCATAACAAAAGAAAAAGTAGGTACACAAAAGGGGTCATTTCCCCACCTTTCGCTGAAATCTGTCAATCTGATCTTCATCAGAGAATGTAATCAGATGCTGATTCCCTCCATTCAACAATATCAGAAACACCATCCATTTCACCCTAGAATACTGGGATGACACATTATCGCACGCATATGTGAGATCGATGGGAACAAGCTGATTGAGAGGAATATGAGCTGTCAACTTACTGACACGTTCCCAAAAGGGGTGCACTTGAGGACAATGGTAGAAGACATGTGCAGCCATTTCTTCTTAACCAAGGTCACACCGATAACAGTCAGGCAAATCTGCCTCAACCCAATTGAAGGCCTTGTCATTGAGAGATAGCACATTCCGAATAAATTGCCAGCTAAGCAAAAAATTAGCGTTACTGAGGTAATTCAACACTGGCGCTTAAGACCAAAATGAACATGACTTGGTCACCAACAAGCCAAGATGATCACATACAGGATCCTTCGTTGCGACCCCCTCTACTAAGAAATGATACAAGTACTTCTGAGGCCAAGAAAGGTCAGTGGACTCAGAAATGGCTTGCAAGGTGTCACAACACTCGAGTAAGAATTTTGATTTTTTTCAAAGCCTACGTCAGAGGTCAGCCTGCAAAATGGAAGGAGTGATAGTAAGGCAAAGAAAGGCATCCCTAACACTCCTCTCCAAAATCCAATTCTCTGTCAACATGCAGCATAGGAAAGCCAACCTCTACGACTCACCACGTGTTGCATTGCCAGCCTTCCTTGATCCAGATGTTTGGAACAGACCTCTGTTTTGACCTGATGCTTACGTTCACCCCACAACAGGGCAAACAACAAACGATCAATCAGCATACAATGGTCATCACAGAGAGGGAGTACCGATACCCGGTAAAGGTTGAAAAACATATATAACACACACCTCAGTGCTCTCCTTCATGGACAAGATCTGTTACCTTCTCGTACCACTCAAGCACCTTCTGTACCATCTCAATGTCAGCTTTGGACAATAGGAAAATGGATATGTCATCAGTGTACACAGAAAACTCCGGCTTGAGCTTTGCCAGGGATAAATGATTCCGCGTAGTGCCAGACTTCACACCCTGTCCCTTAGTCGATGAAGGAGACACTCCAACGCCAAAGTGTAAAGTAGGGGCAACAGTGAGCAACCCTGACAAACTGACTGAGACAGTGCAAAAGGCCCAACTGCTTTTCGTTCATCTGTACCACAGCACGGGGTGAGCAATATAGCAGGCTGATCTACTTGCAGATAGCAATGGTTGACCCTATCAAATGCCTTGGACTGATCCAAATTGATCAGCGCAGCTTGCTCGTCATCTTTTACACCCTCTAGTATCATGCAAATCAAGTGCAGGTTGTTCTGAATTGTTTGGCCATTCACAGTACAAGTCTGCTCAGGTCCCAAAGGAATCTCAGCAACTGACTGCAAGTAATCCATCAGGATCTTGGCCAAAATCTTTAACTCTGTGTTTAGCAGAGTTATAGGTCTGTAATCATCGAAGCCCTCCCCAACACCCTTGACCTGGTTAACTTACTGAGATATATATGTCTTATGTACCTTCGTCTTTGATGGTACATGTCCCTTCTGAACATAGAAAATCATAGTTCTCCACAGCTTCCTACCTGTAAGTCTTTGTTCTAGTATCTTTCTTTTCCCTGTTATGCCATCCATCTATACATACTTGTAAGGTAGGTTATTTGTTGTTTCTCTCTTACATTCAATATGTCCTCTGAGTCACAAATTCTTCAAACCCTCTTTCCTCATTATGTATCCTAGAAATTTCAACTGTCACTTTCTGATTTTAAACATAAACATCCTTTTTCATTCCATCTTCCTTAGAATTTCCTCACTACTCACATGCCTTGTCTATGGTATTCTCAGCATCCTTCTGTAGAATATTTCTGTTGTTTCATCTGTGAGGAAAATATATTCAGCATCCACTGCCAATTGGAGTAGATAGACTAAACTATCACCCGGTTCACACTTCACCCATGTCTATTGAACAGGTGTAGAGGCTCATCCCTTGTTCCCTGTTTAGGATGTGGTTTCCAGCTTTCTTTTTTCCAATCTTTTCACTTTTATGTAGCCTCCTGCACATCAGTGGCGTTACTGCCTTGCTCGGGGTGATATGATCAAAAAAAAAAAATAGGACAATTGATAGTACAGTGGTGTACTCTTTTCTTTGTTTCTACTGAATATTTCTTGTTTTGTAATACGTTGTTTAGGATCTAGAAGGCATATTTCACTATCCCAATGCTCATTTGAATTTCAGTGTCTCATTTTCCATTTTAATTTCTTCAGTTATTTGGTTTTTGACATCTCCAATTTGTGGCTCACATCGTGCACTGTCCCTTTTGCTGATGGTAAACTAAAATCTTATTCCATGTGTAGAGCGATACCCATATTGTATCTGAATGTACCATATCACAGCCAATTATTTTTAGTTAGTAACCGTGTTTTTGTGATCATTAAAAAATTAATCCCCATATTTTATACAGGAAATTCTAATTTTCCTTGTATAAATTTATGAGCTAACATTTTTTTAAAAAACTTGTTTCGTTTGCAGAGATCACAAGAGAAATAAAAATTGTTTTGTTACCAGTTACTGTATGTACTCTTTTACCTTTCTCTCACGAACAGTCATGTCGCTGAAAATGTCATCATGAATTTTTTACTACTCTTACTACCCATGACTTTCATAAGTTGATGAAAATTGAAAATAAGTGAAAAGTGAGACACCATCTTTAATCCTATATTTCATTCTTTCTGTTTTTTTGCTTAGTTTTTAACTTTTGTTAGTTTATATATTTTCACTCACTTTTTCTGTGTCTTCTTTGTCTTTTTCTCCTTTGTTTTTGTTTCTCTTCCTTTTTTTCTTCTTCTCTCTTCCTCACTTGCTTCTGTCTCTCATTTTCTCTTGTTTTTATCTATCTTTTCTTCCCTTTTTTCTATCTCTCTCTTCTGTCTTTGTTTCTGTCTCTTTTCTTGTTTCTGTCTCTCTTCCTCCTTTGTTTCTATCTTTCACTCCTCTTTCTTGTTTCTATTTTTCTCTCCTTCCTTTGTTTTTATCTCTCTCATCTTTCCTTGTTTCTGTCACTTTTCTTTCCTTGTTTCTCTCTTCTTCCATTGTATCTCTTTCTTTTGTTCCCTTCTAGCTCTCTCTCTCTCTTATTCACTTGTCTCTATCTTTCTCTTCTCTCTTTGTTCCTGTCTTTCTTTTTCCCATGTTTATGTCTCTCCTCTTCCCTTGTTTTTCTCTCTCCTCTTACTGTGTTTCTATCTTTCTTTTCTACCATTGTTTCTAGCTCTTTCTCTCTCTCTTCTCCCCTTGTTTCTATCTCTCTCTTCTTCCCTTATTTCTGTCTCTTCTTTTCCCATGTTTCTATCTCTCTCTCTTCTTTCATTGTTTTTATCTCTCTTTTTCCCTTGTTTTCACTCTTCTTCTTTTGTCTCTCTTTTCTTCTATTATTTATAAGTCTCTTCTTCCTTCTCTCTTCCTCTCATGTTTATATTTCTTTTCTTAATTTTCTCTCCTTTGTTTGTTTTTGTCTCTCTTCCATCATTTTTCTGTCCCATGTTTCTCTCTCTTCTTTCCTTGTTTTTGTCTCTCTTTTTCCTTTGTTTCTCCCTTCTTCTGTTGTTTTTTCTTCTCTTATTTATATCTTTCTTCTTGCCTTGCTCTATGTCCCTCTCTCCCTCTCTTCTTCTCTTGTTTTGGTCACTCTTCCTCTCATGTTTATGTCTCTTTTCTTCCTTTGTTTCTATCTCTCTCTTTTTCCCTTTTTTTTTTAGTTCTTTCTGCTTTGTTTCTGTTTCTACTTTTCTCTCTTTCTTTTTGTTTTGCTGTTTCTCTTTCTTGCTTGTTTCTTTTTCATCTATGTTTTTGTCTCGCTTCTTTCCTTTTCTCTCTTCTCTCCTTGTTTCTGCATCTCACTTCATATTTTCTGTCTCTCTTTTTCTTTTTCTTTTTTCTTCATCCTATATTTCTACTTCTCTTCCTTTCTTACATTTACATCATTACCTTCCTCATTTTAGCTTTCTTTCTCTTTCCAAAAGCAAATTTTCTTATTTAATTAACAATGTTTACTGAAAATTTAATCACCCACACCTTTGATCTTTCACATCAAAGCTTTCATTTATATGCATTTCCTAAACATCTTTCAACATCCATTTAACTCTTTGTAGGATTCAAAATGTCTATTGAAAAACCGCTGAGGATCAGACAATATGGACACTCTGCAAGAGGTAGCCTTTTCTTATGACTGTCAGTTTAAAATGTCATTTTGTTAATTATATTCATTTCATTGAATTTTTTCTTAATACAAACATCTCTAAGCACTTTTTACATCAGGGTTTTTGCAGTGTCATGTCATGCATAGATAGGTGTTCCTGCAAGCACTTCCAGTGAGTAGCCCCAAGGTTACACTATGTCATCTTAGCTACTCTCTTGCTGGTTTGTATTGCCATAGATGATGGACAGTGACTGTCACTCTTAACCATTCTCAACATAAGTTTTATGACTGCAATAATTAATAACAATAGAGGTAAGCCAGTTTTCGAACAAAACCTAAACCCCTCAACCTTTCCTTTTCCAACATGCATATTATTCATTCCAATGTTTCTACTGTATATTTTCTCTTGAAACACTACCGAGACATCTTTACACTCTGTGAAACTTAAACTCTTCTATTTTTACTACTAAATTCTTTGTTTTAGACTACCATTCTCTTTACTTAAAGGATTGTAAAATATATATCTATGACCTCAGTATATATTGTATAATACCTTGGTCAGTGTGAAATAATGCTGAGGGTCATACATGATTGCCAGTGAAAATGATATAATTTTGCCAAGAAGTGTATTTTGCACAGGAATATGTTTCTGGATGCTGAGCACAACAGGTACAGGCTGAGTTTTTGTTTTGACTTGCTGGGTCAAGAGAGGTCAGCATCTGAGATGAGACAAAATGCACCAGAAGTCACAGGCATCAGGAGGTAACTTTTTAAGTGATGTCAGCTGACACAGAGAGTCACTTATAGCAGTTTTAGTTTAGCAGTTGGAGAGAGAAGACAGCAGCCATTTTTGGCTGGCTGTCTTTTGCCTTGATGCAGGTGAGCTGACAACACTCACCAAACTTCTCATTCTACAGCCAAGTCACACGTTTGTTAAAAAGAACCAATGAAAAACAAAATAAAGATATAAGCAATATTTTTATTTAAATGTAAAGTGTTGATGTCTGTCAATTTTATTTATGTGAAAATTCATTTTGATTCACCATTGGGGTCCAGTATATTTTTATTTATCTTATGTGAAAAACAGAATTCGTTTCAAGTCAAATTGTTAAGAAGTTTTGTATCATCATTTATGAGAGAAAAATCCATCAAGTTGGTTGTGCTTTGATGTCGATGAAGAAGGAGAAGCAGTTTATTCCTGACATTTTGAAGAGAAGAAGATTGTGAAATTCAAGTTGTGAAGTTTAATCTTCATCGTCATCCTAGTAGTATACAATGTATTTATGTTTAGGAAAATCTTGTAATAGCAAAAGAGTTGTCTCTGAAGTCTTTGAATTATTCATATACGTGCTTTTGAATTTTGCTATTAAACTGTGTTAATTATATCTTCTTCCTTCATTGTTCCTCTTCTTCACAGGACTCTAACATGTTTGATAAAATATCTAATTGTATAGAAATCTCTCTACATTCATCTGCAAATATCTTTGTGCTTTGCAATTTCAGCACTCATCATTTCAAGTGCCTTCATCATTCTAATACCATTAATCTTGCCGGTATTCAAACATTGAATTTTTTAATTGCTCAGTCTCTCAATCAAATAGCAAATTTTCCTACTTTATTTCATTTTCATTCTGAGTGATACACTTTACTTGATTTGTTACTTACCTCCTTTTTGGGTGATTCTGTGACAGTTGTGTCGCAGACAATTATGTACCAGGACATTTGGAACCATAGACAAATACGTCCCTGGATAATTGCAAACCTCATCATTTTTACCATAAATTTTGAAAAAAAGCATCAGTAGGAATTGCAAATTTTTAAAAGAGAATAAAAGGAATAAAATAAAAAATAATTACGAGTTAATTTTTGTTATAAATGCAATGACAGATTAATGGAGTTTAAAAAATATTTCAAAAATTGAGAATGATTGTAGTTTCCCAAATTAATCAAAAGGTATAAAACTTGTGAGCTATCCCTTTTAAAAAAATTATCTTATTTTCAAGGATATACTTATCTAATAGCAACATGATTCTCTTACATGCAGTTTTATTTTTTTGCTGCACTAGAAGCTATCCTCTATCCCAAATATTGGTACTCTGTTGTTGTCATCGATGCCAGAATCAAACACAAGGAACTTCTCTCCAGTTGTTAGAAAATGGTAAGATTCCGGCATCTCAAAATTATTGCTTTGCTGTGGAATTGGTGGTGTATTTTGTGTTTTTTGTCTCCATCAACATACGTTTTAAAGATGGCGTGTGGGTAACTGAAAACTCGTCTTCATTAGTGATTGTTGCTACAATAAGAATTCTTCCAGATTCATATACTGAAACTGAAGTAGTTTTCAATTGGGGCATAGCTTCTTGCACTTTGAGTTTAGCAGCTTGTGGTGCAGTGGATATCAGATCAAAATGAGAAATCAGAGAGCTGAGTTTAAATTCCACTTGAATTCATTGCATTCATTTACAGACAAATACACTTGGAAAAGGTATTAATCTGTATCTTCCCTCCAGCTATAGGTTAAGTAACAGGATGAATTGGGTTCTATAGTCTTGGTTGGCAGCCAGTCTACCACAGAAAGTAATGGAAACTTACTGTGGGAAAATCATCTGCTTAGTCAGTCATGTCTCTTTCGAGACATGATCGCCCAAGCATGTATCATGTATGGCACTTAACTCACTGAATCATCCCATTATAAACTCTGGCTTTGATCTTTCTTCTTGGGTGAATGTCAGCATTAATGCTTTTATGCTGTTGCAGAAATAAGCAGTGAAGCCACAATCTTCTCCTTGGTTCACTCCTGTCTGTTCAACATGAAAGTTCACAACAGATGTCTCTTTGTGACTGCTTGTACTAAGTGCAAATGTGCCCTCAAAGAGGTAAAGTTGTTATTCTTGTTATGACTGGTGACTCTGTAAGAGTGTGTTAATTAAGGGTAGTACAGATGCATTAGAAATTTCAAAATTTTCAGTCAATTTTATACAACTTATTCTTTTGACCTTTTTAGTTTCTGGAATATATGTTAAATAGGTAGGATTTGTCTTATCATATTCTATGAAATTGCCTTTTCATATTTAGTATCCAATATCTTTCTATCTCATATGTAGGCTTAAGAAACTGTGTACAAAATATGCATTTTACTAAGGTTAGGTTTGTGACCCAGGAACATTTTGAACATATTTTTTCCTGTTCTTTGACTACTCCACCCTCATCGATTGAACAGGTGAAGAGGCTCATCCCTTGTTTCCTGTTTAGGATGTGGTTTCCGGTTTTCTCTTTTCCAATCTTCTCACTTTTTTTTTTCTTTTTTTCAATTGCAGTAGATAGACTAAACTATCGCCCGGTTCACACTCCACCCACGTCTATTGAACAGGTGAAGAGGCTCATCCCTTGTTTCTTGTTTAGGATGCAGTTTCCGGTTTTCTCTTTTCCAATCTTTTCACTCCTATGTAGTTCCCTGCACATCAGTGGTGTTATCGCCTTGCTTGGGGTGATATGATTAAAAAAAAAAAAAAATCTTCAATGAGTTTGTTTAATTTTTTTTAATTCAGTGCAGAAAATGCATGGTTTATTAAACTTTGTATAATTGCTATTTTGTAGTAGTTATATACAGGGTGTCCATAAAGTCTGTGTGCATTTTTAAAAATTTACAACTTTATTTGTATTTGTGATAGAAATAATCTGTAAAAAATGTTATAAAATTTAATGTACCTAGTTTTAAGTATAGTTATTAAATAATTCTTTACCACAGAATTTGCAACAATTTTTAGATAATGGCCTCCACGTTCACCAGATTTGACTCCATTACTTTTTTTTTTATGGGAACACAAAAATGCAACCAAACCTAGTTCATTAGAAAATTTGAAAGCTAAAATAACTAATGTGATTTCAGGCATTACTGTAAATCTGTTGGCAAATGTTTTTCATCAACTGCAAAATCATATTCCTCTTTGTATTGCTCATGATGGAGGACATGTGGAAACTTAAAAAAAAATTTAATAAAACCTTAAAAATATATATTTACTTCTTTATAATTCTTTTTTACAAATTATTTTTATCGCAAATACAAATAAAGTTATAAATTTTTTAAAGTGCACACTAACTTTATGGACACCCTGTATATAGATGAAAGTGCATGAGTTCATGTTAGCTTTTTATATGATGAGGTGGTAAATGTATTTTTATTGGTGTCTATCAATATATAAAGAAAAGGAATAGAGGAGCCAAAGGAAATATAAACAGACACACCAGCATGATCTTAATTACCACAAAGACAGAGTTGCAATGCATGGCATGAGTCAGGTGAGAAGGTAGGGAATAAATCAAGTAAGAAGGTATGTTGATGCTTTTAATATGTCCTGTGAGTATTGAGTTTTCCAAGCTCTCATTTCGCAGTATGTATCTTTCTGATTCTAAGTGTCTTTTTGAACCCATTTTACTTAAGACTTCCTTGTTGCTTACATGGTCTATCTATATTATTCTCAGTATCTATCTGTAGAATTACAGTTCTGTTGCCTCAAATTTCTTATTCATCTGTGAGGAAACTGTTTATCTTTCACTGCCATATAGGAAGATTGATATTACATAACAGTTCAACACTCTTTACAATCATATCCAAAAGTGACTTCTTTCAGGCAAAACTAGAAGACATAAATGTTTAAAATGTCTTTTTTTCCAGTTCGTCATTCAAACAAGGTGTTGTAGAGCAGCTGTCACCCCTCTAGCACTCTCAAATATGGAATGGTCTGTGGTCCAAAATAGCTATATAAATAAAGATTAATAGCAGTCAGGGGCTCGGAATGTCATTGATGATTATTATCAGACTGTGCTCTCAGCAACTCTAACAACTTAATCTCTCCTCTCTTCTAATTATTATCTGTGTTTGTCTTGTTTGTACTTAATGTCCATTAGCACGGATATTGTGCTGTAGATATTTCAGCACACATCATATGGTATTGTACTGCCGACTTGGCAATATTCAAGGCTCACTGTCATGATGGTGCAGTAACAATTTGCATAAATTCTATTTTTTTATTAATTTACCCTAAGCAAGGTAGAACATCTATTAAGACATAAGAGGTTATTGGGTGTGAAAGAATTAAGAAACAGAAAACATTATGAAGAAGAAGCAACATTAGAAGAAGACAGTAGCTAGCAACTGACATTGCATTTAAACTTTTGAAGATCAAAGTTGGCTGGAAAGTGTGGAGTAAGAAGATTGTTCCACAATGCAAAAAAGAAACTTAGCATTGAATCTACAGTTACATCTAGCCAATTCAACTATAAATTGAGGAAAACATGTTGCCAATATAGTATTGGATTTAAATTCATAAAGTCTAGACATGATAGATGTGAAAAGTTTATCTAAACTACTACCATGAAAGTATTTATAGAAAAGACGCAGGGAAGCAACTTTAGGGCAATTATTTTAAAATTTCATTTTAATGCAATCATGTACATGAAAGACTTTCCCCACCTCATTATATTCCAATTCACTTGACATGGTGATAACTATCTTGGATCAACATGTAATTGCTATGATCTTACATTCTCATAATAAATCCATTTTTCATTGCCAGTGGCTAAATTTTTTGTGTGTGTGTCAACCAGGAAGAAGAGGACAAGTTTGTAAAATTATCCCACTTCTGAATGTTTCCTGAAACTTGTAAATGAGATACAAGAGTTGACTGATTACACATACAACAAAGAGCTGAGTAAACTCTACAGAAAGATGCTGAGGATACCATGAACTGAACATGTGAGCAATGATGGAGTTTTGGAGAGAATGAAAATGAAAAGAGAAACTTATACTTAACATCAGGAAGAGACAGCTGAAGTTTTTGGGATATGTAATGAGAAAAGAGGGCTTGGAGGATCTGATACTAACAGGGTGGACAGAAAGAGAAAAGTGTGTGACCTACTTGATGGGCTTAACCAAATGGATGGCAGAGAAGGGTTTGGGAGAAATAACAGGATAAAATATATTAAGAGCAGCAAGTGACAGGAAGATGTGGAGGCCATCATCACTTATGTCATAAAGGGATACGGCATACAAAAGAAGAAGATTTACCCAGTATAGTTCAAGAGGCTTTAACCTTACAATGCATATTTAGGCAAGAATTCATTTAAACATGTTAGAATCAACTGACAATCAAATTCGTTTAATTTGTTAAATTCAACTTAACTAGGTTTATATGTCCCAGAAAGTCAGTAGTTCTTGTCCATAACAACATATGGCTCAGTGCATATAGATGTCGGTTAGTTCTAGTGACTTGAACCAAAGAGTTGTGAGTTTAATACTATTGCTACAGCAGTGGTGAACAAATAACTTAGAGAGTCCGGTTAGAGGGAGATAACTAATGACTACCAAAGGAGGCATCATGCAAGGAATGAGAATGATATATTTGAAATTCTTAGCACCTGAAGCACTATTTATTTTTTTCAATTGGAGTAGATAGACTACTCTATTGCCCGGTTCACACTCTATTGAACAGGTGAAGAGGCTCATCCCTTGTTCCCTGTTTAGAATGTGGTTCCCGGCTTTCTCTTTTCCAAATCTTTTCACTCTTATGTAGCCCCCTGTGCTTCAGTAGTGTTACCGCCTTGCTCGGGATGATACGATTAAAAAAAAAAATTTTTTTTTAAATGATTGAATAAGGTTCTGACAAAATAAGTTTGACAAAAAATAAAATATCTGTGGAAATTACTCTTTCATATCATTAAATATTTGAGCATAACTATTTCAATAAAATATTTCAATAACAATCATAAATATGAATGTTGCCCATTATTTTAAGAAGTGGATACAAATAAAAAGATTTGAAATTGACAATTTTTCAATGTTACTGAAACAGTCATTAAATACTTCTTTTTTTCTTTCATTCATTTTCTCACTGTAATCAAGTCCTGTCATTTCCTGTCTTTCCATGGAATTGAAAAGGAATAGTCCATTATTTATGAGGTATTGGCAGGACATAACATTTATGCAAACTAATGAAAGGGGTTGGCATGATTATAATAGGCTATGAATCAATACTATTTTTTGTATAAATCTCTTTATAATAAACTAAGTATGTTTTGCTTTACCATGCAATTAAAATGGAATAGTCCATTATTTATGAGGTATTGGCAGGAAATGTTAAACACCTCTATCTTCCCTTTTTTCTTTCTTTATTTTCTCACTGAAACAATGTAGTGTCTTTTCCCCACAGGAAATAGTCCTTTATTTATGAGATATTGGCAGGGCGTAACTGTCATGCAAACTAAGGAACTACCAAAGGACGGGACAAACACAATTGTTATATGATACTGATTTTGGCAATGCTATCTAGCAGTCATTAGCATAATTTCTTTAGCAGAAAAGAAGGGCCATGTCTGAAACTTATTCACAGAGCTTATCAATAACAGAGAATGAATGTATTAAACCGGTTTACATATATATCATGTGTGTGAATGGCGGAAGCATTAGTATTCAAACCATGAAACCCTGGTTCAAACTAAAGAGGTAATTTAATTATAATATTAACCTAAAAAGACCATTTCCCAATGGTGCCTGTGGCACCATTGGGAAATGCTTGAAAAACCTGCCATGGGTTAATCAAATTTGGAGAAATTAAATTGCAATTATTATGATTGAAGGCTTCAGTGTACTGGCCTTGTTAAAACTGGTGATTAGATTGAATTTCATGCTCTTTCGCAGAAATGCTTGAAAACCTTGCCATGGATTAATCCAGTTTGGAGAAATCAAATTGTAATTATCATGACTGAAGGTTTCAGTGTACTGGCCCTATTAAAACAGGTTATTAGACCAAATTCCATGCTCTTTCACAGAAACTGTAACTTAGTTCCCCTTTGCATAACTCTCAGTATTTCTGGATGTTTGTTGTAGAGCAGCCGAAAACCCATCTAGCACTTTCAAGAATGGAATGGTCTGTGGACAGGAATAGCTAAATAAGTAAAGATTAATAGCAGTCAAGGATTCAGTGCCATTGGAGGTTATTGGTGAATTGTGCTCTCTGCAACTAACAACTTAATCTCTCCTCTTTTCTAGTTGTTGTTGTTCTGTCTTATCTGTGTTTGTCTTGTTTGTACTTAATATCCATTAGCATGGATATTGTGCTGTAGATATTCAGCACACATCATCTGGTATTGTACTGCCACTTTGGCGACACAACAATGTCAAGCACAATTGTGCCTGTGCAGGCATCTGCAACAGGATTAGCTAGCCACTCTATCAGACAGTCTTATTCAGATACAAGCAGCCAGCCATACAAATGTATATAATGTATATATATATATTGATAGTGTTGGACTAAGTGCATTGACAAGAGAAATTATAACAGGAACATTTAGAACTGGAATATGTTCTTAATTTATTGTCATTTCTATTTTTCAGAGTTCAAATTCCAGCTGAATTCCTTGCATTCACTTATGCACAAATACCCTTGGGAAAGGTATTAATCCGTGTCTTCCCTCCAGTTATGGATTAAATAACAGGACAGATTGGATTCTATAGCCTTGGTTGGCAACCAGTCTACTGCAGAAAGCAATGGCAACCTACTGCGGGATAATCTTCTACCCAGTCAGTCATGTCTCTTTCAAGACATGATAGCCCAAGTGTGTATCACGTATGGCACTTAACTGACCATTTTTCAACTTGCTACACTTTTATTTCTATACTTAATATGCAAACACAGGTAAATGGATGCAAACTGTTCTACTAAATTGCTCTCAGGTGTGATATTATCAGGTAGTTTCATGGAAATTTTATATTTCAACATTTAAGGCAAACGATGCAATTTAGCAGTTGAGAGCTGATTTTGTAAATTACATATATTTTCTTATCTCTGAGAGATCTAAATAATTTCTGCTATGCAGTTTTCTGATATAGAATTGCTTCTAAGTTAGTTCCTTTTCTGTTGAGGCACTTAAAGTGGGTGGAAATTTAGAAACAGCAATTGGAAAAGTTTTGTTGATGAAATATAATAATTTGTCAGGTTTTAATCGTTCTATTTGATCAACTGCGGATGAATAATATAAAGTTTTGCATGATTACAGTGTGATTACAAATATCTTGAATTTCTTTTTGTAAATATCTGTATGCCTCATCTTGTAGTCATTCATCTAGGCTTATTGAATAAATAAATAAATTGAAAACAACTGTAAAGAAAATAGATAAATGCAATATAAGTTTGTGTTTAGCTGTATTTCATTTAGCCATTGTTGCAACTCAAAAATGTCTCAAAAAGCTGAAACAAGATTAGGCACTTAAAGAATGTTCGTTTCTTTAAACCATTCTTTTTGCACAAAGATGTATTTATAAATGAAAAGTAAAATGCTGTTACACCAATTGTCAACTGTAACTGTAGCCAATAACAATACCCCATTTCATAAAATGACTTAATGAAAGTATAGTAACACATTAATATACAGATGGAACCGAATAGCTGTAAGAAAGGAATATCAAACATTCTTTATTCTCAAAGAGATTTTATAGACCATTATGTCAAACAAGAAATTATATAGAAACAATTGGATTCAGTGGAAATGGGTAAACTATAACTGAGTAGTACTAAACATAAGAACTAGGCAATATATCCCTAGATCTGGGCAGTAGATAAAGAACAATATACCCCCACAGATTAAATAAAGGTTTCCGTTCAGAATTCCCTATAAGTTACTGTTATTGTGCCCTCCTATGAGGAAAGAACTTGTCCTCTTGCTACATATAGATTATCTGTGTGACTTCCAGAAAACAGTCAATGCCCAGTTGACAGCCTTAGCACTGTCAGCTCTCTGTCTTCAGCTGAGAGTATTAACCCAGTCGTGGCTCCACCGAAAGGTAGAGTCATGACTGGGGAACATTAGACAGATAATTTTGGCCGGGCTATATGGCCTGGAGGACTCACATTAAAAAGGCCTCGTGCCACATTTTGTCTTAAGTGGGAAGGCGACTGAATACTGCAGTTGCACCCAGTATCTGCCTTGGGCACTATTAAACTCTCTGCCTTTGGGTGGAGAGTATTAACGAAGGTTAGTCTCAACTAGGGAACATTAGACAGATAATTTTGGACGGGCTATATGGCCCGGAGGACTCACATTAAAAAGGCCACGTGCCACATTTTGCCTTAAGTGGGAAGGCGACTGAATACTGCAGTTGCACCCAGTATCTGCCTTGGGCACTATTAAACTCTCTGCCTTTGGCTGGAGAGTATTAACGAAGGTTAGTCTCAACTGGGGAACATTAGACAGAAATTTTGGGCCGGGCTATATGGCCTGGAGGACTCACATTAAAAAGGCCACGTGCCACATTTTGCCTTAAGTGGGAAGGCGACTGAATACTGCAGTTGCACCCAGTATCTGCCTTGGGCACTATTAAACTCTCTGCCTTTGGCTGGAGAGTATTAACGAAGGTTAGTCTCAACTGGGGAACATTAGACAGAAATTTTGGGCCGGGCTATATGGCCTGGAGGACTCACATTAAAAAGGCCTCGTGCCACATTTTGCCTTAAGTGGGAAGGCGACTGAATACTGCAGTTGCACCCAGTATCTGCCTTGGGCACTATTAAACTCTCTGCCTTTGGGTGGAGAGTATTAACGAAGGTTAGTCTCAACTGGGGAACATTAGACAGAAATTTTGGGCCGGGCAAATGAATTCAACTGGAATTCAAAATCAGAGAGCCAAGTTCAAATTCCAGTTGAATTCATTGCATTCACTTACGTGCAAATACCCTTTGGAAAAAGTATTTAATCCGTCTCTTCCCTCCAGTTATAGGTTAAATAATAGGACAGATTGGGTTCTATAGCCTTGGTTGGCAACCAGTCTACTGCAGAAAGCAATGGCAACCTACTGTGGGATAATCTTCTGCTCACTCAGTTATGTCTGTTTTGAGACATGATTGCCCAAGTGTGTTTCATGTATGGCACTTAACTGACTGCTATGGCCCGGAGAACCCACATTAAAAAGGCCTTGTGCCACATTTTGCTCTAGTGGGAAGGCAACTGAATATTGCAGTTGAGAGCAGTTATAAGCAGTCAAGTACAGCAGTTAACAAGAGCAGTTAACGACAGCTACAAATCAGGCAGCTTAATAATACCTTCGGACTTACTTATTTCTATATTACTATTTATTAACCCTTCTTTGAATATCTTGTTTTCTTGTTATTCTAATACACTGTTTTGAACCTACTTTCTTTTTCCATGTCTTACTTCTAGCACAAACCGGTCATAAGAACTTTGCAGTGAAGTTTCCCCACAAATCCACAACAGTTACCCAGATTAATATACACCGAAGGAAGGTCAGATGGCACAATGGCCGAAATGTGGTAACAAAAACAAAGATCAAGACATTAGTCTAAACATAAATAGTGTATAGAAATATATAAATATGTATAATTAATTTGCTCCACACAGTGAAATTGTAATATATGAATAAAACCAGCAGAGTGGAAAAGCAAGAAGCAAGGGGGTCTTACGTGTAATATTTTCTGAAAGGAAAACACCTGGGCCAGTGGTATGTTCTAAGAACTGAGTTAGATTTTCCTGCAGTAAGTTGCCATTACTATCTGCAGTAGACTGGTTGTCAATGAAGGCTATAGAATCCAATCTGTTCTGTTATTTAACCTATAGCTGGAGGGAGAAACAATGGATTAGATTAATACCTTTCTCAAAGGTGTTTGCATGTAAGTGCATGCAACAAGTTAAACTAGAATTTGAACTTGGCTCTCTGATTTCTTGTTCTGAGGTGATATCCACCACAATGCAAATGTGCCAATCTAATACCGTGCTTAAATTCATAAAGTCTAAGAACCATAGAGAAGAGTTCATTAGGACAATTACCATGAAAGTATTTATAGAAAAAGATCAATCATTAACGATTTCAACTATAAAATGATGAGAACTTGCTGCCAATCTAGCACTGTGCTTAAATACATAATGTCTAAACACCATAGTGAAGACCAAACAATTATCATGAAAGTATTTATAGAAAAGGCACAGGTAAGCTACATTACTGTGGCAGGAAAATGACTGAAGCCATGATACCAGGTCAGGACTAATAATATTGCTGATTCTTTTTTGGATTTTATCAAGAATCTTTGAATATATAGCAGAAGCATCGAACCATGTGTGGTAGCAATATTCAAAGCAGACTTATAGATAAAGTAAACGTACAGATATGTAAGACAGGTTTGGGAGAGAAAAACTGTCTGTCTTGTGCTCAGACCTAGCAATGGATTCAATAAAGTCTTTCCAATTTATGTCAGCTGAGAATGTTAGTCTGAGAAGGCACAAGTCACCCTCCTGAAGGTTAGCATCATCTATGCTGATATAGGGCAGACAGGCATCTCTCAGATGATTAATAAAAAGAACTTTTGCTTTGGAAGCATTAAAATTAACAAGCTATTATTTACCCCAGTTAAGAACAGACTGTAGGACATTTTCTAAACAAAAATAAATAGCTGTGTCATCAGCATAAATAACAAGTTGAGAGCTGATGCAGTCAGGATGGTTGTTAATGAAAACAAAGGAGGGCCAAGGATAATGCTCTTGGGGTGAATTACATTCATACAAAATGATCTACAAGAGTGGCCATTCAGAGTAACTTTTGGTATTTGCCTATATTTCTAAGATTAGGTAGTATTTACAGTATTTACATTATTCGGACTATTGTCCTCATCTTTGTTGCCATTTGTACAACATTTCAGTCATTGTATGCTCCGGCTTTTTTCAGGTGCTAGGAATTTTGAACTGAACCCTTTATTACAATCACTGGGGTATAATATCATTCTCATTCCTTGCGTTATAATGCCTCAATTGGAACTCATTAGTTATCTATCCCTAACCTGACAAGTTACTTGTATTGTATAAATGTTGGTTAGTTCCTGTGACTTCATCCAAACAGTTGTGTTTTCAATATCAGGCTACAGCAGTGGTGAACAAGTAACTTGCATGGTTAGAGGGAGATAACTCATGACTTCCAATCGAAACATTACTAAGCAAGGAATGAGAATGATATACCCAAGTGATTGTAATAACGTGTTCGGTTTGAAATTCCTAGCACTTGAAGAAGGCCGGAGTGTACAATGGCCGAAAGGTTGTACAAATGCAACAAAGATGAGGACAATAGTTCGAATAATGTAAATACAGTGTAACTTTTATTTGACAATTTGATAAAGAATGAACTGGTTATAAAAACATTGTTGTAATTTTTATTGTTCTAAATATTTTTTATGCAAGAAAATATCTTGTAAAATAATTATTTTAAAGGATTATAAACATTTTTTAATGACTGTTTAAAAATGATTTTTCAAAATCTGATGTTTTGAAAAACATTTTTTCTCTAGTGTTTACTCTTTACTTTATACATTTCAACTATCCGAATTTTTTAAACTTATTTTTTATTATTATTATTTTGCAGGAAATGGCTACCAGAACAAGATGTCAACTAGGCTAATCGTGGGAATTTCAAAACAACTTTTTGAGTGACAAACAAGGAAAGTTTGATTTGTACTATTTTTGTTATTTGTGTTGTACTTGCTTTGGCTGTTTACTATTTTCAGTGTTTTTTATTTGTTTTTGTTTTTATACTTTTCAATTCAGTTTTTCTGTTTTTATTCCGTGGGTCTTATTTTCAAGATTTATTAGATAACAGTTTCAAATAGTCATTGCAAAATGATCCACTGTTAGAATAGGACTTTAATGAAAACAACATAGAAAAATGATTGAGAGTGTTTTAAATTTATATTTTTATTACATATTTCTTGTTTAATTTTTTTCTCGTTACTTCACTTTTCTATTCTTGCTTAATTTGCTTTCTCTCTTGGTTTCTTTTTTTTTTTTTTTGGAAGCACTTTCATTAATCTATTGACACTTTAACTGTGGATTTCAATCAACCGTGAACAAAGAAAAAGGTGTTTAAATATAAAAATATAAGATATTTTTATTTTTGTGTCTTTTACAAATAAATTTTCTTATGTGATGGATCGCGACTTGGCAGCTCAGCTGCAATCGGTCTCTCACTGGCGTGAAGTGGCTTCCCTGTGCCTCTTCTACAAATACTTTCACTGCTTCTGCTCCAATGAACTTAGCTCACTGGTGTCCCCTATGTAATGATTTACTCAAGCTACTAGACTTGCTACTAGATCCCACCCTTTCGCAGTGGAACTGATAAAATGTAACCGCAATTTCTACTCTAGCAGCTTCTTTTCTAGCACTTCCCGGCTGTGGAATTCCCTTTCGTATACTTGCTTCCCCGACATCTGTAATCTCCAAGAATTTAAATTTTAAGGTCAATAGTCATCTCCTATCTCACTAACTCACATACTTTCTCTTAAGCTCTTTTCTCCATCCACTCCACCCCCATCTCACCAGTATTCTCATCTTTCTATTACCCTCTTACTGACACTCCGTATAACCTGCCCCTCTTTTTTATCATTTTCCCCCTTTGTAACCCCTGCACACCAGTGGCAGTAAAACTGTTTTGCTTGGGGTGAAATGATTAAAAAAAAAAGCATGTATGAGTGTTAAAGTTCTTACACTCCTTGTCCGTAGTTGTTTGTTAAAATGTAAAAAAAAATGGGATTTCTTCACGTGTATGAGAAAGAGGCAAGTGAGGAGGAAAGTGTAAGTGTCATGTAGCAGTGGTGAAGAGAACAGGTAAATGAGCAAGGGAATTTCTTTTAAGCTGAACGTCTTTTAATTGTTGCCGTCTGTTGTCATCTTTCTCTCCGTCTAGAAATTTTGCTTAAATACCCATCAAAGGGATCATGAAGCATGTTTTTATTGTTGGCGAGAATATGACCCGTTGGTTGAAAAAAGATAAATGTTTATTTTTAAAGCATTAATTTTATTCACCGTAAGAATGAGCAATTCTCTGATTCAGAAACCTTTTTTTTTTTTTTTTGCCATTTGGTGTTTGACTGTCTTGCTGTTTATTTCCGTCTTCGCACCACACTTCTGCCTCTTCTTGCTTTAATTACCTCAATATTTATTTGTGCTTTAAGTTTCTTCAGGCTTCCACTTGTTTTAGTTTTGCTCTATTCTTTTTATTCAATTCGCTTTTACTATTTTATCGTTTTGCTTTCCATATTTTATTTCCTTTCGTTGTAACTTTTTCTACCTTCTTTTTATTTACTTATTAATAATTTGTTTCGTTTTTCTCTTTTACGGTATTTCTTTTCTCTTTTAGTTTTTTTCCATCAGCATCTTTCGTCCTCTTTTTTTTTTTTCTCCTCCACCTCATTTTATCTCACGCCTTCCTTCCTCACCCAATGTCACCAACATCTAAGTTACTTTTATTTTCAAATTTGAAAGCGAAACTATTATTTTTTTATTGTTTTTGTTTTTAAACAATCCCCTTAAATAACAAGCCGATATCTGCTTTTGCCACGAGTAAATGCGAGGAAGGAGGGAGAGAGAGGAGTGTTGAAAATGGATTAGGAGCTGTGGCGTATTTAGTTGGGTGATTGTTGAAATGAGCCGTGGTCGAGGTGCATGAAGTGTTGGGGATTGGGAGAGAGGCACTTTTAAGTAAATAAAAGATAATGAATGCTCCAAACAAAAAGGAAAATATATAAAGTAAAATAGAAATCGTTAAATAAAATGCAAACAATTCAAAATGGCCTTCCACAACCTTAACTCTTCATATAACAACACGGATGTCAACATTCTTGATATCTGCCCAACCCACACCCACCAAACACAATGAAGAAAAGAATGAATACATTTAAACAAAACAAAAAATGAAATAAAGAGGATGTCTCAATAGACAACAAATAAAATAGAGAAACGAACAAATTAAAGAAAGATACTTCAATTTCATTCAGACAGACAAAAAAATAAAATAAGTCGTGATTTATATGCAAAAAAGCGAAATAAATAAATAGGTATATAGTTCGAATATACGGAACCCATATAAATGAATGAATTTAAGTTCGATAAGAGAATGAGACGGAATAGCTTTAAAAAAATCAAATCAAATACGAATAAATTGTTCAATTAATGATTTTAAATGATAGCAAGGTAATTTTAAACAAAAAGACAAAAACGCCATCAAGCAAAGGGATCAAATTTAAATGTTAAAATGAGTTTGAGTTTGAGTTTTTTGTTTAACAGCATCCAAAAAAAAAGGTGTTGTTTTTTTTAAGGTATTTGTTTTTTTAATGTTCGGTTATATAGTGAGAAAGTTGATTTTTTTTAGTCAGGTCTTACTTTTAATGAACTTTTTTTTCATTTTTCTTTTAGAAAACTGAAAATGTCTTCTAGATTTGTATTCAAAAATGTTTTTTGCTGAGAATAAATTTTCCCTTAAAAATGTGGGCAAATTTTCGTTTTAGGTCCCGATGGCTTACCCACCACCCTTCAAATTTATCCAAAATAGCATTATTTCTGTGCAAATGTATATGCTGAACTCAAATCAACAATTAGTTATTGAAGAAACATACCTTTTTTGATCTGAACGTCTATAAAAAAACGAACTACATCTCGCACTTTTTGTCTCCTGTAACTCTCACGAAGTTATGTAATTAACTGCAGAATGACCTTCTGCGTAGGCAACAAATTTCGGCCGATTTACTTCCTTTACTGAACTTCCGCCTATTTACTTCCTGTAATGAAAGTAATACGCGTAGAAATACAATCGCGTATTACTTTCATTACAGGAAGTAAATAGGCGGAAGTTTCAGTAAAGGAAGTACATTGGCCGAAAATAGACCGAAATTTGTTGTCTATGCGGAAAGTCATTCAGCAGTTAGTTACATGACTGCCTTAGAGGTACGGGAGACAAAATGTAGTTCGATTTTAAGGTCAGTAAGTCAGTAAGTTGGTTTGTGAGGAATATCTTTGAAGAGGTCACTCCTGAGGTCAGTAAGTACTTTCAAGACAGGGAGAAGGAAAAAGGTCAGCATAGTAGCCGCTTGACTTAAGTCAAGGGGAGGCACTGGTTACTCTAACCTGTCTGTCCATCTGTCTGACGATGCTTTTTGTCTCTGCTTTTTGGATCAAAAGGCAGCTCGCTTTGAATTTCACATTTGTATTTGATTCCGGGCTTCCCATTGGCTGGTAAATAAAATTCGCGTAGGCTCGCTCAATGGAAATTTGATATTTGATTAATTTTTATTTTTCAACCGGAACATCTGCGCAAACTCGGATGCGCACGACGAGTTTTATTCATTTGCTTTTTAGTCAGTTCATCGCTTTTGCTCGGTCGGTATCACCACAGTTCCATGCTCCTCAAAACCTCCCAATCAGATGCCTTGCTACCAGATGCAGTTTACTGTCATGCCCAGGACTCTGTTAAAAATGAAAAAGATAATAAATGAAATAGTAACTAAACAAATGATTTCACGTTTTGAAATTTTGTGGGTGCTGTTGTTATATTTACTCGGCTTGTACTCTGGTTCAATAAATAATTTAATTCCCCTTGACATATTTGGGGAGGATTTAGAAATATTCGTCTAAAGAATATTGGTCTAAGTGAAACCTGCCTATGGACATTGGTCTATGGAATACCTGCCCATAATAATAATGGTCTATAATAATATTTTAAACAAATTAACACTTTATTCATGTGACAAATACTGAAATTTATTGATATTCACTATATTAGAGATTAATATTTAAGAATTATAACAACATTGTGCGTTGTGGTGCAGTGGATATCGGCTCGGAACTAGATATCAGAGAGCCGATTTCGAATTCTGATTGAATTCGTTGCATTGATTTACGTACGTTTTCCTCTAGCTATGGGTTAAATAGCAGAACATATTGGGTTCTGTAGTCTTTGTTGGCAGCCAGTTTACCGTAGTAATGAAAATATTCTACTCAGTTTGCTATGTCTCTTTCGACACATGATCGCTGAAGCGTGTAACACGTGTGGCACTTAACTAATAGCAAAATTAATTATTTATGACCCGTGTGGTTTATTAGCATTTATTGGCATACATTGTTTGTATATTACCAACCCACATTAGACCAAGAATTCTCTAGACGAATATTTCTTAGACATATATTCTTTAGACGAATGTTCCTTAGACCAGTGTTCCGGATCCCATTTTTGTGGAGGATATTAGAATAGAATTAATAATTTATAGTAATAATATTTAGTAATTAATATTTTTATCTTCACCGTTTTATTAATCACTCATTTAATTTACATTTTATATAATTTCTTATAATCAACCATCATGAAAAAATGTCATGGCGGAAATCACTTGTAACAGCGCTTGGAAGAACGATTTATTCTACCTCTTACTTTTCTCCCTTTCTGGGCATTGTCCTATCCGTGATATCATAACACCAAAGTTCACGGAGAGGACGGAATGACTGAAAGGAGAAAAATATGACAAACATACTTCCTTCTCACAAAGACTTTTATAAACTACGACATACACAAAACTAAGAATTAATTTTGCTACAGTCAAACAAAAAAGTTAAAAGAGAACCAAAAATTTGTCAGAAGTGGACAAAATCGTTTTTATATTCAACCTCTGCATAAATACGTGAACAGAGAAAATATCCACACGCAAAATACATTATTTAAAACTTAAACGTCCGGAAATTGTATTTCGTTAACTTTTAAGCATGTTGGGAAAATACGAGGTCTTCCAGTTGCTTAGACCTTCTCTGACAATAATATCGTCCTTTCCACTCCGACATTTACCGCGATGAAAACAAAAAAGTGTTAAAGTCAGAGTTCTCTAATTGACACGTTGTGAACAACAGTTCATGTAGTTTTTTTAAACCAGAAAGGAGTGACGAAAATTCTCGAGTTTTAGGTATCGCCGTGACATTGCTGAAATGTATCAAAGCTACTCTAATCACGTGGAAAACGGCACATGCGTTTTATCCTGTTACACCGGCATTGCGCTAAGTGAGAAATACACATTTCATAGTTACTTGTTTGTTCATATCGCGTCGTGTTTAACCGTTAATGGATGATAATATCACATGGGTAAATAATATCGCATCGTAGGAATATCCGGGGTGGCGAGAGCGCTTGGAAGAAAGATTTATTCTCCCACTCGCTGTTCTCCTGTTATGGGCATTGTTATATCTGTGATATAACAACACCGAAGCTCACGGACAGGACGGAATAGCTGAAAGGAAAAAAAAATGACAAATATGCTTTGTTTTTAGATATACTGTTATATACTACGACATACAAAATACTATACCACTAAACCCCATCTGACATACACAAATCTTATTCGACATACACGAGACACTACTACCAAACCCTATCCGGAACATACTTGTTGTCAACACAAATATCATAGCATCATTCACATAAAAAAACAAAAAACAAAAAAAAAAGGATAAAATAATGGAGGCTTCATTAATAGAAAAAATGCTTAACATTTCAGAAAGTAATATACTGTTTAAATTGTTTGGACCAAGTGACTCTTCTTCCTGATTTAGCAGTGCGATGTCACTGGATTATTTTTACTGTCGAGTCACTCTAAGGTGATTTGTTACTTAGATGGGGCAATTGTCATAGCAGTATTGGTTGTGATGCAGATATATTTCCATTATCAACATGCGCTGACTTGATCCTATCCACTAATATGTTCTGCTTTTCCGTTGCTCAAAATTATAAAATATTTGTCCGACCTGTGTTGGACAAAGTACGGATCGCTGTAGCATGGAGTCGGTGGCTTTTTTTACCAAGTTATTTCGTATCAATACGCTTTTACAATTGTGTAAACCCAATAATATCAACGTTAACAACATGCTTACTGTGTTCAGTACATAAAACATACACACTACTCTACAACATACATAACACCACACCACGTAAAATAAAGCCCATCCTCGAAAATGGCTAAAAGTATAGCCGAAAGCACTTAGATAAACAAAATGTTTGAACAGTTTTTATATAATTTGTCCTCAAAAGAAAAAAATCATAATACATATATACATGTTTTCCACGTGGAGAAATATATATCACATATCAGTCAGTCAGTTAAGTGCCATACGTGATACACGCTTGGGCGATCATGTCTCGAAAGAGACATGACTGACTGGGCAGAAGATTATCCCGCAGTAGGTTGCCATTGCTTTCTGCGGTAGACAGGTTGCCGACCAAGGCTATAGAACCCAATCTGTCCTGCTATTTAACCCATAACTGGAAGGAAGAGACGGATTAATACCTTTCCCAAGGGTATTTGCGCGTAAGTGAATACAATGGATTCAACTGGAATTCGAACTCGGCTCCCCGGTTTCTCGTTCCGAGCCGATATCCACTGTCCGCAAAACAAAGTATAAGAAAGAGTAAAGAGAAAAGGTCTTACATATAGTTTGAAGGTGCTCCTGACAGGGAGAAGCCATTTTTATGACTCCAGATGTAAACAGGCTAGATTGATCTATATCCCAAATGGAAACGGTACTATGTGCTTGTAAGCTGCTGGAGATGCAGATTTAGATTTAAAAGAAAGCAACCTTCTCGTTTGGTTGCTGTCCACGAACTGAAAAATGACGAGCGATTGGATCACTGTACAGAGTAACGTCACGAAACGGCCGTCACGTGACCCACGTGATTTATCTTCACCGTTTGGAAATAAGCGCCTTCGTATCCCAATCCACTTTATTATCTTTCCCAAGAAAACATGATGATTCACAGATAATAAATAAAGAAGGAATACATGGCGAGTGATTGTTACCTGTGTTCCAATTGATTTTTATCTGAAGTGTAAATGCTATAAAAGCAGAAAAAAGGTATTTTGTTGATTGTTTTAAATTTTAATATATATATATATATATATATATATATATATATATATATATATATATATATGGTAATAAAATATTTAACTTTGTTCTGTACGTAAAAATTATAAAATGCCAATACATAAAAAAAAAAAATGTTCTTTTTTTTTAAAGAAAAAAAGAAAATAATCCTATCCAATGATTTATTTACATTTGGATTAATATTCTTCTTGGGGAAAGATTTCCCTGGTCACCGTTTGAATAGAAAAATGAGAGAAAAGATTGTTTGCGACGCCCAAATAGAAGGATAACATTTATGTAAACGTAAGATGCACAAATTATAACTGTAACTACTCATCGTGAAATGAAAGTTAGAAAGTTCTTCTCTTGACTATAAAATAAACATTAGTAGTCTTCCAGTTAGGAAGAGAGAAAGTGAGGTTGGGAGACGAGATAAAAAGATATTCTTCCACATGCTTTGGTGAGACAGACAGAGCAGCAAGGTTGAATCGTGTCTCTTGACTGCTGTCAGTCCACTCCTGCCAAGTTGAATGAATATTTGGCTTTTATGGATTGTGTAAGATCCATAAGGCCGTATTTATTCATCGGCGGGAGCCGATCCCATTGGCTATTTATTTTTATTAAATTGAAAGTTTGAAGTATGCTTAAAACAGGAAAAGCTGCGCAGTTATTTCCATTTGCTCCTTTGATTTGATGCTGTTCACTTCTGTTTTCTCTACACCCTCCCCGCAGCCTCCAGATTGATAGTTGAGAGAAAGTCAGAAAGTAATATACTGTTTAAATTGTTTGGACCAAGTGACTCTTCTTCTCGACTTAGCAGTGCAATGTCACTAGCTTATTTTTGCTGTCGAGTCACTCTAGGGTGATTTGTTATTTAGATGGGGTAATTTGTGATAGCAGTATTGGTTGTGATGCAGATACATTTCCATTATCCACATACGCTGACTTGATCCTATCCACTAATATGTTCCGCTTTTCTGTTGCGCAAAATTATAAAATATTTGTTCGTCCTGTGTTGGACAAAGTACGGACCGCTGTAGTATGGAGTCGGTGGCTTTTTTTTTACCAAGTCATTTCGTGTAAATATGCTTTTACAATTGTGTAAACCCTTCGGTATATAAATTTGTGTGGGAACTTACCTAGCAGGTGCAAATTGTATATTTTGCTTTTCGTTGTTGTATTAAAGTTGTTGAAGGTTGAATGTGTTTATTATTCTCAAAGAATAGTCATGACAGTATTAAGTTATACCGGAAACTATTTCCGTCGTTGTACATTGTAGGTCTTCCTTTAATGTGTTTCTAATGAACAACAGATTTAGTGGAAAATTATATCCCCAGTCATAAGGGTTGTTCTTTTATACTTCTAACAAGAGGTACCTAGCCATATCAGAAGCCCACGAATTCAATCAACTAACTTATCGCATAATGGGTGTTTTCGCGTTAGCTATTATGAAAGTCCCTTTGAATTATATACGAAGCCTTAGATTTAGCGTGGAGTTCTTTCACTGTATGTCAAAATAACACATCCATTTGTAGCTTGCAGTATAGTCCCCTTTAATATCAGTAGCAACCCTTAAACGTTCTAGTAGAAGTAGCAGCTCTTAAACATAATATCAGTAGCAACCCTCTAATGTATGAATGCTAAGGTAACTCTCTCTCTCTCTCTCTCTCTCTCTCTCTCTCTCTCTCTTTCTTCCAGTTTTCCTCTTTCGAACTTGTGACATGAACTTTCTATGCTGAAGCTAAAAGAACTGTGAATAATTCACACTAAAAACACACCAACACAGTAAGTCCCACTCAAACATATTTATGAACATTTCGTTGTGTATGTAATTTACTTCTAGCAAAACAAGCTCTTGTTTTAAACATTCTTTTGTTAATTCTGTTTTTAATAAATGTTATTTTATATTGCGAACCAATTAGTATGTTGTTTTTTTTTGTTTTGTTTTTTTGTTTTTTTTGCATGTACTCTTTTGCATGTACTATTTTCTCACCATTCTTTCATGTACTATAAAGTATTCCTGGAAGAAACCTTACACATTTAATTATTAAAGTAGCTAATCACTAAAGTAGTGTTAGTGTGGAGGTAGTGTGTGTTCGTTTTTTAAGAATTGGTGTAGCTGATATGACACTAACTTGAGCGCCTGTATCTATCAGAAAGTTAATCCTAGTGGAGCTGCCTTTGATGTAGAATAGGCGACTTTTTTTTATATAATTTGTCCAGTCAATGCGGCCGCATTTATTGACCGGGTGGGCAGTTTCCCTGAAACTAACATGGTTTATTGCATTTCTGTTCGTTGCTGTCGAATTTCTTATGGTAACAGCAGTACACGTCTTTTAAAAGTGGCCTGCGCCTGTTATTATGTCGTCTGGATGCGCTGTGTCTTTTGCTTTGAACGGGACCTATTGTTATAATGTTGATGTATCATCTCCATTTATTTTCTTAATTCTGCTACAGATTCCTTCAGTTGTGTTAACTCTGTGTTGCTTGTAGTAATCTGTTGCTTTCTGAGTCATGAATTCTGTCAGCGACATCAGCTAACCTCTGAAGGTTTCCATCTTCTGACATAGACGCTAAAATTTGTGTGGTCGTTGTTCGTTGTAGTTGTATTTATCTATGAACATTTTTTTAGACAGGAATCTGCAGTGGTATTGTCTCCAAATAACGACCTAGAGTGGCGTAGCGAATGAGAAGGGGTTCTGGCACCAAGTTCTACATTGTTAAATAAATCGCGTAGCATGCTTTCTTTAGATTTCCCCGTCCGTTTATTGCTTGGCCGAAATTCGGTTTTGGAATGTCTTCGGGCATAAGTCCGTCACCTCTACGGTTATTTTAGTGAGTAGTTTTTCGACAACGTAGCAATAGAAGATGAGATATAATTTTCCTTGAGTTGAAAATTGCTTGTAGTTGCAAGAACTATATTAGCGGAGTTTAATGTTGGAAGGTTGATCGTTAACGTGGACTCTCTCCATGGGTTGCATGGTTGTAGTCTCTTCCATTATGCGATAAGTTATTTGAATTTGTGGCCTTCTAATATGGCTAGGTACCTCTTTTGAAAACCCTAGATGACACGCCAGGATTTGTTATTGGAGGGCACAACTTGAACAACATAAGGTATGCAGATGATACAGTGCTGATTGCAGACACGGAAAGGAAACTACAAGACCTCCTACAGAAGATAGCGGTGGAGAGTGACAAAAAAGGATTACAAATAAACTACAAAGAAAACTGAATGCATGGTCATCAGCAAAAGGTGCAACCCAAAATGCCAAATACAGGTGGGGGATACCAGAATCAAGCAAGTACAAAAATTTAAATACCTAGGAAGTGTTCTAACAGGAGATGGAAAGTGCGACACAGAGATCCGAAGGTGAATTGGCATGGCAAATGACACGTTCCAGAAGCTGAGTAAAGTACTAACACACAGGAAAATTTCACTAGAAACAAAGAAAAGAGTGCTGGATTGCTATGTGATGTCAGTTCTTCCATACGACAGTGAATGCTGGACAATATCATCGACAATGAGGACAAAACTTGAAGCAGCGGAAATGTGGTTCTACAGAAGGATGCTGCGGATATCGTGGACTGAGCATGCAAGCAACGATGAGGTGTTGGAAAGAATGGCAACCAAAAGGAAATTAATACTGAGCATCAGGAAGAGACAACTGAAGTTTCTGGGACAGGCAATGAGGAAGGAGAGCTTGGAGAACCTGATACTGACTGGCCAGATAGAAGGAAAAAGAGACAGAGGAAGGCAGCAGATAACATATTTGCAGGGCCTGATCAGGTGGATGACGGAACGGCGGTTGCGAGGTGTAACAGGACAAACATACTAAGAGCCACAAGGGATAGGGAGACATGGAGGACCATGATCGCCTACGTGCTGAAGGGACAGGGCACATAGAAGAAGAAGATCACTTGTTAGAAGCATTAAAAAAAAAACACTGTGTTCTGTGTTCGGCGCTCACAAGTTGTTGAGAGCAGATGATACGGTGTTCATTTCTCGTCGAATGGTAACCATTTGTTGGGAGAAATATTCCATGGGTCTACCGTTTGAATTAAAAAAAATGGGAGAAAAGATTGTTGCGATGTTCAAATTAAAGATTATATTTATGTAAATGTAAGATACGCAAATTATATCGATATATTTCTTCCTCCTCTTCTATGTGCCATATGACTTCAGAACGTAGTCGAGCATGGCTTTCCACGTCTCCCTATCCCTGGTAGCTCTTTGCACGTTTTCTCCTGTTACTGCATCCAAACCCCGCTCTGCAATCCACCTGCTCTGACCCTTCAAATATGTTATCCGCTGCTTTCCCCTATTTCTCTTTCCCTCTAGCTGTCCTGTGAGTATCAGATTCTCCAAGCCTTCTTTCTTCATCACATGTCCCAAGAACTTCAGCTGTCTCTTGCTGGTGCTCAGTAATAATTTCCTTTTCTTTTCTATCCTTTCTAAAACTTCATCATTGCTAACATGCTCGATCCATGATATTCGCGCATCTTTCTATAGAACCACATTTCAGTTGCGCTAAAGTTTTTCTTTCATTTTTGATGATATTGTCCAGCATTCACTGCCGTATTGAATGACAGCCATCACATAGCAATCCAGCACTTTCTTCTTTGTTTCTAGCGAGATTTTCTTGTCTCTTGATACTCTGCTCAGCTTCTAGAATTCGTCCTTGGCCATGCCAATTCGCCTTCGGATTTCAGTGTCGCACTTTCCGTCTTCCATTAGAACACTTCTCAAATACTTAAATTGTTGTATTTGCTTGATTTTAGTATCCCAAACCTGTAATTGGCATTTTTGGCTTCTCCGTTTGCTGATTACCACACATTCGGTTTTCTTAAAGGTTAGAAAGTTCTATTTGACTATAATGAAATGAACATTAGTAATCTTCCGGTGAAGGAAAAAGAAAGTGGAGCTTGGAGACGAACTCAAAGAGAGGAAGACAGGACGACGAGATTGACTTGTGTCTCTTGACTGCTGTCAGTCTTTCTGCTGAGTTGAATGAATTTTGGGTTATATGAGCTCGTGTAGGATCCAGGTCCGTGTTTATTTATCGGCGGGCGCCAATCCCATTGGCTATTTATTTTTATTAAACTGAAAGTCTGAAGTATGCTTGAAATCCGGAAGGCTGCGCGGTTATTGTCATTTGCTCCTTTGATTTGGAGCTTTTTTCACTTCTGTTTACGCTACATTCTCATTTTTGTTGCTATCACAACATTTTGGCTGTTGAGCTCTTTGGCCTTCTTCAGGTGTCAGTCGACCCGGATAACCCTTTGAGAATTTCGATCTAAACCCAATTTTTTAATCAACAAGGTTAGAGTGTTCTCATTTAGCGTTCTGTCTCTCTTTCTGTCTGTCTGTCTGTCTGTCTGTCTCTCTCTCTCTCTCTCTCTTTCTCAGTTATTGTTAACTGTTTCAACTCCCTCGTAATTGTTGTTATTCCCAGGCCCACTCTGACCCGAGGTGGTAGCACCTGTTAGGATCCCAGTTACAGGTAAATAGTGATCCCCTAAACAAAAGCAAAACACTGTGAAAGTATAAAAATACCGTAATACATTTTTATATTAAAATAATTATCAAAATGGCATATTTATAGCAAAATGACCAACACTATATTTTATCTGTAGCTGAAAGCATAAAACTGTGTCCAAATAATTGAAGTCATAAAATTGTGTTCGAAATATTTAGATTTAGGCATTAAATAGCCCACAGAGGTTGACATGCCGCTGAACAAAATCAAACAAACAACCAACATGAAATAACTCTTTCAAGACATTAATCCATATATCCTATAATTTTTTAAATAAATCAAACCCTATTCTCAAAATTTAAATTCAACAAAACTACAACATATATCGTAGGCCCAGGCTACTCACCTCAAAAGTTGTGGTTTTACATCACGTGACTATGACTCAGCAAAAGTAAAACGAGGCTCACAACGACACTGACGTACAGGCGCGTATAAAAAGAGCAGTCTAAAGCAAACAAGTCAGTAACTACCCGGCATTTTGAACACCTCGATATAATGTAATGGTTAGCAAGTATGTCTCACAAGAATAATTACAAATGTGATTCTCACTAGGTGCCCCATACTTTCAGCCTTGTATGAAACTTATTGGTAAAATGAAACTTATTAGTAAAGTGAAACTTAGAGAAGTGAAAAAACAACGTGTTCGTAGAACAAGCTTCTGAACGTATTATGGCTTCTCAATTGACCTCACTTGCTGACGTCACAACAAACATGGCGAGTAGCAAGAGGGTCTTCTATAAATAAGGTCATGCTTCGATCGTGGCGCCTGACGCCTGACGCCTGACGCCTCTGACCGCTATCACTGCTAGTCTAACTTCATGAGATATGCAACAACCCGATTCAGTGACTTCTAGCAACCAGTCCAAATCGACGGGACAGTGACCTCTGGCGTAGCAACATTACTGAATCAACCACCGACTGCTAACGGCAGTCAAACAGACCGAACCGCACTTCGACAATTAGCACAGTCTACGCCACGCGACTACAGCAAACACACAACGGAGTAATCCTATCCACCTGGTGCCAGCAACTGAGAAACCCATTTCTTGACATACGTATTGTTAACCTCAAGCACCGATGACTCAAGCCTACGAGCGGTGGACACAGCTCAATCAACAACAGTTCCGCGGCAACCCAAGTGATCATTTTGAATTGTAAGTCAGCACAAATAAAAGTTGTCAAACTTTTTCACCTTACATCTTCTTTTTGGCACCCTTGCCTTTCCGGCATCATTTCCCCTTTTCTTAAAATCCGCGGTCTCGGTCACCATAATCTGCCCCCAGTCCAGTAGTTGATACACATAAACATGTATACAAAAGCTCAGTCCCTAGCATTTATCTAATTATGAAAGTGACTGAAGACAAACTGCTAAAATAGGATCAATTATATTGCAGATCTTTCTTTGGATTTTGGATGTTCATTTGTAGCAGGGTTTTTTTTTTGCTATTTGTTTTCGTTCAAATCTGTAAATTTCTTTTGCTAATGCTAAGTCTCGAAAATAAACAAACAAAAAAAAACACGATATAAAATTCCGTATGTGTTATCCATGCTGTTGAATATGTCAAAATCATTCAAGTTGATATTTAAAATTGCCGCATTTCAAAATATTATTGATTTATGGAACATAGAATGGTGACATGTCTCTAATTTGAATTTTTATTTTTTTTACAGTATAGTTCACCTTGTACAAGGCTGGAAGGCCTCTCAAGGTAGAGGGTTACGTTAAGGAGTAGTTTATACAGATAAGCCGGGAAGATAACGGTTAAATCTAAACTTGCAAATGATAAGATTGTAGTAACTGGGGAAACATCCTCTTTTGAAATCTGTTCCACAATGCAGAGGTTCACGGGAAGAAGCTTACTTCTCGCTGCTTGGGTAGGCCAGGAAGCTGCTTCGCGCTTCACCTCGAATGGATGCTACTAGATCGGGCTAGAGCCATATTGAAGGATGATACACCTGCGGCAGAATTGATTTTGACAGCCGCAAAGTCTGAGTAACTGGGTACAGACTTGACTTCTGCCAATTATTCACAGAGCGATATCGTCTGCCACAGATGCGGTGGTCCCAATCACTTGGTCAGATATTGTTTGAGTCGACGAACTGAGCAAAGTGAGAGTCGGTGAAGGGACAAAATCATACGGTGCTATCGCTATGAAAAACTGGGCTATATATCACGGAAATGTCCGGGAAATTCATCAAGGGAACAGATATCAGCGTCAGTCTCATTCCTCGCCCAAATATAAATGCGGATCTGTCTGTAGTGAACGTATTGTTCGACAGGGAATGGTGTTCAGCTCGCATTGACTCTAGCTGCTATCGATTGATCGATAGTGCAGAGCGATGCTGGTTGTGGACCGGAAAACACGTAAATATGGTGACGATCGGTGGCAGAATGCGGGCGTGCTGTTGGGTCGAGACCGTTAATATCTGCACAGACATTGGTAACTCAGCCAAGGTTGAAGTCCTTGTGGTGCATGACAAACCTCTAAATTTTGACTTACTTGCCGGAATAGATGCAGTAACTGTGTTAGATGACATCGATATTACACAGAGTGGAGCTGTACGTTTCTTCAGTAAAGAAACACCAACTTGTACTGTGATCCATATTGACAAATCTAACTTTTCTATGGAATTTAACCACCAGCAAAGGAGCTGGACTGCATAATGGACGTGGACAGCAAGTGTGGCGTCGACTCAGTTCCAATCTTTTCACTTTTATTTTTTTATTTTTCTTTTCTTCAATTAGAGTAGATAGACTAAACTATCGCCCGGTTCACACTCCACCCACGTCTATTGTACAGGTGTAGAGGCTCATCCCTTGTTCCTTGTTTAAGATGTGGTTTCCAGCTTTCTCCTTTCCAATCTTTTCATTTTCTTTTTTTTCTTTTTCTTTTTTCTTTTTCCAATTGGAGTAGATAGACTAAACTATCGCCCGGTTCACACTCCACCCACGTCTATTGTACAGGTGTAGAGACTCATCCCTTGTTCCCTGTTTAGGATGTGGTTTCCGGTTTTCTCTTTTCCAAATCTTGTCACTCTTACGTAGCCCCCTGCACATCAGTGGCGTTACCGCCTTGCTCGGGGTGATATGATTAAAAAAAATAAAAATAAAAAAAATACCATATCCTGAAAAGAAACTGTGGCCACACAAAGGCTTAGTGCCATTAATGGTCATCGTACAGCGCAACAAAGGAAAGAGGTGCCCAGTGATGGACTATCGTTAGCTCAATGAACACGTTGATGCATTTGCTACAAATGTGGACGTTTGTTCTGCCAAACTGCGAGAGTGGCACCAACAAGGCGCAAATGTGGCTATACTTGAGTTGCGAAAAGCGTAGCTTCAAGTACATGTACATGAGTTGCTATGGCTGTATCAAACCCTGATGATCAAGGGAAAGTGTTTTTACCTAACACGGTTGGGATTCAATCTGAACATGTTACCTCTAGTCATGAAATCCATTATTGATGCTGCTTAGTCGCAGAAGGAGCCAGTTGGGAGAGCGACGTCGACGTACATAGACGACGTGTATGTCAATGAGAGCATTATGTCTGCAGAACATGTCTCCAAGCTATTGTATCTGTGATCAGATCACGAGGAGTGGGTGAACACGCATTAGTACAGACGCAAACGTGGGCTTGGATCGTATACAGACATGCATGTCAACACTTGTTACATTCGGATTTTTCCCATTAGGCGCGAGACAGTTTGGCATGTCTAGCTAGATACGGGCTTCTCTGCAACCGGTCCAGATCTGAGTCTTTGTAAGATACAGTTGAGAAGACATGCATGGTGTCTTGTGAAGTCTCTCCTGTGTTATTTCCTCGATAGCACGCGTCTCTTTCCCTTCTCTCCCTATTATCTTCATAGCTGCTAGGAGAGCAATTGGTTAAGATTTCTCCCCAGTCTCAATAGACTCTTTGCTTAAACAGCTCTAATGACTCTTAGTAGCAAACCATCTTCATTCCCTTCGTATTTCATCAGCGAGAAGTAAGCTTCTTTCCGTGAACCTCTGCATTGTGGAACAGATTTCAAAAGAGGATGTTTCCCCGGTCACTACAATCTTAACATTTTCAAGTTTAGAGTTAACCGTTATCTTCCCCGCTTATCTGTATAAACTACTCCTTAACGTAACCCTCTACCTCGAGTGGCCTTCGGGCCTTGTACAGGGTAAACTCTACTGTAAAAAATAAAATAAAAAATAAAAATACAAATTAGAGACATGTCCCCATTCTTTCTTCCATAAATCAGCAATATTTTGAAATGTGGCAATTTTAAATATCAACTTGAATGATTTTGACATATTTAACACTAACAGCATAGATAAAACATAGGGAATTTTATATCGTGTTTTTTTTTTCGAGACTTAGCATTAGCAAAAGAAATTTACAGATTTTAACGAAAAAAAAAAGCAGAAAAAAAAACTCCAGAATTACGTTAAAATCCACAAAATCTATCATCCTTTAGTCAGTTGTGCTTATTTTAATTTTATCTTGCAAAAAGAAAATATACCTCTGTGACACGTTATTTTTTGAAAATTAGCAAATTTAATATTAAATTAATCTGACTTACACAGGCATTACTTATTTATAACATGAAAATTAAATTAAAACTATTTCTTAATCACGGAATGTTGATCTTTGTAACTTTTCCCACATGTGACGACAAGCAGATGTAAGATAAGCTAAGTATGGTGCTCACAAATGACATAATTGTTCATTTTTTTTCTTGTAAGGGGGAAAAAAAACCACGAAAAACATGATTTTTTAATGTACACACAGAAATTGCCATACAAAAAAAAAAAAAATACTTCAAATACACAAAAAATAAAAAATAAAAATTATTATAAAAATACGATGACACGATGATTTTCAATTTTCGATAAGTTAATATAGCCTTCACTTGAAATTTTAAAAGAATTGTTTTCATTTTTTTAATTATAATATTTTTTAAAGTATCAAAAGTATTTTTAAAGATACTTTAAAGGCTTGTAGACGTTTGTTTTCTTCAGATTATAACGTCCTTAATTTACAATATTTATTAAAGTAATTAAAAACTTATCTAATTTAATAATGTCATGGTTATATATTGCATTTTTTATTTTACTATCGGAAACCGATTTTCAGAAAAAGGACCAAATGGTTGAAAAAAAAAAAAATAGATAATTAAAATTTACATTCCCCAATGAGTTCTGCGTTTTACTAATAAAATCAATTTTGCCATCAAAATTTAATTTTTTGAATTTTCATGAATTTTACGTGGAGGTGGGTTAACAAATATAAAAAATATATTTTTTTTTACCAAGACTTTTTAAAAATAATAATAAAAATAAATTCATTCATTTGTGAATAAGTCCTAAAGTTTTATGAAAATTCAACAATTACATTTGCAAGAATTTCCAAATTAATGTGTTTTTCATCGGAAAAAAAAAAACGGAGTTACGTAATATTTACATTTTTTCATTGTAAACTGTCGTATCGATTTGGCTACCCGCTACCCAAAATTAAAACAAGAATTTTTACCAAAATTTCGAACGTGTTAGAATGGATTAAAAAAATTTTAAAATAGTTTAAAAAATACTTTGATTTTTTTCTCTTCTTAATAATAGTATAAACATTTTGATGGAAAAAGTTCATTTTTATTAAATTTGGGGCTTTTTTTATTCATACTATCTGTTTTTTCAGCGATTTAGTGGAGGTACCTACATGTTTTACGCGATTTTATCGCCCTATTTTCAGAAGTTCGTGATGTAATATTTTTGCTTGTGTTCAATTCTGTTACGCGTTCTTATCAGTCAGTCAGTTAAGTGACATACGTGATACACGCGTGGGCGATCATGTCTTGAAATAGACATAACTGACTGGGCAGAAGATTATCCCGCAGTAGGTTGCCATTGCTTTCTGCGGTAGACTGGTTGCCGACCAAGGCTATAGAACCCAATCTGTCCTGCTATTTAACCCATAACTGGAAGGAAGAGACGGATTAAATAAATACCTTTCCCAAAGGGTATTTGCGCGTAAATACAATGGATTCAACTGAAATTCGAACTCGGCTCCCCAGCTTCTCGTTCCGAGCCGATATCCACTGTACCACATACGCGTTCTTATAGGCGTCCTAATGTAGCCTTATGACAAATTAAATAACCACATTTTTCAATACTTAATTTAAAACTTACAATAAAATCATAAAATGCATGATAATCTCATGAATATTGGATGGATACATTGTCCAATATCTCATCTTCGCCCTTTTTTCATCGCTAAGGAAGAATGCTTATTAAAACTTTAAGAATGAAATGAACTTCTTTGGTAGACGCTCTTCTTGAGAGAAGAACGCACGAGAAAGACGTTTGCCATTACAGTCTTCCTTCCTAAGCGAAACATTAGCATTTCAAAATCTAAAAATAAAGGAAGAAAAAGGTTAATATGACAAATAATTAAAATCAGATGGAAAAGATCGAATATATATTTTTTTAATCGTTTCACCCCGAGCAAGGCGGAAACGCCACTGATGTGCAGGGGGCTACATAAGTGTAAAAAGATTAATTAGAAAAGAAGAGTGAGGAGTACAAATTGAAATGAAACAAGAAAGAAAAACGGAGAAAGAAAAGAAACATGATCTGAAGAATGAAAAGTAAAAATAATGATAATGCCAAGTGCAATTTTATCTCAATCTCATCAATTTCTCATCACTTCTTGTATCATTTTAAAATAAATAGAAGTAAGAAAAGAAAAACTAAACAAAACAAAACATTTCAACAGAAACCATTGCCGAATCAAAATGTAGCCATTTTGCGTTTGTCTTCAACAGAAACCATTCCATGTGATAATCGTCATGTTTTTTAATCTGCACAATTTTGAATCTACTAGATAATGTTGACATTTACTTACAACAATCCTTTTTTTTTTTTTTAGTTTTCCACTTTTCTTTTTCGTTTCTCTATTTTCTTGTATTCTAGTCTATTTTCTTATATTCTTTCTTCCCATCCTTTAAAATTTTGTTTTGTTTTGTTTTGTTGTTGCTTTCTGTTTCTCTGTTCTTCTTTTTCTTTTTCTTTCTTTTAGATTTTTATATAATTTTTTAAATTTAATTATTTTTCTTTGTTAACCATGTTTCTTTCTCTTTTTTATCGTTTTTTTCCCAGTTTGTTTATTCCTGCTTCTTGTCTTTGCTTGCTGAGTCTTGCATTCTGTTCTCTTTCTTTCATTTTTTTTTTAAAGTATTTTTTTTTTTTTTTGTTGCGACTTGTTTTTTTTTCTCTCTATCATTGGTTGTTTGTTCCTTCCTGTCCTTCATTCTCTTTTCTTTATTTTTTCCTTTATTTTCTTTCAATCTTTCCCTTTCCTTCTTTCCTTCACTTTCGTTTTTAGTTTTATTTCTTTTCTTTCTTTCTTTTTTTAAATCCGTTTATTTCTGGCATTCATTTTTTTTTTTAATCTTAAAAAAAAAAATAAAAATAAAAAAAACCTGCTTTCTTTTATTTCCGTCCACAACTTCCTTCTTTTTCTTCCTTCCTCATTTAAGCTTTTTAAGAGCGCTTAAGATCTGCCGCCGTTTGTTTATTTTGCACGTTTTTTTGTTTTGGTGGACGACGTTGGCGGATGATGTGGAGAGGAAGAGGATGGATAATGGCGGGAGGGAAAGGCGGATAAAAATGAAGAAGTGTGGAAAGAAGGAGATAAACGATTCTCTTATTTTTATTTCTGTTTTTTTTTTTTTTGGCTTTCATAACTTGTTTATTTATATGAAGTGTTTTTATTTTATTAATTTTTTTCCTCTATTAATCCTATTTTTCTTCTGGTCTTTTATTCTTTCTTTTTGTATTTTTTAAAATATACTTTTTTTTTAAAGTCTTGTTTAGTTTATTTAATTCATTTTATTTAGTTTTTACATTTTATTTATTCTTGTTAATGGCTGTTTTTATTTGGATTTCTCTCTTTATTGATAAGTATATTTTTTTTAGCATTTATGTTTTATTTTTTTTTTATTCAATTGAACTGAAGTCTCGACTGTCCTGAAGGCTATCATCTTCAGTCTTCGGAAGCTAAGAGGAAAAAAATAGCGGATTTAGAAATCGGGATGAAAAAAATAAAAAAACTAGGATAAAAGAGAGAGAGAGAGAGAGAGAGAGAGAGAGAGTTAAGGTAGATGAAGGAAAATGATTAAAGAGAAAAATAAAAGGAAAAACTTAAAAGAAAAAATGTAAAAAGTAAATTTAAAAAAGTCTCAGGAAAATAATGGAAAGAGTAGAAGATAAAAGGAGTCGAAGAAAAATTAAAAATGAGAGAGTGAAGAATAGATATGAAACTAAAGCGAATGAAGAAAAGCAAACAATATTTTCTTTTTCTTTACCAACATAAAGTCTTAAAAAATGACTTAGTGAAGAAGAAAAAGGAAAGAACTAGATAAAATGTGAAAGAAAAGGGAATGTGTACAAAAAAATAAAGAAAAATAGGTAGGAAATGCAGAGAGAATTAAAAATAGAGACAAGTAGAGGGAAAAAGAAAAGTAAAGACAGAGAAAAAATAAGAGGGAGATAGGGATAAAAAGAAGAAAAGTATGGAAAAAAGAAAGGTAAGGAATGAATAAGGAAAGTTACAAGTATAGAAAAAAAGAAGAAAATTAAAAACAGGGAGAAAGAAGAAAAGGTGAGAGAGAATAAAGAAATAGGGGAGAGAAGAAAGAAATCCAAAAGACTGGATTGCGGGTAAGGAAGTGGAAGTAAGAAGATTATTAAGAAATAAATTAAGAATTGGGAAGGAATATGGAAAAATTCAAGGGGATAGAATTGATATCTTTAAGTGACATTGTTTGTGTTGGATACTCAATAAAAAGACTAAAGGGCAAATTATTGTTGGTAAGGGATGAGTATGGGGACAAAGGAAAATGAGAATGAAAGAGTTGATGACATTAGGTTAGAAGTTAGGAAGGGGGAAATGTAACTGAAGATCAAAAAATATATGTATTAAAAATAGGTCCTAGGGAAATAAAGAAATAAAGTCAAGTCAACTACAAAAGGAATAAAACAACAGAGAACAAGAACCAAAGAAAAAAAATAGAGAAACAAAGAATCAAAGAAAATATATATATATATATATATATATATATAAAGGTTGTCGGAAAAGAAATAATAAAAAAAGGGGGTTAAAGCATAAAACTCGGAGGAAGAAAATAAAAAAATATTGTAAGAAGAAAAAATGGAAAAGGAACCTGTTTAAAATTAAGACCTCTAAAAGTAAATACGACACTAAAATATGAAGGCTCCTTGGGATAGCAAAAAATGCCTTCTAAAAGTTAAGCAAAGTATTCAGAAACAAGGAAGCTTCATTGGAAACAAAGAAAAGAGAACTGGACTATTGATACTCATATGAACGTGAATTCTTGACCATCTCATCACACATGAAGAAAGTACAGAAATGAAGTTCTACAGAAGGATGCTGAGAATACCATAGACTGAACATGTGAACAATGACAAAAAAGGAAACAAAAAAAACACTTATAAATAGCATCAGTAAGAAGCACTTGTAATTTGTAGGGTACATAATAATTAAAGAGCCCTTTGAACATTTGGCATTTCCAGGCAGTGACATGCAGAGGTTTGGTGTTGCTCGGAGCCAACACCTTGATTATATGCCCCAAGGACTCAAGTAGGCTAAAGAGCCAAGTACAGAGAAATGAAAACTTTTAAAATTTTTTATTTACTTTTTTTAAGAATTTTATCAATTCTACAAGTTTAGTTACTTGGTAAAGTCATTTATTAAACCCAAGATTTTACTCTATTACCTATTTATGTCGAATAAAATATAGTTTAAAACTGAATACTGTTTGTGCAATTGGGTGGTGATGAGTCCACAATGATTGCGCTGATTAATTAGTTGATAATTTAATTACTGTCAATAAAGATTCTCAAAAAAGAATAATTAAAAAAAAAACTATCAAAATATCATTTAAGTACATTTTATGTCACCAGTAACTGATGATTCTTAAGCCAGGGCTGACATTTTTGTCTTGTAATAAACAAGGATAACCAATGTGATTAATAAAAGAATGAATTAAAAAGAATCTGATATGACCAATTATCAATTATCAACCAATTAAACGGTTCAATTCTAGTACTTGCAAGAACATTTTTAATGTCAAAAGTCTATAGGTTTATATTCTAGTCTCTATGTCTAGACACTAGTATGAACCTGGCTCATGTCATGATAAATATGTAAAAAAAGATGAGACATGAAATAAACACTTTATTCAAATTAAATATGAACTAATTTTTTATTTCACTCTTTGATTGGATGTCCTCCCAAAATGGATGTCTGGGACCATCACGTCTTCTCCCCACTCTCTTCTGCATGCTACTGTTCACAGGACATATTGTAGCCAAGAAAGATGGAAGAAGGCAGCATATAACTTACCTAACAAGCTTTTATAAATGGTTGAGCAAACAGGATTATGAGTGATAGCAAAAAGAGATCTATAGAGGACAAGAAGTTGTGGAGAGCCATGAAACGGTAAAACAGTGAAATGAAATGATGGTGTTTTCATACTTACCATCATCATGATGTGGCATGTGATGGGATATTACATCTCCTTTTAGCTCAGCTACATTCGATGTCTCACCGGTGTGACATGGCTTCCCTGTGCCTCTTCTATAAATACTTTTCACGGCTTCTGCTCCAATGAATTTAGATCACTGGTGCCCTCTAGGTATAAATTTACACGAGCTACTAGATTAGCAACTAGGTCCCACCCTTTTACAGTGAAACCACTAAAATGTAACCGCAATTTCTACTCTAACAGCTTCATTTCACACACTTCCCACCTGTGGAATTTCCTTCCATATACTTGCTTCCCCGACAGCTACAATATCCAGGAATTTAAATGTAAGATCAATAGACATCTCCTATCACACTAACTCACGTTCATTCTCACAAGCTTTTTTTCTATCTACTTCACCCACATCTCGGTATCCTCATCCGTCTATTACCCTTCTCCTGACATTTCCTATAACTAACCCCTCTTTCTTATCATTTTCCCCTATGTAACCCACTGTGCAACAGTGGCAGTAGAATGCCTTGCTTGGGGTTAGATGATTAAAAAAAAAATGAATGCACCATGTCTCTTCAGGATGTAGGTGATAATGGACATTCACTTACCCCTATCTTCTGTTGCCCTCAACACTTTTTCTCCTGTTATTTTATCCAAACCCAGTTCCACCATCCACTTGCTTAAGCCCATCAAGTATGACTCACACCGCTTTCCCTAGTCATTTTTCCCTCTATCCATCCCATGATTCTCCAAGCCATCCTTTCTGTCCCAGAAACTTCAGCTGTTTTTTCTTTATGTAAAGTATAAGTTTTCTTTTCATTTCTATCCTTTCCAAAACCTCGTTGTTGCTAACATGTTCGGACAGTGGTATCTTCAGCATTCTCCTGTAGAACCGTATTTCTGTTGCTTTGAGCTTCTCCTTCAGCTTTGTGGAGATTGTCCAGCATTCACTGCCATACAGGAGGATAGATATAACAGTCCAGTACTCTTTTCTTTGTTTCCAATGAAATCTTGTTGTCTCTCAACACTTGGCTTAGCTTTTGAAATGTGTCTTTGGCCATGCCAATGCACCTTTAGATCTCAGTGTAGCCTTTTCTATCCTAGGTCAGAACATTTCCTAGATATTTAAATTTCTGCACCTGTTTGCTTTTAGTAAATGTAGTTGGCATTTTGGATCCTCTTCTTTGCTGATGACCATGCATTTGGTTTTCTTGTGGTTTCTGTTTAGTCGTTTGTTCTTCCTTTCTCTTGCTACCTTCTATAGGAGGTCTTGTATTTTTCTTTCCATGTCTGCTATCAGCACGGTGTCATCTGCATATCTTATTGTAGCTTCTAATGATGAATCCTAGTAGGACTTCTATCTAGGAATGCCAAAATGTCACTTTCATAGACATATATTTCTAATTTAGCCTGAATGGTGTCCTGCAGAAATATGGCACATAGAAGAAGGTTATAGAAATTTTATGAAATAAATAGAAAGAACCAGAGAAAATAAAAAAAACGGAATTCAAGATTTAAAAATAAAATGGACATGTTTCCATCAAGTTTTATTAAAGAAGAAATGAAAGCAATAAGTATAAAGAAAACAAGGGAATGTGGGATAGAAAGAAAAAAAGAATGAAAAGATGGAAGAAAGAGAAATAATGGTGAACCAATTAGATAAAGTGCAGCTCACACAAAAAAAATATTTGCTTTTGTTGGATACTTTGGTATGAGTATGAAGAATAATACACTGAGAAAGAAACTAATGTCATTTATGGGAAAGTGTAAGAACGAATACAATGATTCTTTGATTCAGAAAGTAATAAAGTAAGCAATGATAGACATTAAAACAGAATTGAGTTGATATGAGCAAGATAAATAGTATCATTATCTTTTTTTATGCGCCTTGTCCTTCCAGGACATAGGCAATCATGAACTTCCACTTGTCCCTGTCCCTTGTTGCTGTTAACATTTTTCCTTTTGCTATCTCTCCCAAAGCCTGATCCACCATCCATTTGCTCAAGCCCATCAAGTATGTTTCACGCTGCTTTCTGCGTCTCTCTTTTCCTTTATCTATTTCCTGTGAATATCAGATTCTCCAAAACCTTCTTCCTGATTATGTATCCCAGAAACCTCAGCTGTCTCTTCCTGATACCAAATATAAGTTTCCTTTTCATTTGCATCCTCTTCAAAACCTCGTTGTTGCTCACATGTTCAATCCACGGTATCCCCAGCAGCCTTCTGTAGAACCACATTTCTGTTGCTTTGAGTCTCTACTTCATTTTTGAAGAGATTCAGCAAGTTTTTTTTAGGAACATTCCTGACGTAAGCTAACAAAATTAAACTGAATTTAGGTTGAAATTGAATATTTTTTAATAAGTAACCATACTCAAATTTGGTGAAATCATAAGAAACTTTCGATCTACTTACTGACGCTAGTATATCTTAAGCTACTGCTGCTCAAAGTGTGGTATATGTACTGGTGTTGGTATGCAAAGAGTTTCCAGAAAAATCAAGAAACAGTAGTTACATTCCACCTATGGGAAATGACTAGGATATCTCAGTCAGTTTTTTTAAACATTTTTTATCTTAGTTTTGTACTTATTATGGTTACATTTTCAATTACTTATGTTAAAAGTCATTACTATACAACTAACTAATGCGCTGTAATGAACAGCAGAACAGTGAAATGAAATGCATATAACATCATCATGATAATGTGGTATATGACTGTGTGTGGGAATCACACCTAGGAATATTAAAAGGACATTTTTATAGACATATATTTCTAATTTGGCCTTTAAAAATTCTCCTGACTGGAAAAAACAAACAGTCCTGTTGATTTGGACCAATTTTTAAAAAAAGTAACAATTCCTGAGATTCACAATTTCACTGATATAAATGAATAATACTATGAATGTTCAAATAATATTTTCGCATGTCATTAATATTATATCAGTTAAGTGCCATACATGATACACACTTGTGCGATCATGTCTCAAAAGAGATATGAATTACTGGGAGGAAGATTTTGACACAGTAGATTGCTATGATTTTCTGCAGTAAACTGGTTGCCAATCAAGGCTATAGAACTGAATCTGTCCTCCTATTTGACTAATAACTGGCGGGGAGAGACAGATTAAAACCTTTCTCAAGGATATTTGTGCGTAAGTGAATGCAATGAATTCAACTGGAATTTGAACTTGGCTCACCGATTTCTTGTTCTGATCTGATATCCACTTCCCTTATATTATATATATGGAATAAATATGGTACCAGTTCCTGGCATACCGGGAAGACTTGTTACATCAATAATGATTGGCCTTAGAATGAGTAAAAGATCATGTCCTCATGTTTAGTACAGACAGCCTCAAAATGACTCTGAAATAGGGTATATCTCATAGCAAACTCCTTTTTCCCCAGCTGGATTGGAAATATTTGTTCAATGTTACATGCATATTGAAAAATAAATGCTAGTACGCCAGAGCAGATAGTTCGAAAACACCTGCAACTCAAAAGACAAAGAAAATGAAAATTCTACCAATTTGACAAGTATGGTTACTTGGAAATGTCATTTATTAAACCCAATTTATTTTTTTTATTACCAATTTTTGTCTAATAAAATACAATTCAAACCTGAAAACTCTTTGTGTAATCAGGGAGTGGTGAGTCCACAAAGATTGCACTGATTAATCACTTGATAATTGGTTATTTAATTACTTTCAATAAAGATTCTCAAAAAAGAATAGTTATAAAAAACCATGAGAATATTATTTAAGTTCATTTTATGTCTATAGTAACAGATGATTCTTTAACCAGGGGTGACATTTTTGTCTTGTAACAAACAAGGATAACCAATGTGATTAATAAAAGAATGAATTAAATAGAATCTGATATGACCAAATTATGAGCAAATGCTTATATGACCAGTTACCAATTATCAAACAATTAGTAGGTGCAATTCTAAGAACATTTTCAATGTCAAAAGTCTATAGGTTTCTATGTCTAGATTCTCGTATGAACCTGTCTCATGTCTGTTTATAGACGTAGGTGCAAACCCAGCTGATGTATGCCTATAGACTTAAGTATAATAAAAACAAAAAAACTAAAACAGATTTCACAATTTAATAACACAAGGTATTGTAAAGTTGACTAACCTTACAAATAAAATCTAAAATACCCTCTGATTTTTATATTGTACTTTCTGGTAGTCTAATGTTTACACAGACTTTATAGACTACCAATACTTATATCTCAATTTAGATTTTACATTATAATTTAGCAGATTTCAAGTAATTTCTCAAAATAAGCAGGTTAAAACAGGCAACAAGAAAAATAAAATAGATTATTTTCATTTATTACACTATAATTTATATGAATTACATTCTATGTGTAATGTAATAGTTATTGGTGAGGAAAAATAGAATCAGCAAGCCGAGTTCAAATTCTGGTCAAGTCAGTTCAGTTTACTTTCATACGACTATGGTCAGTGGGAGAGGGATGAATCCAACTCTTCTCCTTATAGCTATAGGTTAAATAGCAGGCTAGATTGAGCACTTTAACTTTGAATAACAGCCAATCTGAAGAAGGAGGATGACTACCCTGTATCCAAAACTGTGGAGGGAGTATTTTACTGTTTTCTCAAGAAGTCATATTAATTCACAAAAAATAAAAATCTGAAGAGAGCCATGACTGCCTACATCTGCCTCCATGGCTGCCTACATCTGCCTCCATGACTGCCTACATCTGCCTCCATGGCTGCCTACATCTGCCTCCATGGCTGCCTACATCTGCCTCCATGACTGCCTACATCTGCCTCCATGGCTGCCTACATCTGCCTCCATGACTGCCTACATCTGCCTCCATGGCTGCCTACATTTTGAAAGGAGATGAGATTCATCAATGCATTGAATATTGCTGCTGCTACTGATCTGGCCTTTGAATGAATAAAAGATCGTGTATGTTATGTATTTATTTATAAATTCTTGATAAAACACGAAGAAGAATCTGCAATGTCATTGGTCTTGATCTGATATCTCAGCTTCAAACACTTTCTGTAATGTAGTTTCCCTGGGTCTTTTCTTTAAATATATTGCATATATTGCATGGTAATTGTTCTGATAAACTTTCCTCTATGGTACCTGAACTTTATGAATTTAAGTGCAGTATTAGATTTGCAGCAAGGTCTTAAAATTTTGCAGTTGAAATGGTTAGATATAACCATATGTTCATTGCTAAGATTTTCTTTTCTCACACCTCTCTCTTGTTGAACTCTCTTCCGGCTTTTTACTTTCTGGTCAACTTTGATCTTCAAAAATTTAAATGCAATGTCAATTGTTATCTTCTGTTTTTTATTATTCTTGTTCTTTAATTGTCCTCTCTTCTTAATAATGTGTTTTTCGTCTTCATAGGTTTGTTGTCTTACCTTACCTAACCTAAACCCCACTGCTTCCAGTTGAGCATATTGCCATCAACAATCCTCGTCATTGATGAGGGGGTCATTGATGCTTCTGTTACTTGTCTTTTTTACAGGTAGAAGTGCTGACCCTATGCAAAGCCCTTTATCTTTTAGATGAGGGAGACTGGTTGCCAACCATGGCTACAGAAACCAATCTGTCTTGCTATTTAAATCATAGCTGGAGGTAGAAGAGATGGATTAATACCTTTCTCAGGGGTATTTGTGCATAAGTGGATGAAACAAATTCAACTGAAATTTGAACTCAGCTCTCCAATTTGTCACTCTGAGCCCATATCCGCTGCACTATAATGCACATCCACCTTATTGCCTTGCTTGGGGTGAAAAGAATAATAAATATATATTGAAATCATATTGGTTAAGTTTAAACGTCATTAAATATCAATAAACTTCAGATTTTTTTTTTTAAAGATTTTTCATGTGGTCTTGACAGGCCATCAGGTTGTTGGATTAAAGAAGTACATATGCATATAATTATCAGGTGAGATTTTTGTAGTGTGTTGCGGTTGTCTTAATTATTATTTCAGTCAGGTTTGTTACATTTGATTATACAAAATGAAATTAATTTATTTCCTCTTGGTTAAGTAGTAGGATTTGTATCTGGAAAGGGAGCAATTATTCTGACAGTACAAAATATGTTTGGTCTTTAAACAGCCAACAAAGTGTTGATAAACTGTAAAAAACAAATCAGTCAATTAATCTTCCCTTCCTTCTATATGCACACTGTCGGCAAGACTTAAATAGTTATAAGAACTCCGCCTATAACTACTGTTCAGCACTTAGTCATACCATATATCCAAAATGTGCAAATTAATCAGTGCAAATACTGCTTATTTAAATGCATACAGTAGTGCTACCTGTGCTAATCAATCACGATTCTCCCAAATGGCCAGTTCATCAAGGCAACATAACTCATCTGATGGTAAGTATCACTTTGGCTTAAGGGAGGGAATGAAGGTGAAACAAATCACTTGAAGCATATTAGATGCACACTATCCACGGTCTTTTGCACTGTGGGCTTGCTTCTCTTCTACAGCAGACATTTCAGCATCACAACTACGCAAGAACACATTGCAGTCAATGAATGGGGCAAACTGTGAAAAGCATGAAATTTCCGTTGTTGCACAAGCTTCATGCAACCTTGGTTTGGTAACAGCAGATTTCTGGTTGTCCGTGGAGGTGTTTAAAGGCCAATATATTTTCATGGAATGTGAATTGTGATGCAATGAATATTGGCTTGGAATAAGAAATCAGAGAGCTAGGTTCAAATTCAAGTTGAATTTGTTGCATTCACTTATGTGCAAATACCCAGCTATGGATTAAATGGCAGAACAGACTGAGTTCTATAGCAACTAGTCTACTTCAGAAAGAAATGGCAACCTACTGCAGGAAAATCTTCTACCTGGTAAGTCATGGATTGAAAGAGACATGATTACCCAAGCATGTATCATGGATGACACTTTAATGACTGATATTCTCTTGTGGTGTCAATGTTGAATATACTAAATGAAATCAGGCCAAAAGTAAAGAAGAAATTATCTACATAGATGAATTGTTTGAAATATTATCTGACTGAGAACTATATTAAAAAATAAACCTTGAGTTTTGCAGAGAAAAAAACCTACTTTCCTTTTACACAATTTTCATCATTCTGTCTGGTCTAAAACTTGTTTTATAGGATTAGCAACTTATTAATCAACTTTTGGAATTTTGAAAAGGAATAAATTGATAAACTGATTTTAATTTGATACTAGTTTCATTATCATATCTGTTTAAAACTTACCTTATAGGATTGATTAACATCAACCCATGGAATTTCAAAGAGAAATTAATTTATTTTATTTTGATACCAGTATCTTTATTCTGTTCTGTAACTTGTTTCAAATGATTGGAAACATGATTTATCAATCAACCTTTGTAATAACCAGAATAAAGACAATAATTGGAATAAATCAATAATAATAATTGTTCTTAATCTCAAAACATTTGACAGAAACTAGTTTACATAATCCAAAAAATGTTTCAGCTATATAAGTTATGGGAAAGCCGAAAATAATTTTGAATATATCACACCAAATTGCTATGAGTTCTTCCTGCACATTTTCTTTAGTTGACAATAATCATCATCACCAATCCCATATTGATGTGACCATTGGGTCACTGCACAAATGAGCATCTGATCAGTTTCCTTCACATATCATCATTGAAAGAAAGCTTGTATATATAGTATATCTTTGGCAAGTAGGCCTATTGGAGCTTATCCTTCTCCAGGCTAAATCACAGCAAATGTCCTTGGACTTATACACTCACCTTGATTATGGCCATGTGGCAATTATTCCATCAACGCTTCACCTTGACTGTTGATTTCAGTCTAGGATGCTCTTTGTTCAACAATGCCATGCCTTCACCACACTGCCTGCATGCATAACACTGAAACCCAATCTACCCTATTGTGCTAGGTGGCTGTTGACCCCTACTAGAAGATTTATCAACTCTTTGACAGGTTTTGTATTTAATACTGGTCGGTGTCTAGTAAACCTTCTCACCAGAAAATCCTAGTAGTGGAACCAGTTTAGTTGCTGATGACCTAACCATGTGTCATGTTTTGTTTATTTAATGGCTTATCAACACCTTGTGGGTCATTTAATGCTGAAATTTAATTTTCTTGGGAGTTTTGAAATAATAAAAATGTTATTCTGTTTTCACAATTGAATATATGGTAGATGATTTGATTTTGTGCATATACATGTTTATGTGGGCATAATTACTAAATGTAGTGATATTTGTGTTTTATGTTATATTTTCAAATACAGTTTGATTTCTAAGGAATTATATAGATTAATATGAAAAAGTTCTTTCATTTTGATTGTTTGATTATGTTTAGCCATGTATCAACTGATATGGGTTATTTAATGCCGAATTCTAAATATTTATTTAAGTTATATGGACTCAATTGAATATATTTTGAACCCAATTGTAGATCTTCAACAACTACAGATAAAATGTATTGTTGGTAATTCTACTGTAAATAGATATAGTTGGTAATTTTTTTATCTATGTATAATATGGATACACATTGTTGTGCAGTGGATATTGATTTGGAATGAGAGATTGGAGTGCCGAGTTCAAATTCCAGTTGAATTCCTTGCATTCACTTATGCACAAGTTCCCTTGGGAAAGTTATTAATCCATCTTTTCCCTCCAGTTATGGGTTAAACTAGCAGTGTAGCCTGGCATTGCTCGGGTGTAATAAAAGCTTTAAAACTAATCCATGGTCCTGGAGCTCAGACTCTTTGGACGCTGGCACAAATGACTAAAAAGTAATAGTTGTTTCCAGTTAAAGTGAAACTGTAGACTGAAAGAAAAATGAATGGATGTAAGTCAAATTTTGATTTCCTGGTATCGATATCAAATAAGTTTTTTTCATAGTAAACTGAATTTTGAAGGTTAAATAAGTCCTCTGAGTAAATGGTATCATGGCTGAGACTAAGAACTACAATTATACCTACATAGAGCCAAACCTGATGCAAAAACTAAAATAAAAGTTCTGAAAAAATACAGACATACAGGCAGATAAACAGTCACACACACAAACATCTTGGCTTTTATATATATATTATCGATTTTCTGCAATATTGTAAGAACTGCAATCTTGAAACTTCTGAATATCATTTCTTATGTCTTTGTCTATGAGTGTATCAAATTTTATTAAAATTGGACCACTTCTATAACCCGATGTTTTCAATTATCGATTTTCAATATTCATCGGGGGTATTTCGACACAAAACCTAGCTAAGAACACTCACAGATGCTTATAGTACAACTGTGTAAATTTCCAAGAAAATCGGTTCAGCCATTTTGGAGTCTATAGGTAACGGACACACACACACACACACACACAGACACACACAGACACACAGAGACACACACACAGACAAAGTTCCATTTATAAATAAGTTTAGATAATCGGATAGATTGGGTTCTATAGCCTTGGCTGGCAACCAGTATACTTCAGAAAGCGATGGCAACCTACTGTGGGATAATCTTCTGCCCAATCAGTCATGTCTCTTTTGAGACATGATCACTCAAAGTGTGATATTTTTAATATAAAATTATATTTTTCTACTTTCATAGTGTTTTTTTTTTTTTTTTTTTTTTGTGAGGTTACTATTTTTCCAATAGCTCGGATGCTAACAGATGCTATCTACCAGGGAGGATCTGGGAACATTTTTCATTTGATTTTCTCCAATCACTTAATCAGTGACCTTTCTACTGGGTGTAGTTTATAATCAATATCTAGGACTAGATTTGATTTGTGATTTGATTGCTTATCAACTCCTTATGGGTCATTTAATGTAGAAATATAATTTTCTTGGGAGCTTAGAAGTAATAAAAATACATCATTCTGTTTTCACAATTGAATACATAGATAATACTCAGCTTTTGTGCATATACATGTTTGTGTGAACATAATTACTAGAGGTGGTGATGTCTGTGTTTTATGTAGTAGTTTTGTTAAAGTTATATTTTGAAATACAATTTAATTTAATAAATTGTAGGATATTATATGGATTAATGTCATGAAAGTGTTCTTTTATATTAATCATTTGTTTTTTTTTTAGCAGCGTATCAACCTCTATGGGTTATTTATTGCCAAAATTTAAATATTTTGAATGCAATCGCATGCCTTCAGTTACATATAAAATGTATTGTTTGTCATTTTACTATAAATAAATATTGTTGGTAATTTTTTATATAAAAATGTATTTTTGTATTTTCATAGTGTTTTACTTTTGTTTAGAATTCACTATTTGTCAATGATTGGGACCCTAACAGGTTCTACTACCTCAAGTCAGAGTGGACCTGGGAACAACAGTAACTAAGAGGTGGTTCCACGCTTCACAAAACCTGCAATCTCCTGATCAGAAGCCATGCTGTCGAATGTGGATTATCATCAGAGTGGGATGTTATATGGTACCAGTGATACTTTAGGAGAGACCTTCAATAATAGCTGACAATAATAGCCTAAAATGAATTTTACAACCATTGCTTAAGTTTGAAAAGAATTAAATGAATTTGACTTTATCAGTTTTCAACAATGCAGTTTTTTAAAAATAATTTTTAACTTTCTATGAAGTTTTACTAATTTTAGTCAGTTCCAAAGTTTCTCTTAAGAAAACCTCTACTTTCTCTATAACTTTATGAATTTTTGTCTGCAAGGAAGAGAAATATCCCACCAGGAAACATTATTCTCGAGCACTCAGCTTATTGCATATATCTGTAACAAAATTATAAATAGGGTTAATTCAATTTGTTGAGTTGAGTAAGAACTACTGAGCAATGTCAGCTCTCAAACATCTCACATGTCAAACAAATCAGTTTTTAAACAGAAAATTTGAGATGAAAATGCCTTGGTTATCAAACAAAATTTTGGTTCTTGAACAACATTGCCAAACCGAGTTAACCCAAACAGAATCATTTTTGAGTCAACTGCTGTGTTGTATACATTTTTGTGTTGTGCTGTGTTTTTATTTTCCAATTTTGTTGTACTGTGCTTTTTTCCCCTCATTAGCGCTTAGTCATGGCTCCAAATAAAACTAACAGTGAGAGAAAAACAACTGAAGAAGGAAATCATCACAAAACATGAAAATTGCGTTTGCGTGTCAGATCTCACTGTGCAGTACAGTATGCCTAAATCAACAATATCTACTATTCTAAAAAATAAGGAAGTGATAAAAGCAGCTGATATATTTGATATTGATTCCTTTGGAGAAAATAGTTTCAGTTTACGAATATTTTGGATCACAAACATCCTTCAGGAATGAGTTAAGTTCATGAACCAATGTTCCACTATATTAGTACCTGGCCATCGAATGCACAGACTAGTATTTGCATAATTGACGCACAAAATAGAATAATTGCTTATTATATTTATTGTCAGTAATGACAAATGGAGTCATTTCTTGTCAAAGTATCAATGAAGAAAGACCTACTTAACAAAATGGAATTTAACATTAGATGACAACAAAATTATTTTATGAAAACAGTAGAAATATGGTTTTGCAGAAGAATGCTGAGGATACCATGAACTGAGCACGTGACTAATGAGGTATAGAAGAGTAAGGAAACGAGGAGAAAACTCATACTTAACATAAGGAAGAGACAGATGAGGTTTCTGGGACATGTAATGAGGAAGAAAGGCCTGGAGAATTTAATACTCACAGGACAGATAGAAAGAAAAACAGGGGAAAGCTGCTTGAGACCTGCTTCATTGGCTTGAGCAAATGGAGTGTGAAGTTTGGGAGAGATACAAAGAGGAAGAATTTTGAGAGTGACAAGAGATAGAGCCAAGTGGAAGTCCATGATCATCTATGTTCTGAAGGGACATGGCACATAATGAAGACATGTATATTTAGTCATCTTCAGAGTGGTTTGTGTTTTAAAATTCATTAAGTTTACTTGTGGCAGAAGGTGCATGAAACTCTCCGGAACCTCACTGGACTCAGTCATCAGTTTACCTCATACTGTATATTAATTCAGATGTATAATGCAGTGCTCAATTTCTAACCTCTTGAAAGTCTAATGATGTAGTTCCAAAGGAATCTCACTGGACTTTGGAGTGATTTCTGTCTTACCTTATAATGGAATCAGTTGTTGCTTCACCAAACAGCATAAGTTTATTTATGGTAGAAGGTGCCCAAAAGCTTTCCAAACCTCACTAGATTCTTTCAGCAATTTGCATCGTTCTATATATTATGCTCTTGCTAGTCGATAGAGCACTATAGGGAGAGGTAGATTTCATAAAACAGTAACTACTTATGGCTTTAAGCTATGTTTTTTGGTTAATGACTTGAACACAATTCGGTTTGGCTACTAAATTAAACGCTCTCAGTTACTGGCTGTTTGCTTATATCCTGTGATTTGCCTGCTATGAATGCTTTCTTTCTCTGCCATACGCTGATAGCACAGTGGAAAAATATCTGATGACAAATCAGTTGGATTTTGACACCGGCTTGAAGCAAACAGTAAATCTAGCTGCCTTGAAGAACTGTGATACAGTAAAAGAGGTTCGTCTGCAGATGATTATATATATATAGTCATCCACAGACAGATCTGTTTCGCTGTATCACAAGCCAGCAGTATGGTTAGACAGCTGATTGCTTTTTAGCCGGCATTGAAATATATATACAGTACTGTGCAAAAGTATTAGGACAAAAACTATTTTATATTTTATGAGGCATACTGACAAAAAATAAACAATTTAATTAAAGTAATTTTATTTGATTTACTCAACAAATGCTTTAACAAGAAAAAAATACTTGTTACAAAATAAATTTGATATTTAGTATAATAACCATTTGCTTTGATCACAGCCTTCATTCTGTCAGGCATTGACATCACAAGCTTCTTCAGTGTATCTAATGGTATCTCCTGCCAAACAGCTTGTATTTGTTCCCAAAATGTGTCTTGCAAAGTAACATTAGATTTATCAATTCAAGAGGGGGCAATAAGAAAAAAGTCAGTCATATTCAAGGATAATAGAATAATGAGCAGTTTCAAAATAACTTGTTTAATAGAAAATAGGAAAAATTAAATATACCTTCTTTTTAATACATTTCTTTTACACCAAGTTTTAAATAATCAATATTTATTAGCAATTTATTTGACTTTTCATCCAATATTTGAATTTCAGTGAGGTTTTTAGCAAAGTCACCCCTGTCATAATACTTTTGTACACTACAGGTAGTATGCAAAAGTGTTAGGACAGGGGTGATTTTAAACTTTATTTTGATGCCTCATAAAAGATAAAATAGTTCTTGTCCTAATAGCACAGTACTATATATATGCACCAAATGTTCTTTTAGAGGGATATCATTATAGATGACAGACAATTTGTGTCAATTAATTTTAACAGATTTTTCTGAATTACAAACCCTTCTCAGACAAGGATGACATTCCTTCAGAAATTGTCTACAGTTCATATCAGAACAAAAGTATGAGAAATATGGTTCAAGCTATCGATTTTCTTAAGTCATCATCAATTGTCTCTGCCTACCTTGATAATGTTGAAAGCTACAACCATACTTCTTGTGCTTTTTTTTCCAAAAATTATCTTCGGACAATTTTGATGGAATTTTCTCCTTGTCTGAGAAGGATTATTCTTAATTTGGAAAAGTCAATCATTAAGATTAAGTGACACAAAATATCTGTCTTTTTAATTATATATATATATATATATATATATATAGAGAGAGAGAGAGAGAGAGAGAGAGAAAGAGAGAGAGAGAGAGATAAGTTTAACATATGTATTTTGATACAAGATGAAAATGGGACAGAATTTATAATGGAAAAATATAAAAATGAATTGGCATATGATACAATAAGATAATATAAATAAATAAAACATTCTATCTTTTAATGCAAAAATAGAAACAAGAAAATGAAAAAGAAACAGTCACTGAATTATAGCAAAATACAATAAACATTACAGAATATGAAATAAAATAAGAAAGATAAAAATAATAAAATGTAGATAGAAGGAAGGGATAAACTCTATAATATGAAATAAATGCAATATGCAGGAAAAACAAAATAGAATTATTGTGAAAATCCATATAAATATAATAAAAACAAAACGTTGAACATAAAATATTCTAAGTAAAAAAGAGAAAACAGAAATATAGAGTCCCAGGATAAACTAATAATAAAATACAGAGCATGACAAAAATGTCAGAAAAAAAAGCCATTTACTATAAAAATAGACAAAAATGATAAAATAAATGCAAATAAGTAGAAAACAGCAACAACAACAATATAATTATCTAAGTATAAAATATTAAGCATAAAATAAGATGATATAAAAACCATGCTGCAAATCTAGAAATAAAATGAATAAATATAATGGAGGAATAATATGATACAAACTATGATAAAAAGAACTATAACAAAGAATAGAGGTTAATATATATATATATATATATATATGTATATATGGTGTATCGAGGCAGCAAATAATTTTCTAAACATATACTGTTAAATATAAGAGACAATGAATGTCTATTATGTTTAAGCCATTCTAAACATCGTATTTTGGCTTTAATTTCAGTTGAAAATAAAGACAAAAATTCTCCAACATTTGGATAATTTTTTATTAATTTATTTCTAATTTTGGTTCTGGCGGAGTTTTATGTCAACACAAAATAAAATTGTCAGTGATGGTGGATGTTACTGTATTACCATCTTAATAACCTCTCTTAAGATGGCTCATGTGAGCCGAAAGCTTAAGACCAAATTAATAAAAACATTATCCAAATGTTGGAGAATTTTTGTCTTTATTTTCAACTGAAATTAAAGCCAAAATACGTTTAGAACGGCTCATGATTAATCATAATAGACATTCATTGTCTCTTATATTTAACAGTATATGTTTAGAAAATACATACATATATATATATATATATATATATATATATATGAAGTGAGAGAGAGGTGCTGAAAAGTTCTCAGCTTGTCCAAGAACTCATTAAGAAAATATCTGATATATGATAGTTTGTTCAGATTTTGAATTGTGGGCCTGATTGACAGCAATTCTTATATTAAATGGTAAAATATATAAATATTTTCTCATAAGTCATCAGGCTGGTAGAAATACATATATAAATATACTTTTGGATTAGACAGCTACAAGTATCGATTAAACATAATGTTCAAGAAAATCAATTAAATATGTCACTTGTTAATTCCATTTTGTTACTATTTTGTTACTACAAGTCTACTATACCAAACCAAGACTTTTGAAGAATTTGAAGAGTGAATAGAAGAAGTTATGTCTTCCATAACATAGGAGTTTCTGGTGAAATAAGTTGACACAATTCCTGGGTGGCCTGAGAAGCTGGTAGAAAACCTGGTGCCCATATCAAATTTTAAATAAAACCTCATGTTAAATGCTTTAATCTTATATCCATTTCTTGTATAAATTATAGCTAATAAATAAATTATAAGTGTTTTAAAATGGAAAGATACTTTTCAATCACCCTTTATATATGATAAACCGTATGTGTGTGTGTGTGTGTGTGTGTCTACATTTTTTTTTCAAATTTAAAATGGATTAGTTAAATTCAACACACATAAATTTTTCTGTCTTCCCACATCCATAAATAACAAACGTATTGTTTCTTATATTTAAATGAACATCATATTCAATGTAAACTATTTTAATTTCAAATAAAAAATAAATTTAATTATATATATATTAGTTTTTGGTCATGATTAAATTAGACCAGTACTCAGTTGTATTAAAAAGTGGTCAATACATTTAATTTGTAGAGCTTTAATTATTTTTTATTTGGAAATGAGTTATAATAAATATCTATATACATATAGGTAATAATGTCAAATCTGTAAATGGAGAGGATAATTCAAAAAGATCTGTTTACTATAAAATATTAAAGAGATAGATCTTGTATTTTAGCAGACTGAAGAGAAGGATACTAAAAACTCAGCTGTCAAAATAAATTAGTTTATAACTGCTTTAGATGATGTGTTGAGTTTACATTAATATATATATATATATATATATATTATCATTTTATCCCAAGCAAGGCATTTCACTGCCACTGTTGCACAGGGGGTTACATAGGGGAAAGTGATGAGAAAGAGTGGTTAGGGGTTACATAGGAGAAAGTGATGAGAAAGAGTGGTTAGGGGGTTACATAGGGGAAAGTGATTAGAAAGAGTGGTTAGGGGTTTACATAGGGGAAAGTGATAGGAAATATCAGAGGGAGGGTGATAGACAGATAAGGATACCGAGGATGAGGGCTGCATGAATGGGAAAAGTGTTTGAGAGAATGGGTGTGAGTAACTGTGTTAGGAGGTGTCTATTGACCTTACATTTAAATTCCTGGAGATTGTAGCTGTCAGGGAAGCAAGTATACAGAAGGGAATTTCACAGGCGGGAAGTGCGAAAAAAGAAGCTATATATATATATAATATGTATGTAATGGGCAAATTGTAGCCATTTTATATTTCTAATTTTGGGCATAGACCTCATTTTTTTTTTATTTTATCAAGTGCATAGTATAAAAGAGTGATTTGGGTACCATCTGTGAGAAGAAGAGCACCATAATGCATTTCACTCTGCCAGAAGTTTGGCAATGACATATTGGCATTCGCACCAGAAGCTCCAATATGATCATTTCAATGTTTGTGTGTCAATTTGTTTTTAGAGCATACATGTAGACATGAACTTATATAGAGATGGCATTTGTACAAAGAAAAGTATGACTGAGATATATCGCAGGTAGATTAATTAAAGAAAGCCAAAAGTATTTAATTAGTTTCTGTCTGAATTTCAGGGATAAAGAGTTATCATTATTTATGCTATTTCTACTCCAATAGTCAAATAGTTTTGGTGTAAGGACACGTATGCTTACAGCATATCATGTTGAATATACTGGTTCTTGTTCGATCACCGAAGTTAAGCAACGTTGAGCCTGGTCAGTACTTAGTTGGGTGACCACTTAGGAATACCAGGTGCTGTAAGTGTTCAGTGACAGATGTGCATTGTGGTGCAGTGGATGTTGGCTTGGAAAGAGAAATCGGTGAGCCGAGTTCGAATTCCAGTCAAGTACCCTGCATTCACTTCAGCACTGGTACCCTTGAGAAAGTTATTAATCTGTCACTTCCCTCCAGTTATGGGTTAAATAACAGGATGGAGCCTGGAGGCAACCCATCTAGTGTTGGTGTCACAATAAAAACCCCCTTGGTAGCCCTGGCAAAGCATCAAGTATTCAGCTATTTGACAAGATTATGAATTTCGCTGCAAACTGCACCAGGGTTCCAAATGCACAGGGAATACTGGAGGGGTGTAGTGAGTTCTATCTTGGCCAAGGCTGCAAGATGATGACGAAGGGCACATTTCAAAAGCTAACCAGTGTACTGAGAAACAGGGAAATCTCTTTGGAAACAAAGAAAAGACTGCTACGAGATATCTGTCCCTCTGTATAGAAGTGAATGTTAGATGATCTCATCAAGGATGAAAAGAGGCTCGAGGCAGCAGAAATGTGGTTTTACAGAAGGATGCTGAGGATGCCATGGACTAAGCACAAGTGAAATGAAGAGGTGTTGGAGAGAATGTAAACAAGAAGAAAACTCATACTTAACATCAGGAAGAGACAGATGAGGTTCCTGGGACAAGTAATGAGGAAGGAGGCCCTGGAAAATTTAATACTCACAGGATGGCTGGAGGGAAAGAGTGACAGGAGAAAGCAGCATGAGACCTACTTCATAGCCCTGAGCAAATGGATGGTGGAGAGGGGTTTGGGAGAGATACTAAGAAAAAAAAATATGGAGAGCAACAAGAGACAGAGCCAAGTGGAAGTCCATGAATGCCTACATCCTAAAAGGACATGAAATATGAATAAGAAGAAGAATTAGTGTTCAAAATTTGGATAAAATTAGGTAAGTATTATGGATTTTACCTGTAAATAAGGGCCACTTTACAAACAAATGTCATGTCTGCTGATTAAACATCTTAATTTGGAAATGTTCTGTAGATCTCAGGTAATCTGAAAGAGAGATTATATGGTCCTGTACCTAATTAAAAATGTATGTGGCATGCGAATGCACATTGACCAGAAATTCTTCTCTCTTAGGCATTTTATGAAAAAAAAAAATTCTCAAAATCACACTCACCATTTAAATTTATTGATGTACCTATGAATATACACATGTGCATTTGAATTTTTATTTAACATTATTTTTTTTTTTATGGATAATTGTATTTGAGTGGAAAGTCTGTTTATTTATAATATATATAGTTAAACAATACATCAGAATTTCCACTGGTCTTAATTGTTTGAGAAATCATATGAAAAATATCTATCTTCCGACAGGAATCGAACTTGCATACTTTCAACACTGGGGAGATGTTGTCTTTGGACCAGACATGTCTTACCATTAGACTATGAAAGATTTCATGGTAGACAAGGTTCAGTTTAAACTTTATATATATATTCTCCTGATTCTTTTTATCGAATGTTTAAAATCTGCCCAGATTGTATTGAATGTAAATAAACTCAACTGAAGACAATGTTACGGAATTATACGGAAATTTATGAAACTGTCATTAGCTGACATATTTGAATTTTTATTTATTTAACATTGTTATTTTTAAATGGATACTCATATTTGAGTGGAAAGTCTGTTATGAAGGTTAAATTGAATTTTGTCTACCATGAAATCTTTCGTAGTCTAGTGGTAAGACACATCTTGTTGAAAGATGGCATCACCCTGGTGTTGGTAGTATGCAGGTATGAAGATAGATATTTTCCAAACAATTTCTCAAATGATTAAGGCCAGTGGAAATGAAAATGTACTGTTTATATATATATATATATATATATATAGAGAGAGAGAGAGTGAGAGAGAGAGATAAGTAGATACCTATATCTATATCTATATGTATAAAATAAACTTTCCATGCAAATACAAGTATATACATGAATATGTGTGTAGATACAAGAGAGACAATATATGCATAAAAATTATTAAAAACTAAAACAAAAAGCATGAAAAAGATCATTAAACATATGCATACAGACATACTATTAATATAATAGAAGTTTTATCTCATTTGAGACATGACAAAAATGTCACTGTAGGAAAGAATCCTATAAAAAACAAAGGAATAGAAAAAATGCTGTATGAATATGTGTGTATATATGTGTGTATATATGTGTGTATATATTCTATATGAATCAGTTAAAATAAAAAGAAAGAAAAAGGAAACAAGAAGAAGGAAGCAGACAGAAAGAAATGGATAAGAGAATTTTGATATAAGCTAATCATTCATTTAAAAAAAATTTATGTTGTAAACAAATTAATCTTCTTCTTCTATGTGCTCTGTCCTTTCAGGACGTAGGCGATCATGGTTCTCCATGTCTCCCTATGCCTGCCTTCCTCTGTCTCTCTTTCCTTCTATCTGGTCAGTTAGTATCAGGTTCTCCAGTCTATCCTTCCTCATTGCGTGTCCCAGGAACTTCAGTTGTCTCTTCCTGATGCTCAGTATCAATTTCCTCTTTGTTGCCATTCTTTCCAACACCTCATCGTTGCGTCCATATACTTATATATTGATATATATATATATATATATATATATATATATATATAAAGAGTGAGAGAGACAGACAGACAGACAGACAGACAGTGATAGTAGTGTGCATGTATATCTATCTATCTATCTATCTATATATATATATAGGGAGAGACAGAATATTAACTCATTCATATATATAAATAAATTTAAAAATAATAATACACACACACACACACACACACACACATACACACACATATATATATATATATATATATATATATATATAGATCATAAATACAAATAAACGGCTTGGTTGTAAATCCCAAAGGATTCTATTAATATTAGATATTAACATTGATATAAATATATTAGACAGATTTTAGTCTCTTACGTTGTGTTATGTCATAGAACTGCATTACAAATTTATGAACTGCGTCTGCTATTCAGTGACGGTTATTATCACATAGCAATGTTTTATGTCAACACAAGATAACATCATCTTTGATGGTGGATGTCTTTATGTTAACATCGCTGAAGATGGCTCATGTGAGCCGAATGCTTAGAACCAGCATAATAAAAAATATCCAAATGTTGGACAATTTTTGTCTTTATTTTTACCAGAAATTAAAGCCAAAATACCATGTTTAGAACTGCTCATGAAAAGCATAATAGACATTCATTGTCTGTTATATTTAACAATATTTGTTTAGAAAATTATCTGCTGCCTCAATATACTAAATACATATATATATATACATATATATATATAGTCATCCACAGACAGATCTGTTTTGCTGTATCACAGCTCATCAGTACGGTTAGACTCCGATTGCTTTTAACCCAGGATTGAAACCCGACTGAATTAGTGTCAGTCGGCAATTCTACCTCTGGGCTATGGGCGCTCGATAGAAGAAGGCAGACTTTTTAGTGTGTATATTAGCATTATACATGTCCAATAGCCAGAGTGCTCTAATTCATTACTGAATGAGCGATGCGTACATGCCAGAGTAGCTACTGTTTATTCAAAGTCTACCATTCTTCCAGAGTGCTCAATCAGGGTGTGAGAGTGTAAATAGTCATCCGCAGACAGATCTAGTTCACTGTATCACAGCTCATCAGTACAGTTAGACTCCGATTGCTTTTAACTCAGGATTGAAACCTGACCGAATTAGTGTCAGTCAGTAATTCTACCTCTGGGCTATGGGCACACGGTAGAGGAAGGCAGACTTTTTAACATGTATATTATCATTATACATGCCCAATAACCAGAGTGCTCTAATTAATTACTGAATGAGCGATGTATATATATATATATATATATGCATATATATATACATATATATTTATGCATATATATATGTGCATGAAGAGGGAGAATCAAATAGTTGTGTGTATATATGAATATATAGACACAGACAAAGGGATTATTAACACACACACACACATATACACACACACATGGAAAAAGAGAAACAGAATTGAAATATTTGCTTATATATATATATATATATATATAATTAGTTTATTAGTTTGGTTTTGGTCATAATTAAATTAGACCAGTATATTGTTGTATTAAAAAGTGTTCAATATAATTATATTGTAGAGTTTTTGAATATTTTTTATTTGGAAACAAGTTATTTCATGACTTAGGTTTCTGCCTTTCAGTGTCTTCAGGCAATTTACAAAAACTGATTTTACTGTTTTTCAAACATTCATGTAAAAGGGATCTTTTATGAGCACACAATTTTTAAAATTAGGAGAAGTTATTTAAGGGTCTTAGAAAATTTTCATCCATGATTGTATAATCCTAGTAGGTATTTATTAGTATGGTTACATTTGGACAGAATTTAGTTCTTTCATTAAATAATTAATTTTTGTCTGGAAACAACATAATAGCCAATTTTTACTCCTGGTATGATCTTCATATTTTACCACTGTTGTAAGATTTGGCTATTTTTACTATGCTCTAAATAACCAAACCTTACAATGGTGGTAAAATATGCAGATTATACCAGGAGGAATAATTGGCTATTACATTGTTCCCAGACAGAAAATAAATTACTAAAAGAAAAAACAGAAATTAGGTCCAAGTGTAACATATATGGACATAAATGAAGTAGAAATTGTTTAAATGTTTTGTATGTCTGAACAATTTCGGCTGTTCTTTTAGCCATTATCAAGGATGATTTGATTTTTACTTTTAAGTGCATCTATAGATATTTTATGCATCTAGAATTATAGGAATGGTTTTATTTTCCAAACATACCCAGAGAGGAAACAAATATAATAGTTTCATCAATGCGTAAAAAAAGCTAAAAATTATGGAATATTAATAAAAAAAGGAAAGCAAACACTTAATAATATCAACAATGAACATGGCCACAATGTGCTGACCATTTTTGAATTAAATATTAAATATCTTATCAGTCATTTATATTGACACACACACACACACACACACACACACACACACACACACACATATAAATAAATCTTTTTACTAGTGTTAATAAAACAGTGTTCATAATATAACAGAGCAATGAAATATATATTAATAAATATACGTATACATATTATCTTACATCTAGATGTAGGATAATGTCTATCTATCTATCTATCTATCTATCTATCTCTCTCTCTCTCTCTCTCTCTCTATATATATATATATATATATATATATATATATATATGCAGGTTTCATTAAAAATGACAGAATGACAGACAAAGGTATTATCATAAAATTTTATATAATTTTTCATGCATTCATATAATTTTTTTCTTTTCACAACTCAAATTATATAAGAATTTTCTGAAGGTTTTATTTCCGAGCACTTTCAGTTATACTTTTAGCTATTATTCATAATTAATTTTGTTTTACTTGTAAATAAATGTGTAAAGTTTATACATGTAGAGTCTTATGTATGTTAAGTTCTAAACACAGTAAGCAGATTGTTACCATGTTCATAATTGATGTTATTAAATGTAGAATTTCTCTTTTTTATTAGTAATGCCTCCATTATTTTTAATCTTCTTTTGCAAATGGATGATGCTATTACATATGTATTATCAATGAGGATATCACAGATAGGTCCTGGAAGACCTCAATGTGTGTTTAAATGATATTGGATAGAACTGCTGTTGGAAAGGTCCAATGTCAATTTTCTCATGAATATGGTGGTGGTGCAGCCAATGTAATTTGGATAGTAACATACACAAGACTCAATATGCATAAACTTTAAACATTTATTTACAAGTAATATAAAATTAATTATTGATCATGGCTAAAAATATAGCCAAAAGTGCTCAAAAGTACAAAACCTTTGGACAATTCTTATATGATTTGAGTTCTGAAAAGAAAAAAAATTATATGAACACATGAAAAATTATATAAAAACTTAATGATGTCTGTAATTTTTAATAATACCTGCATAAAAGAGATATTTTTGCCCCAAAACACAATATATATGAACATTTGCACTGAACACCAACTAGTGATAGTCTGTTTCATGGCTGAATCCAATCCCCAGGCCATTATTTATATTTATATATGACATCACTCAATAAATCCTGGGTCTAACTTATAAAACAGCAACTTTACAGCAAAATTCTGCTTTATCCATCAACATGGTCTTCTTCTAGGGTGACACACTGATTCTAATGCTTTTCTAACAATTCAATGCCTTTTTTGTAGAACAATTTATCTTGGGCCTCAAAATACGCCTTAGTTTTTTATATCACTTCTTCATTAGAGCCAGACCTCTTTCCCTATAGCATTCTTTTGAGATTTGCAAACAGCCAATAGTTGCTGGGGGCCAGATCTGAAGAATAGGGTGTATACAGAAGCAATTTGAAGTGCAATACATGTAGTTTTGCTATCATTGTAATTGACTTGTGACGCGGTACATTGTCTTGGTGAAAGATCACTTTTTTTCTTCTTTTGTGGCTGCTTTTTGGTGATTTCTTCCTTCAAATGCATCAATAATGCTATATAATATTCACTATTAATGGTTCTTCCTTTCTCAAGGTAATCAATGAACAAAATACCTTGTGCATTCCAAAATACAGAAACCAAAACCTTGTCTGCTGATGCTTGCATCTTTGGTCACTTTGGATGGTTTTGACCTGCTGCTGTCCACTCAGCTGACTGCCAATTTGATGCCAAAGTGAAGTGGTGGATCCATGTTTCCTCTATTGTCACATATTTATGCAAAACTCCTTCTTGTTGTGTTGAAACAGCTGGAAACAATGCACTGAATCGTCACTGCATTGTTGTTTTTGATTGACTGTGAGCAAACATGGCAACCACTTTGAACACAGCTTTCCCATTGATAACTTTTCATGCAAAATGGTGAATACACTACCTTCTGATATATTTAATTCCTTTGCTATCTCACACAACTTCAATGTACAATCAGCCAAAACAAGTTTTTGGATTTTTATGCTCATGTGAATTCCAGCTGTGCTCAACATGAAAAGGCTCAAAATGAATGCTCCTATTCAAAACAACACAAAAGTAAAATATGAATTAGTCAAAACATGAGGAAAAACTAACAATACAAAAAAAAAAGTGCTCTTTGAAAATGGTTAAAGAAATGGCTGAAAGGTCTTGGGACAACAAAAATTATAAAAATTTCTGCACACCTTTGTTACTACAAGGCAGTAAAAGTAAGTATGCTGAAAATGCTAAATAAAGAATTAATTAAATCTTCCTTGTCTGCCATATTTAATGAAAAATGTCTGAAAGAAAGGTTGCTGCCAACACATTTATATAACCGTACTGATATATATATATATATATATATATATATATATATATATAAATTTATAGATACAAAAATTATAATCTACCCCTAAACATAATTTCTTTATATTTATGTGACTATTGATACAAAATGAAAAAAAATGTAAGGATACTGGAAAAACTACATAAAAAATTAAAAAAATGTTCCTTGTCTGCCACATTTAATGATTAGATATCTAAAAGAAAGTATTGTGCCAATATATATATATAAATATATAAAGAGAAAAAAATTATATTCCACCCCATAACATAGAGTTAATTGTTTATATCTCAGTCAGTCAAGTAAATGCTGTCCATAATACACACTTGGGAGATCATATTTCACTTTTCTCCATTGAATCATTGACTGAATAGGCAGAGGATTTTCCTGCAGTAGTTTGCCATGCAATAGACTGGTTCCCAACCAAGGCTACAGAACTGAATCTGTCTTTCTATTGAACTGGATGAAGAGGAGATGGATTAAAACCTTTCCTAAGGCTATTTGCAAATAAGTGAAGGCAGTGAATTCAACTGGAATTGAAACTCGGCTCTTTGATTTCTCATTTGAAGCTGATATCTATTACTCCACAATGCATGTTTGTGTCTATGTGACTATAAAAATTGAAAATAAAAATCAAGATGTGAATGTAAGGTGAAAGTGAAATATTTTCAAATAAATTTGAATAAATCTGAGTTTGTGAGTGAAAGAGTAATTAAACAATTTGATATAAATATGTGGAATGCCTTTCATTGTAACTCAAGACATGTCATATCAATGATGTATTATGTGTCAGTGTCTCAGGGAAATATTATCCAGGGTAATGTATTCTGGATGCAGGAATGTGATTCTTGATGTAACATAATTTGTTGGTCAAGATGTGACAGGATTTTTGTACTGGAGCAGAAAGAACATATGCAATATGACATTACTTTATAAAATTTGATGAACTCAAATGTATCATTCAATGGAGGAAAGTGATATGTGTAGACTAATATAATGTGATGGGTGAGCTCGAACATGAAATACATATGGGTAATGATGAGAATAGGAATAGAGAAGGCTTTCAGTTTGTGTTGATAGAAAAAGAGAAATGTTAGAAAAGAGAAACTGTAAAAAAAAAATAACAGGACAGAAACCAAAATGGAAGAAAGACGAATACCTTTAAATCTTTATGAGGAATAAAAGGAATTCAAAAGACAAAGATGAACCAGAAAGCCACTAATATAAAAGGAATGGATGAAAAAACTGAAAAAAAAAAAATGAAACAAATCTGAAAGGGATGGCAAGAAAACAAAGAAAGAAAGAAAAACTGAGTTACACAAAATGTGGGAAGAAAAAGGAAACAAATGAAAGACTGAGAAGAATGTTAATGTTTTTCACATTCTAATGAGAGAGGATGTGCATTGTGGTACAGTCGATATCGGCTCGGAATGAGAAACCGGGGAGCCGAGTTCGAATTCCAGTTGAATCCATTGTATTCACTTACGCACAAATACCCTTGGGAAAGGTATTAATCCATCTCTTCCTTCCAGTTATGGGTTAAATAACAGGACAGATTGGGTTCTGTAGGATATTCATATAATGAACAGGCAGATATTTTTACATACACCTGAGTGAATCATAATGGACAAGAAACTGCATGGCTGTATCAAATTGTTTCCAAACAGAATGCTGCCAAGTTATCCAGTCTTTGCTGCTGTTTACTACTGCGTTGCTGAGACAAGACTCATGTCATAACAAACTATCTTTCAAGGTAGACCAAGATCAACTCCTGCACCCTGACCACAATCTTTGATTTTTTATCTGTGGGACCCCCTAAAACAATTGGTCTATGCAGCAGACATTAATAATGCAGAAATGCTTCATCTATCTGTCATGGAGGACTGCAAAATCATTTGACACTGTGGAGTACAGTGATTAGTGCATACATAATATTTGATTAGTGCAGTAAAATATTCTTCAGTTTAACCATAATAATTAAAAACAACTCTCTTTAAATATATATCCCTTGATTAGTGAGATAAAATTTTTATATACCAAAATTCGATGAGTGCATAGATAATATTTGATTAGTGCAGTAAAATATTCTTCAGTTTAACTAGAGTAATTGAAAATTGATTTTTTTATAGTTACCAATTTTCTAAAATGTAAAAATTTTGTTTGTCATATTTTGCATCATCTAAGTAATTACAGTAGTGCTAAAAAATGAATGGTTATAAATAGATAAATTTTACAATATAAGCCAATAATTAAAATACATTCTTGAATATTTGACTCTATGAAAATTTTGAATGTTTTAATTCTTTCATGCTTATTTTGAAGGTCTTAAAAGAAAAATTCTTATATTTTATTTTAAATTGAATTGTTGATTTTATTAGATTTAGAAATTTATATTTATCAAAAAATGACGAAATATAGAAGATGTATGCATTTACTATGAAAAGATTTTAAATATAATTTTCAGGTTAAAATACTAATGATTATAGTTTAGAAAATTTGAAGAGGCAATTTCTTAGAACTGCCAATTTTATAAAAAGCAGAAAAATACGATGTGATAAGCAACTCTGAATTAGTTTTTCATAAAAAAAAAAGACTAAAAAACATTAATTCATAGCATTTTTAATGTACCTTCATATATATACCTATATTTTAATTAAAAAGTATGCAAATTAGAAATTAATTAGGTATGACACTAAATTTGAGGTAAAAATGATATTATTTTGTATAAACAATGTGTTTTCAATTAGTGAATATCTTTTAATGTACGCATTAGCCACATTAATTGAGGGATTCCTGAATTTGAAAGGGTTTGTCAATCAATGATTTGACAAGTGCATAGTGTGTAGAAGCAAATGGAAGACATTTTGAACATTTGTTATGAGTTGCTGTGTTGAGGCACAACAATGACCTTTTGGACTTCACTTTATAGAGACATTTTACCTTGTTTTGGTATCAGCAACCCACCCACAAATTTGTAAAGTATTTTTGATACATCCTGTATATATATATATATATATATATATATATATTGGAAAAATGTATGAAAAGTGGAAAAAGTTTTCTTGTAACATATTTTGTCATTTAGAACTTCATCAGACTAAATTTCTTATGTTGTTGCTATCTTCATTAATATACATAAATTTAATCTTAATTAATCTAAATAATAAATTAATAAAATTTATACTTTAATTTCCAGCATCCATTATTCGTGTACATGTGTATTTGCACAAAGATAACAAAGTTAGTCCTAAATGATGTAATGTGTAACAAGAAGACTTTTTGCACTTGGTCATACATTTTTCCCTATATATATATATATATAGCCTGGCATTGCTCAGGTGTAATGAAAGCTTTAAAATTAATTCATGGTCCTGGAGCTCAGACTCTTTCGACGTTGGCACAAAAGACTAAAAAGCAATAGTTGCTTCCAGTTAAAGCGAAACCGTAGACCAAAAGAAAAACGAATGGATGTAAATCAAATTTTGATTTCCTGGTATTGATATTAAATAAGTTTTTTTTCGTCGTAAACTGAATTTTGAAGGCTAAATAAGTCCTCTGAGTAAATGGTATCATGACTGAGACTAAGAACTACAATTATACCTATTTAGAGCCAAACCCAAAACAAAAACTAAAATAAAAGGGCTGAAAAAATACAGACATACAGGCAGATAAACAGACACATACACAAACATCTTGCCTTTTATATATATATTATCGATTTTCTACACTATTGTAAGAACTGCAACCTTGAAACTTCTGAATATCGTTTCTTATGTCTTTGTCTATGAGCGTATCAAATTTGATTAAAATCGGACCACTCCTTCTATAACCCGATTTTTTTTCGATTATTTCGACACAAAACCTAGCTAAGAACACTTGCAGACACTTATAGCACAACTGTAAATTTTCAAGAAAATCGGTTCAGCCATTTCAGAGTCTATAGGTAACGGACACCCACACACACACACACACACACAGACAAAGTTCCATTTATAAGTTTAAATAGATTTAGATATATTTGTATATATTTTCCATTTGTAAAAGAGTTATTATGCGACCCAGCTTTCTACTATGAGTGGTGTCTTCAGGCAATTTTCAATAACTGATTTTACCGTTTACCTTTTTTTTAAGAACACTCATGTAACGGTCGTTTTTTTGAATGCTCACGTGGCAGGGAATTTTTGAACGCACAATTTTTAAAATTGTGAAAAGGTATTTTTTATTACGGTTACACTTTGTCATAATTTGGTCATAATTTGAAACCAAAGTATAGAAAAGACCCAGACATTATGTGGAGTATAGTAAAAACAGCCAAGCCTTACAACGGTGGCAAAATATGTAGACTGTGCTAGGAAGAAAAGTTAGAGATTATGCTATTCCCAAACAAAAATGAACTGTTGAATGAAAGAACAGAATTTACGACTGAATGTAACCATACTAAAAAATACCTATTAGGCTCATGCAACCATGGATGAAAACATTATAATTTCTTGTAATTTTAAAAACTGTGTGTTCAAAATTTCCTTGCCACATGAGCATTCAAAAATTCCTTACTACATAAGTGTTCTTTATGGCCATATCACGTTGAATACACCAGTTCTCGCTCGATCACCGAAGTTAAGCAACGTTGAGCCTAGTCAGTACTTAGATGGGTGACCATTTGAGAATACCAGGTGCTGTCAGCGTTTAGTGACGGATGTGCATTGTGGTGCAGTGGCTATTAGTTTGGAAAGAGAAATCGGTGAGTTCGAATTCCAGTTGAATACCTTGCATTCACTTAAGCACTGGTACGCTTGGGAAAGGTATTAATCTGTCCCTTCCCTCCAGTTACGGGTTAAATAACAGGGTAGGACTTGGGGACCCTGCCCTTAAAAACAAATCTCAATGAATCTTGATACTCGAAAAGAAAAAGTATTACTAGACACACAACTTATATAAAAAAAACAACAATAAATTGTTGAAAGAAAAAGGTATTACCAGCAATAAATAAATAAAATTTAGTTGGCAATAAATGACCCACTGTGGTTGATGTGCCATAAAACAAAAACAAACAACCAACAACATGAGTGTTAAAAAAAACACAATTACAAATGGAAAATATTCAAACGTCCTACAATATAACTGCATTGAAGTATTGTACTCTTTTTAATTCAAATATACACTTGTCTAATTTTATTATGACCAAAAACTAAGTAATTAAACACACACACACACACACACACACACACATATATATATATATATATTTATTATAAATTATATTTTAGAACACGTACATAATTTTTTTATATATTTTTTATATATATTTTTTATATATTTTTTTTTATATATATAAAAAAATTATGTACATATATATATTTATATATATATATAAAAATTATGTACGTGTTCTAAAATATAATTTATAATAAATATTCACAGCTCTATATATTATATATCAAGCACTGTTTTAAATTAATGTCTTAGACGTTGTAAAAATTCTTTCTTCATTCTATATTCACTCGGATATATATATATATATATATATATATATATATATATACTGGATAATATATATACAAAATAGATTATTACAAAGAAATAAAAAAATTTCTTCATCTTCTTGATTTTGACCTTCCAATATGTATTTCACAATTTGGCTATCTCTTTTGCTTACAATGATGCGTTCTCACTTCTCATCCTTATAGTCCTTCTGTCTTGCTTTTCACATTCCTACCTTGTCTAAGAGTTCTTTCAGTTTCCTTCCTGATTCTGCCATTAGCAGTGTGTCATCAACATATCTTAAGATTATGTCGACAAATAATAACTCTCGGTAGGTATTCTAGTTCAATGATGAAGGAAATGCTTGAGACAGCAGAAATGTGGTTTTACAGAAGGATGCTGAGGATATCATGGACTGACTGAGCACACGACGAACAATGAAGTGTTGGAGAAGATGGAAACAAGAAGAAAACTCATACTTAATATAAGGAACAGACAGATGAGGTTTCTGGGACATGTAATGAGGAAGGAGGGTCTGGAGAATTTAATATTCACCGGATGGATAGAGGGAAAGTGAGACAGGGGGAGAGCAATGCGAGACCTACTTGATAAACCTGAGCAAATAGATGGCTGAGTGGGGTTTGGGAGAGATACCAAGAGGAAGAATTTTGAGAGCAACAAGAGACAGAGCCAAGTGGAAGTTCATGATTGCTTTCGTCCTGAAGGGTCACAGCGCATGAAGAAGAAGAAAAAGATATTTCTCATTAAGACATTACTTTTTTCTTTGCTTACTTGTTTGCTTGCACTTATAGCTGGTATTCTTAATTTTATATTTCTTTTTTAAGAGATCAAGAATTTCATCTATTTTTCACTTTGTTAGTCCCTTGTCTTTCTTCTGATGAAATAATTTTAGCTGTTATCGTTAGGGCTTCCATTACGGTATTTTAAGAAATATGAATTTCTGACCTATTTTAAATTTGTCCTCAACTATGACTGCATATGTTTTTTGGCAAAATCATCATATGTTACTTGACATCCTTATTGATTGCATTCTTAAATAACATTGGTCAAACACTTTGTTGCTTTACTATCAGAGAAGTGATTGTGAGAAAATTTAACAGCATTATGTTATTTTTTTTTTAATCATATCACCCCGAGCAAGGCGGTAACGCCACTGATGTGCAGGGTGCTACATAGGAGTGAAAAGATTGGAAAAGAGAAAACCGGAAACTGCATCCTAAACAGCAAACAAGGGATGAGCCTCTTCACCTGTTCAATAGACGTGGGTGGAGTGTGAACCGGAGATAGTTTAGTCTATCTACTGCAATTGAAATAAAAAAAAGTGAAAAGATTGGAAAAGAGAAAAGCGGAAACCGCATCCTAAACAGGAAACAAGGGATGAGCCTCTTCACCTGTTCAATAGACGTGGGTGGAGTGTGAACCGGAGATAGTTTAGTCTATCTACTGCAATTGAAATAAAAAAAAGTGAAAAGATTGGAAAAGAGAAAAGCGGAAACCGCATCCTAAACAGGAAACAAGGGATGAGCCTCTTCACCTGTTCAATAGATGTGGGTGAAGTGTGAACCGGGCGATAGTTTAGTCTTTCTACTCCAATTGAAAAAAAAAAAGAAAGTGAGAAGATAGGAAAAGAGAAAACTGGAAACCGCATCCTAAACAGGAAACAAGGGATGAGCCTCTTCACCTGTTCAATAGATGTGGGTGGAGTGTGAACCGGGCGATAATTTAGTCTTTCTACTCCAATTGAAAAAAAAAAAAGAAAGTGAGAAGATAGGAAAAGAGAAAACCGGAAACCACATCCTAAACAGGAAACAAGGGATGAGCCTCTTCACCTGTTCAATAGACCTGGGTGGAGTGTGAACCGGGCGATAGTTTAGTCTTTCTACTCCAATTGAAAAAAAAAAGTGAGAAGATTGGAAAAGAGAAAAGCGGAAACCGCATCCTAAACAGGCAACAAGGGATGAGCCTCTTCATCTGTTCAATAGACGTGGGTGGAGTGTGAACCGGGCGATAGTTTAGTCTATCTACTCCAATTGAAAAAAAAAAAAGTGAGAAGAGAAAACCGGAAACCACATCCTAAACAGGAAACAAGGGATGAGCCTCTTCACCTGTTCAATAGACGTGGGTGGAGTGTGAACTGGGCGATAGTTTAGTCTATCTACTCCAATTGAAAAAAAAAAGTGAGAAGAGAAAACCGGAAACCACATCCTAAACAGGAAACAAGGGATGAGCCTCTTCACCTGTTCAATAGACGTGGGTGGAGTGTGAACTGGGCGATAGTTTAGTCTATCTACTCCAATTGAAAAAAAAAAAGTGAGAAGAGAAAACCGGAAACCACATCCTAAACAGGAAACATGGGATGAGCCTCTTCACCTGTTCAATAGACGTGGGTGGAGTGTGAACTGGGCGATAGTTTAGTCTATCTACTCCAATTGAAAAAAAAAAGTGAGAAGAGAAAACCGGAAACCACATCCTAAACAGGAAACAAGAGATGAGCCTCTTCACCTGTAAAACATTGCAGTTAGTCTGAAAACACAGCTGATTATTCACCATGAATTGTTTTTATAGTATTTTTATGACTTTATCTTTCCTTTCTTGATATTTTCCAAGTTTAAATCAACATGACCAAATGAAAATGTCAGATTTTGCTACTTAATTTTCCAAATAAAAAGCCTTTTAGCCTAGAAAATTATCATTTGAAATCTAAAGCTAGGGAATCCTGTCTACCCTGCTATTTAATCCAAAACTAGGAGAGAAGAGACAGATTGATGACTTTCCCAAGGATATTTGTGTGAAAGTGAATGCAACTGTAATATTAAATGTAAATGAGGTGGAGTTTCATATGGCATCAGATACAATAACCTTTTCTATTTTTTCCACCAAAAGAAAAATGATTTGAAGTTGAAGTAACCTTCTCCTTTTTATCCCTTCCTTAAAATGTTATTATTAATGAGCATCACCTTTCTTGTGATTAGGATTTGAACTAAAACTTCTGGTATTGTCTTGAATACAGCAGCTGCCATTTGCAATCTTCAGAGAATAGAGCACCATAAATGTGCAGAGTTATGTACTCATTCAACCTGGTTTATTGCATGCAAAGAAGCATAAGTAAAATTATTTCTTTGAAATGACATATGAAAGTAAAATAAATAGAAAAATCATTCATCTACGTGTCTATATATCTATCGATATCTATCTACTGATGCTTACAGCAAGAGTAATGCAGGGTTTTATTTTGTACAAGGTAACTGACAGATGAGGAGGAAGAAAAGAAGTAAAAGAGAAGGAGGAGGTGAAAGAAGGGGTGGGGCTGTAAATAGAAAAAGCTTTCATTCCATTTTTTTGTGGGAGGGGTGAAAGTTGAGGAATCTAGAACATTGACATGAAGTAGAATTCATTCAAAACGCAGAAGAAAGCATTAAAACAGAAAATGACAGATTTTGGGCCAAAATGAACAAAATATATATATATATGCCTACCTGTATTCATATATACATGTAGATTCATTTTTATAATTGTATGCTTACATCTGCAAGTCTATATATACTTGCACACACACACACACACACACACACAAACATATATATATATATATATATATATATATATATATATATGCATGTACATTTATTCAAATATACACACACATATGCACTATATTTCTGGAGAATAAGAGTCTTTGTAAGGGATCAATATTAAGAACTATAACATTAATTCTTCTATATGCTGTATCCGTTCAGGACATTCGTGATCATGGCTCTTCACAACTTCCTGTTATTTGTAGTTCTTAATAAACTGTTGTGGGATCTCCTCCTTTTTGTATATAATAATGGTCTCAACTGAGTTTACATATAATCCTGCCTATAGAGAGAACAGTTGTTGGTTAGTAGTTAATTAGTTGGAGTTGGATCTGGAATCACAGTTGTAGTTGCAGTTTACAGTGGAGAGTAATTGTAGAGATCTGTTACAGTTATCAAAGAGTTCCAACAGATACCAAAGTTACCGAGAGACGAGACTAGCTCTGAGCTCCACTCAGCTAGAATAAGTTACCCGGACATACTATTTCACTTTAAGACTTGTATATATTTATTTCTACTAATAGTATTCCTGAATTGACTAACTCACGTTCCAGTTTGTATATTTCATTCAATATAACCTACTTTTCGATCTCCATATCTGGTTTTGTTGTTTATTATTTTGTGTGGTTCCTCATCCGGAATCCACAACATAAACTTTATCTTTTCGTCATCTCCCCTAAATCCTGTTCTATCATCCACAAGCTTGCTAGGTAGGTCATGCATTGTTTTCCTGTAATATCTTGCCTTCTGCTCTGTATCAAATTTTCCAGCCTCCACACCTCATTAGTTGAAATAGAAAATTCAACTCTCTCTTTCTGATCTCAAGTTTGTGTATAATTTTTGTTTCTATTGTCTCTAGAACTTCCTCATTGATCGCATATTCAGTCTATTTTATTCTAAGTATCCTTCTGTAGAATGACATTTCTTTTGCTTCAAGTCTTTTCTTCATCTGCAAGGTTTCCCAGTATTTCCTGCTATATTGAAGCTCTGTCATTTCATAACAGTTCAATACTCTTTTTTTTAATTTCTAACAAATTTGTTCTTTTTTTTTTAATACATTGCTTACCTTTTGAAAGTCATCTATTGTGACTCCAATTTCGGAGTTGTAATTTCTATCTGCTGTTAAAACACTTCCCAGATATTCAAGTTGTTATTCAGGTTTGATTTTGGTATCTCCATATCTTTGTAATTTGAGCACTGGGCTGTTCTTTTTGCTGATAACCAGACACTTTTCTTTTTGCAATCTATGTTTGCTCATTTCTTCTTGATTTCTTTTACTATTTCTGAAGGAGTTCTTGTAGTTTCTTTTCTGTGTCTGCTATCAAAATTGTGTCATCTGCATATCTTACATTGTTAAAATTGTGGACACCAACAAGTTGTAATTCTTATGATTAATTCTTCATGTAAACCATAAGTGTTTATGCAACTTACAGTTGAACTAATATCTTGTCCATAAATATAGTTGCTCATGCCCAGTCTTAGCAATCAATGGAGGTGTCTCCCAGAGCTTGTTTCTTGATTCAACCCTTTTTTTTCTTACATAAATGATCTGCCTAAGCGTATACCCCAATCATTTGTGAATATCTATACTGATGATGCAACGGTATATGGGTGTACCTACAAAACTTTAGATGACCAGATATTGGCAACTGATCTTATATAACTGAGATCTAACAGATCAGTGGGGGAAAAACTAGATGGTTACCTTCAATACATCAAAAAACCAAACTAGTGATATTTCTTCATCACTGATCAGATCCAGACTTATCAACAGTCACAATGAATAGATATTCATAGAGAGGGCCAGTAGCTTGAGTGCCTGTTGGGACTTAAACTCGACATGTAATCTCTTGCTAAAATCATTGGTTCCATGTACTGCTCCAGTAAATACTCGTCTCTATTGACTACCTTTATAAGAGCCAGATCAGATTGAAACTGGAGTACTGCTACCAAAGTCTTCACTTTCCAGACTTGAGAAAGACCTCTGAAAAAAAAACTATTTCCCATCCTACAACCTCTTTCCCACATATGAAAAGTTGGAAGCGTCTCGCTGCTTTATTTTCATTAAAAGTCTTCAGATGAACTACATTCATTAATTCTTCCAGCTCTAACCTTCATGTCTAAGATCCGCCATTCCACACACAGTGTAGCAAATCCCCCTCATCCTTTTCATATTCCATTTGTGAGATGTTAGTTTCATTTGAGCAGCTACTTCTCACTAACTACTGCTCTTTACAACGGACTCCCAAGAGGATATTTCCCTGATCACTGTAATTTTATCTGCTTAACCGTTATTTTTCTCATATATCCGCATAATAAACTGTACCACCTTCTCTGTAAAACTGTACCTCAAGTAGGTCTTGCGCATTGTACATAGTGAACATTGCTGTAAAAAAAAAGAAATAATACCTGACTTTATATACTATCATCTACCTTTACAAATGCCCGATCAGACCGAAAATAGAGGACTGCTTGTTATATATCAGGTATATAGTTCGTCTGGGAAACACCTCTGTTTGTTTGGGCCCCATGTTGTCTGGATCAATAAATGATGACTGGATGAATGTTGCTACCACAAGGACAACAAGATTTATATCAAGTACAAACTTGTTGATGAAAATTAAACTGCATAAATTCAGCTACCTTCACTGTGAGCACTATGACAATGATACTTCTCAAACTTTTGGAACTCAAAACCTTTGGGGGATGATTACCCTCTCTAATCATAAATCCCTTTATCTGGGACCACTCAACCTGACTTCTTCACAAAAATCAGTTTCACATAAACATTTCATATTCTTATTTTTCATCTTTGTCTCTTTTGTCATCACTGTCAGCAAAAACAAATGCAATCTGCAACAAACTCCTCTGTTGAAAAAAAAAAGGACCGAACCAAAATGTAAATAAAATATATTTTATTTTCCTTTTTCACACTAAGACAACTTTGATGACATGCCATGTGTTAGGAGATTGTATGGTCAGAGTTGTCAGCACCCCCAATATTGGGAAGTCCCGATATGATCTGGCTCTTCAAAATTAAAATTACTACTAGAAATTTTCTAACTGTCAGCATGATGTCACTTCCATGCAATTGAGAGCTGTCTTTTGGTACAAGCCTGAATCTGGAGTAAGTGCTGTCATCTGACCTTGGTAGACAAAATAAAAATCCAAATCCAAAACTGTTTTCCCTTTTGAACACCCGGTTAACATTTTTCAACAAAATATATTTTACTCAAATTTCAAAATATCTGTCACTAAGCACAAATACACTTCATTGCCAAAGATTTCAACCAATATTTAACACTGCTGTCATATATTGGTAGGAGATTCCCAGTCTTCACTTTCCAATTTTTATAAAGTCCAAAAATGTCTCTACATCTGTCTTGGTGACAAATTATTTTCCACCCTACAATCCCTTTCCCACAGATAAAATATCATGAACCCTTCACTGCTCATTTTCTTCATATTCCTTCAATGCGATGTAGGTTCCACTTGAATAGCTTCTTCCTATGAACTGCTACTCTGTGGAGTTATCACCCAAGAGGATGCTTACCCAAACACTACAATCTTAATCTGTTCAAGTCTAGGGTTAAACGACATCTGCAAAAACTATGCTTATTACTCTGAAACCATCTACCTCAAGTGGCTACTGAGCCTTATACAGGGTGCATTTCATTGTAAAAAACTACATTGTGAAAATTTTACTAGCATATGTTGATTAATACAGGAATATTTATTGTCATTTAAAGAGTAAGTACATTTTTTTTGGAGAGTTTATTGTAAAGTTCATAGGCTGACCATGATATAAATGTAAGTTGACACACCAATGGTAGAGTAAAAGGCATGTAAGTGTGCCAGAATACAACAGCTGATCAACCAGCTGATAACCTTTTTAGTCAACTCTTGTATGTATATATATATATATATATATATATATATATATATACTGTAGGCTGTTCAAGTGGTTTGAATCGTGTATGAAACTCAAGTCACGCACAGAGCCATCCTTTTATAGGATTTAACATTGGTAAACATTTTTTGCTTCAAGCACTTTACTGAGTGAGTTAGGGTTTCTTTCAGGACATTTTACTCATTCTTTATTCAGTTTTCTTGTCTTTGTTCAAGCCTGTGTCTGGATAAGAGTTTAGGTTTTGTCAAGCTATCCATTATTTCCACCAATGGTTTTTGCTTTTCTCATATATATATATATATATATATATATATATATATATATAGAATAAACAAAACCCCTGAAGAGTGAAGACATCATAATAATGTCTTCACGAAATGTCAAAGTTAGCATAACAATAGCAATGCTGCTCAGTTAAGTAAAAACCTCTCCACATTAATTCTATCTATCTATCTATCTATCTATCTATCTATCTATTTTTTTCATATATATAACTTTAATCCAAAAGGAAAAGCAGATAAGTAAATCCCAAAAACCCGATCCTAATTAACATTAATTACATTAATATTAAAACTGATCAAGGTGGAGGGCTCAATGCAATTTATATTCAAATTACAGAGCCAATTATAAAATAAAATAAATTCTGATGTTCAAATCAATTGTATGGCCATTTCTAAATGGTCATACAACTGATTTGAACATCGGAATTTATTTTATTTTATATATATATATATATATATATATATATATATAGTCATTCGCAGACAGATTTGTTTCACTGTATCACAGATATTTATATGCTGGGGGGATTCTATAAAACGATTTTAATATTTATACATGGGAAGGGTGCTAAAAAGTTCAGAAGAGTCTTTTGAGATGTTTGATAATTTTGTCAGATTATTGAAAGTGGGTTAGGCTGAGAACTTTTCAGTTCTCTCTTATATCTCTAAAAGTTTTTATTTTTTTAGTATAATTTTTTCCTCCCTTACTGAGCAAGACATTTCTTTGCTTCCATCATGAAAAGACATACAAGAGCTGGTATACTTACTGAATTGCAAATATATCAATTACATGGATTGAGATGTCCATCGAGAAACAAACAAAGAAAAAATAATCTGGTATATTCATTCAAATGAATGTATTTCTTTTACTTATAGTATATATTTTCTTCTACATATCTACATTTTTGGGGGTTTGTGTTAAGTTGGAGAAACTTAAACTTGGGGTGTAAAAGTCTTTGTCTCCTTTCTACTGCCAAAATAGTTTAAGCTACTTATTATAAAGTAAGCAAAGAGTAAGAAGAAACCCTAATTTCATGCAATCAGTAATATCTATATAACCCATACTTAATAATATACTAAAATATACAAACACTTAGATGCATATATAAAAACAAACATGACTGCTTTCAGTTATATTTGATAGATTGATGCTTATATGATAAGTTGGTTGGGGTGGATGGTTGTTACTTTTGTAGAACAATCGGAAGATGAAAACAAATTTTTTTGCAATCAAGAAAATGCAAACATTTGGAAAAGGAAAGACGCAATTCATTGTGAAATAAATGCTAACTGACAGGTACGGCGAAAAACAGCCAGTTAGTTCTTCTTCTTCTTCTTCCAGGACGCTGGCGATCATGGTTCTCAACAATTTCCTGTCTTTTGTAGCTTTTAATAAACTTCATCATTTTGTTATCTCTCCTAAATCTTGTTAGGCTATCTATTAACTCAAGCTCGCTACATAGGTTAATCCTTATTTAAATCTGTCACACTTGCCATCAAACTGTTCTGTGAGTATCAGATTTTCCAAGTCCTCTTTCCTCATTATATGCCCTAGAAATTTCAACTCTCTCTTTCTGATATTATATATATGTGTCCTTTTTGTTTGCGTTTTCCCCAAAACTTTATGGTTTCTCATGTATTTTGTCTTTTCTTAGCATCCTTCTGTAGAACCACATTTCTGTAGCTTCAAGTCCCTGCATTATCTGTGCAGTAAACTAAACCCTAGCAATTCAGCCTTGGGAAACTACAATAAAAAAGCAAGCTGCAACTACCTATTTAAGTAATGTATTTTGTCATTGCCAACATGCTTCATTCATGGTATTCCCAGTATTCTTCTGTAGAGCCACAGTACTGTTGCTCGAGACTTTTCTTCATTTGTGTTCCAAGAATGCTTTACCAATTCAGCCATGTGAAGCCATAATGAAAAACAAGCTGCAACTGCCCATTTAAATAATGCCCTTTGTCATTGGTATCCTGTTTCATTTATGGTATACTTAGTATCAACCTTTGACATTTGGAAAAGAAATCACTTGACTGACTGTGGAAATTTACTTGCCCCCAAATTAGTTTGCTTGACTGACTTCATTTTCTTAATAGTTGCCTTACATAAATATAGCATGAATAGCTGATGAAAAACAAAAAATGAAATTTCAATTAAAATTTCAAACATATTAGAAAAGATTTAAAAGATTAAAAAAATAATAACAACAAAATTTGATCTTTCCTCTTAATAGTAGCATTAATTTTTTGATGAGAAAACTTTATTTTTATTAACATCATTTTATGCTGTTTTTTTTTTCTGGGCAATTGAGTGAAGGTACCTAAATTTGTAGTTTCTTTCTTCTGTTTGACTACAACCTCCATCTTATAAATGATAAAAAAAAACAAATCTGATTTTCTTAACAATTTTCTATAAAAGAATACTTGTATAATTTGTTTTTTGGTGCTTGGTTGAAAGAAGTATGTGTTTGTTTTTTTCTTTCTTTCAAATATTTTTTACTTTTCGTAAGTGGAGAGAAAATATAGATGTTCAGTGAAGGATATTTTTCCAAATGCGCTTCTAAAAATCTGTGAGCGTCTTTAATCTGGGTGACAGAGACATTTTGGCTCCACTCTGGAAGTGTTAATTAAATGAATGACCGGGATGATAGAAGGTCATTATGTGTCATTCTAAGAAATTTTTGAATCTTCAATGGCATACTTTTGGGTTGTAAAAAGAATCAGATTTCCTTTTTCTGTATTTGAAGGGACACCTTTCATTGTAAGATTTTTAATCGATCGCAGACAAGTAAAGAAATAAACTTTGATTGCCCAATTAAGTTTTTAATCAGCTAAGTCAATTGGGCAAGTGAAATCTCAAAGGCTGCTTAGTATCTTGCTCTAGAATAATATTTTTGTTGCTTCAAGTCACTTTTTCATCTGTGCAACTAATTAAGCCAAATAAACTATGATGAAAAGCAAGCTGCAACTACCCTTGAAAAAATACACTTTCTTGTTATTTACATATTCTCTTCATAGTAGTCTCAGTATCCTTCTGTAGAACCACATTTATGCCCTACCAATTCAGGCATGGGAACCCATAATGAAAAAGTAAAGTGCAGCTACGTATTTAAGTATTGCACTTAGTCATTGCTAAGATGCTCCCATTCTATCAAGCACTCTTCCCATCTGCCTAATCCTCATCCTCGCTATCCTTACTCATCTGTCACCTTCCTACTGACATTCCCTATGTCTAACCACTCCTTCTCTTTACCTTCCCCTATGTAGCCCCATGCGCAATAGTGGCAGTGGAATGCCTTGCTTGGGGTGAGATGATTAAAAAAAAAAAAAATATCCCAGTTATGGTATTTTCAGTGTCCCTCTGTGGAATCCAATTTATGTTGCTTCAAGTCTCTTCTTCAGCTTCAGCTATGCAGCAAAGTATGCCCTACTATTTCTGCCATGGAAAAAACCTTAATGAATAAGCAAGATGCCACATGTAAGTATTGCACTTTGTTGTTGATAAGATTTTCCTTTTATAGTATTCTCAGTATTCTTTTGTAGAACTATATTTCTGTTAGTTCAAGTCTATATCTGTTCAGTGAATAATGCCCTACATGTTCAGTCATGAAAAACCATACTGAAAAAGCAATTGTACTTATTTAAGTAATGCACTTTAGTTAACGGCATCTTTCAATATCTATATCTGTTAGCCTTATTTTCAAACCAAAACATAAACAAAATAATTTTGTAACACAATATGTTTTTAATCCATCATTATTTCTTATTCCCATAAATATTATATTTACTCAGTACATCCTTTTGAGTTGATATAACTATTATATTAAACAGTGAAATTAATTTCAACCTTAAGCCTTTAAGTTGCCTAGATTAAACCCCTTCCCTGCCTATCATTTTAGGCAAAACATTTCATTTTCAGGTGAAGTTTTTAAAACTTTGTTAATATCATAACTAAGAAACTGAGGGACCTTGAAATACCTGAGTGATGACTAAAACTTCTACCAGACATATGAATTGACAACTGAACTCATTTCAATCTCAGAAAGGAATAAAAAATTGAAAAATTGGTGTATAATGTCTGTAGCTGGTTTTTAAACATCATGTATTAGATGTGTTTATTTATCTGTGTCTCTCTATGTTGGGGAAGGGATTAGTGTTGAATTTTTTATGGGGTCACCCAGTAATCATTGTGCTCACTACTCAGTAGTTTCTCTTTATATTTCTGAGATGAAGTATTGTAAGTATTTACATTGTTTGGACATGGCCCAGTGGATAAAAGCATTGGTTGAAGTAATCCAGTGACTTGACCCAAAGAGTTGAGTGTTCAATACCAGACCACATCAGAGGTGAACAAAAACTTGAGACTTGAATTACTAAAGGTAAATAACTGAAACTAAAATATCAAGAAAAGGCATGGCACATGGAACTAGAACAATCTTGCCATGTAACACACAACTATAATTCAGGTAAACAATATTTAGGGAAAAATAATCAAGACACATCCAGGCTTATAGTGTTTTATGATTATATATATTTAATAGAATGTTTTATGATTTAATATATTTAATAGAATGTGGATATATATATTTAATAGAATGTGGATATCAGCTTGGAATGAAAAACAGAGAACCGAGTTTTAATTCCAGTTGAATTTGTTGCATTCACTTATATGCTAATACTCTAGAGAAAGATATTAATCCATCGTTTATTCCTTCAGCTATGGGTCAAATAACAGGACAGATTGGGTTCTATAGCCTTGGTTAGCAACCAGTCCACTGCAAAAAGAAATGGCAACCTACTGTAGTAAATTTGCCTAGTCACTCATGGATCGAAAGAGACATGATCACCTAAGCATGTATCACAAATGGCACAAAAACTGAATGACAACCCAATCATTGATGATTATATGATTTTAGAAGTATTTTTATTGGAAAAAAAGAAGTGCACTTTATATGACAGGAAATACATTTTGTGATAGGGAGCTGAAAAGTTCTTGGTCTGATTCACTTTTTAAATTCTGACCAAATAACTAAATGGATATTTTAGGGGAGAAAAGGGTCTCCTTGGTCAGGCTGAGAACCTTTCAGCATTCCCTTATATATTTTAAGAATAAATACCTGGGAAGCATGCAGACAGAGGATGGAAAGTGTGATGTTGAGATCCAAAGATGCATTGGAATGGCCAAAGATGCTTTCAGAAGCTAACCAGTGTACTGAAAGACAGGAAAATCTCATTAGAAACAAAGAAGAGAGTGCTGTATTGCTATGTGATATCTGTCCTTCTGTATGGCAGTGAATGTTGGATGATATAATCAAGAATGAAGGAGAGGCTTGAGGCAGCAGAAATGTGGTTTTACAGAAGGATGCTGAGGATATCATGGATTGACTGAGCACATGACTAACAATGAGGTGTTGGAGAGAATGGAAACAGAGAAAACTTATACTTTACATAAGGAACAGACAGATGAGATTTCTGGGATATGTAATGAGAAAGGAGGGCCTGGAGAATTTAATATTCACAGGACAGATAGAGGGAAAGAGAGACAGAGGAAAGGCCTGAGCAAATAGATGGCAGAGTTGGATTTGGAATAGATACCAATAGGAAGATATTTGTGAGCGACAAGAGACAGAGCCAAGTGGAAGTCCATGATCACCTACGTCTTGAAGAGACAAGGCACATGAAAAAGAAGATAAGTAATAGTCAAAAAAAAAAAAAATTCTAATATATACATAAAGCAGGATCAAATAAATAAAGAGAATGTATGTGTTTGTAAATATATATAATGAAAGTGTAATGCTCATTTGTAAATAGATAAATATATGTCTATTCATCTACATATGTTCTTTTTTTCCCCCTCTCTCTGGACACGCACACATGCACACATTTTTATATATAAATCTTCAATATATATATGTGTACGCCTTATATATATATAAAATATAAACACAGGGATAAATAAAGAAAAGATAATGTAGAAAGCTGAATACCCAATGCTTCCTGCTTCCTCATTACATGCCTTTATGAGTGGAGTGAGTGGGAAGTTGGTGGGGTGGATTTTGATCTCCCTAAATGATCTTAAGCACACCACACAAATAAATATCAGGGTATGTCAAGGTAAATACATAGGCACCATGAAATAAAAGTGAAATTTCCTCTGTTTATTTACTGCCAATGCTTGTCTGACAATCGCAATGTGCAGAAAATTGTTACTTTTTGCTTAGTGGGATACAATGAGACAGGTAGGAAAAACACCTGATTTGCAGATCATGGTTGGCGTTTCATAAAAATAGTGGAAAGTGAATGATGCAGCCTATAATTGTTTTTGACACTGTCATAATGAAATTTACAGCCCTCTCATTGTCGGCTGCACTGACAGTTGACTGTTTTTCTTCAAAATCTCTGACAGGTAAAAGTAATATTTGGTAAGTACACAGTACATTATTCTTATTAGAAGCTATTGTTATAGGTACCGTATTTTTTTTTTCTTTTGTGGGTGTGGATTGTTAGAAATATTTGTTGTCATTGTTGTTGTTTATGATAAGATGAATATTTCTTCTTTTTTTTGTGCGATATATGCATAAAGGAGTTAACTTTGGGAATGACAAAAATGATCTTATAATTGTTTGTTTTGTGTTCATTTTGTTATCAAAGGAAGATCCAAAACAAAACAAAAACCCGCAGAAGAGAAACACAAAGAAGGAAAAGACATCAGAGTTTTCTTTTTACTTGATTATATAAATATAATTATTAAAGATATATGACTTATTCTTTTGATTTCATCTACCTTGTGATTCATTATAATACATTTATAAACATATATTTGAGTGCATGATATAAAGTATGAGAAAATTATGATTTAGGAGCTAGTCAATAATGCACTCATGTATAGAAATCGATTAATATGCCAGCAGATGTCATCCGTTTTTAGTATGCATGAACTTTTTAAAGCTAATGATGTGAAGGCATGATCCAAATATTGCAATTATTATATGGAAAATGTAAATTTGCTTTAGAATAGACAAAGAATAAAAACCTTCTTGGGCTAGCGTTTTCCAGTGACATGATGTAGAAAGATTGTAATGAATCAATTGCCTGGTTGGCAGCAAAGGAAGTTGTTTCACTCTGTTGTGCTAGACAGTTTTTCTTGCCATAATCTAACTTACATAATTATAAGTCTACACTTTGTTCTTGCTTTGATTATTGCTGCCACATCTAGTCTGGTACACTTGCTGTATATTTAGAGATTCTTGATAAAATCCAAAGAAGAATCTTCAATGTTGGTCCTGACCTGGCTTCTCACCTTCAGTCATGTCCCCACTACTGTAATATAACTTTCCTCTAACTTTTCTATAAGTGATTTTGAAGCCATAGGGAGATGGCTAATATTTATTTATTTGGCCTTGTGTTATACATAACCGAACTCCCTACAGCTTACAAGTTTTACCCAGAATTATCATCATCAGAAGGTTTTCATCAGAAGGTTGGTAGCAGGTTGTAAACTGGAATTTGTTAAATAGTGTGAAATATTGGAAGAATAAAAATGTACATTTTTCATGTTAAAATAGAAATTAATTAAAAGAATAGAATAACAAGAGTAGGTAATAGTTAAAAGTTCAATGAGAAACAAGTAATGATTTAAGAGTATCGATTTTGGAGAAATGTTCGTAGTAGTAATTTCTTGGAAAGAGTTTATGTGTACGTATGTATGTATGTATGTATGTATGTATGTATGAGCATTTGTTTGGTAGGAGTGTCTTTGAATGAAGAAGAAGAAGAAGTAAAAGAAATCAGCACACAAGAAAGAAGGAGAAAGAGGGCAAAGTGCGATGCAACATATGTCTGTATGTCCGAGTGTGGTTGAAGTTTCTCCTTTTACATTTTGCTGCTCCCATCTGACTGACTGGCTCTGATCTGATCAAAGCTTTTACAGTCATCTTGATTTTTGCACTAGATCGCTAAGTCGCTTTTAGTCTTGCAAATCACTCACATTTGTCAGAAAACCAATGTAACATCTACTTGCAAAATCCAATTACAACTTTGTCTTTAAGCACATGGTCAATCCTTTTTCTATTTGGGGAAAAGTCAGGATTTCACACATCATTGTGAATTTTTGTAAAAGTGAAGAAGAAGGTTGATTTTACTTATTAATTTCCTACCTAATACAGTTTCATGGTAATTGTCCTGATGAACTTTCCTCTATATATCTAGACTTTATAAATTTAAGTTCAGTACTAAATAGGTGGCAAGGTTCCATGATTTTGCAGTTTAAATGGCTAGATGTAAGTTCTATTCTAACAATTTCTTCTTTTGCACATCTAACTAGTAGAAATCTCATCTGTGATCTAACTGTAAAAGGGCGAGACCTTGTTGACGGTCTGGTTGCCCAAGTAACCCAAATTCGTCAGAGCAGAAGCCATGAAAATATTTATAGAAGAGACAGAGGGAAGCCACATCCTGACGATGAGAAAGTGGCTGGAGTTGATCTGCCAGTCCTATTTCAACAGTTTCTTTGCTTACACTTTTGCCTATGGATCTCTGTTCTGTTTATTTACTTTCCTAATAGCTGCAATCTCCAGGAATATAAATGCAATGTCAGTCGCCATCTTCTATCTTCTTGAATCCCATTCATCTTTTGTCCTTTCCCTAATCCTCACTATAACTCAGTCTTTTCTCTCATTTTCTTACCTTGTAAATCCCTGTGTACTAGTAGCATTTTTTCTTGCTTGGAATGAAATCATTAAAAAAGAAAAGATTTCACGTATGTTAAACATAAGGAAGTTCCTACATTTGGAAATAAACTGGTCTTTTTTTAAAGTTTGGGGTTTATATCATAAAAAAGTAGGTTTTCAGTTTCAAGTTTAATTTAATCTTCCAGAAAGGTCTCTTGAAAATTCAAACATAAAATAGAACTATATTTTTGCATCAAGTGTAAACTGGATCTATGTCAACCTTTTGATCACTTTGGTCCTTTTTAAAATGAATGTTTGATATCTTCTTCTTCTATGTGTCTTGTCTTTTCAGAACATAGGCAATCATGGCTTTCCAAGTCTCCCTATCCCTGGTGTCTCTTAGCACGCTTTCTCCTGTTACACCACACAAGCCCCGTTCTGTCATTCATCAGCTCAGGCCCGTCAAATATGTTATCCGCTGCTTTCCTCTGTCTCTTTTTCCCTCTATATGGCCTGTTAGTATCAGGTTCTCCAAGCTCTTCTTCCTCATTGCATGTCCCAGGAATTTTAGCTGTCTTTTCCTGATGCTCAGTATTATTTTCATTTTCATTTTCATTTCCAACCTTTTCAAACCTCCTCATTGCTCACATGCTTGATCCATGATATTCACAGCATCCTTCTTTAAAACTACATTTCAGTTGCTTCAATTTTTTCTTTCATATAAGATGTATATTTGATAGTGGATATGCTTTGTGGTGATATCAATTTGGCATGAGAAATCAGAGTCGAGTTTTAATTCCAGTTGAATTCATTACATTTACTTATGTGCAAATAACCATGAGAACAGTATTAATTTATCCATTCAGCTATGGATTGAATAGCATGACAGATTGAGTTCTATAGCCTTTGCTGGTAACCAGTCTACTACAGAAGAAAGTGGCAACGCCCAAGAGACAATGCCCAACTGTGTATTATATATGACACTTAACTGACTGACTGATTTGAGATTCAACCATCCAGTAAGAGTTGAAATTTGTTTAAAATAATCAATCAACATATATTCTAACCAAATGAGCACTGCCTAATCTTTTGGGATACAAAAAGAAAAATAAACTCACTGAAGTGAGGAAAACATTCTCATATCATTCTTACAACAAAAAAGATTAATTTGTGTACGATTTAACCCATAGCTGGTGGGAGAAGAGATGGATTAATACTTTTTTCAAGTGTATTTGCATTTAAGTGAATGCAATGAATTTAACTGGAATTTGAACTTTGCTCTCTGATTTCTTGTTCTGAGCTGATATCCACCACCACACAATGCACATCGATGTCCACCACCCCACAATGCACATCGATATCCACCACCCCACAATGCACATTAATAAGCACAGATAGATGGTAGATTTGGGAAATGTTGATTTGATTTTCAGCAGCACATAGAGATACTTGATATTTATCCACCTGCCCACAAAGATTTGTTTAATGTGGGTATCTGTATTTATACATAGAGAACCCCCCCCCCCCAAAATTGTCTGGTCTATGTAACCATTGAAATTATCATTCATCAAACTTCTCTCTTTAGTTAGTCACTCAGTTGAGTGCCATATATGACACATGCTTTGGGTGATCATGTCTCGAAAGAGATATGACTGACTGGGCAGAAGATTATCCTGCAGTAGGTTGCGATAGATATAGAAAGGGAAAGTAAGTAAAGATTATAAGGATATGTATAAGTAACAGTTAATCCTAGACCTGAAGGGGTTAAGAATGTAGTGTTCAGGGAAGCATCTACTCAGGAGCCTTTTCTATGAAGCAGCAGCTCTTAAGAAGAAGCTGTCTAAATGGAACTTCCTTCTTACCAATGAAATACAAAGGGGCTAACTATTGTGTAGTTGTTAATGAGCTAGCTTTGTAGCAGGCTCATGACCTTTTGATGACAAACCTGTAAAGTAGACTATTTTTATTGCACCATGTTTCATTTTTACTGCTCATGGTCTTGTGCCAGACAAAGCTAAGGTTAATACCAATAAAATTTAATTCACAAACTATATTGAATATTTTAGTCTCTGAAATGTTTTATAAATGCTAAAAAGAAAATATATTTAACTTCAACTGATAGTCAGGCCTGTCACCAAGGGGAGGGCTCTGGTAGTCACCCTTCCTCACAAAATTTTTTGAACTAATTTTAATACAAAAATTTTTACTTTTCTCTCCTCTGACTCAAAAGCCATACCCCTTCTGCTTACTCAAACCACTTCTTCTGATAGCATTTATCTTTCCAAAACATTTTTAATTACTAAAAAGAATATATGTCTATATTTCTGAGATTAAAAATTTTTTGGCTGTTGTCCTCATTCATCTTTATTGTCATATTCCTGACTAAAAAGAATTGTGAGAAAATTCGAAATTTAAAATAAAATATAATGAAATGTTTAAATTTTTACAGTTTATGCAGGACAATATTTGATATTTGCAAAACTTTTCCTTAACAATGGATAAAAAACACAAGAAATAATCAAAAAGTACTTAAAATCTAAATACTTTGATCTGGTAAAACTGCCATGATAATCTGAGAGAATACTTTAAATTTAAATTTAAAAATTTAAAAATTTTTTTTTTTTAGATTTGGCAGGCAGCCATTTGGCTTTCTGCCTCTATTGGCTTTTCACCTTTTCCAATGACATAACTGATTTATTTTTGCCAAGGGCAGATAACCCCTACAGAGCTTTTATTCTGCCAATAGGAATAATTTTAACCATCAGTTAAAGTCATAAACACTCTTCTCATCCCCCTTCATAAAATATTTATTTTTGCTATTTTTTTTTTTTTGGTTTGGCTTGAGAGAACTCATTTATTAGGAAATACGACTGACAAAACCAGCAATTAAAAAAGTTTCAAATATCAAAAAAAGTTTTAAAAATATCATTTAGATAAAAATTTGCTGATATGTTACATTTTAAGATATATGACAGTTGTTCAAAGTACCATCCCTGGCAATGGAAGTGAACTGGTATTTATCTCCAATTTCCTATTGCCTATAAATCCAGGTCAACTGTCCATCAAGCTGTGACTGTGGCTTGCTGGAAAATGGTCACCCAGGGGAAACAAAGGTTCTCAAAGTCTCAGTGACCCATCACTGTTGTCACTATACATTTAATATGATATAAAAATGTATGTTTTAGCTTGTAATTCTATTTTTTGTTATATTGACTATAAAAATACAAGTGAGGTTTAGATTTCAATAAATATGAACATATGGCTGTATTATATTTCACCAAAATATTTCCAGTGTGTGCTTTTTTTCTTGTTCTTTTTATATCTTTCTGCATATTGTGATCAAATTTATTAAAAAAATGTTAGGTTTATTAAAGGATATCATGTGAGTAAAATTAGTTTGGTATTTGTAGTCTTATGACATTTTAATCCTAAAATTGCTCTCTATGAAATAATTACACATCTGCTTTTATTTTATTATACTACTAAAACATTTCTCAGCTAGTGATCAAAGATAATCTTAACAGATTTTTATTCACAATATTATGTTTGATTTTTATTCATTTTTCTATTTTGTTTACAAATCTGAGGTATTTTGTATTAACACATGCAAAATGTAGATAGAAAAGAAATGTAGAAACCATATTAATTCACCCAATCATGGTATAATTTAAAAAAGATTCTGCCTTAGAACATGAACAAAGATGGTGAAGAGGATATAAAAAAGGGATTGAGGAAATTAAATATATATATATATATAAATATATATATATATATATATATATATATATATATATATATATATATATATATATATATATAAAAGCAAGGGAGGTAATACAGTATGAAAGACATTCAGAAGATGGAAAGATGAAAGAAAAGGAAGTGAACATAAATGGAAGTAAAATTAACTGACAAAAAAATGTTAAAAAAGACAAGGTAAAGCAGATGAAGAAAAAGTGGATTGAAACAAAAACTTGGTTGAGGAAATAATGATTGAAGAATGGAAAAAATTCAAACAATAATGGAGGAGAAAGAAAGGATAACAAAAAATTGATTTCATTGAAAATGAATAATAATGGTTGCTATATATGAAATATAAAGCTGATGGTGGAAAACTGATAAGACTAATATTAAAGGAAATTCTCTCATTATTTTATTCACATATACTTTTTCTTTTAATTCTGTCACCATATCCCCTACAACAACTTCCTGCAAGCTCAACAACCACATCCTTCCAATTTTCTTTAGTATCCCCACCCTTAACCACTAACTTCTAACCCCTTTTCCTAACTATCACAGTGATATCCTTACCATCACCATTATCTGAGCCAACCAGTCTTCCCATCATCCCTGGTGGGCAAGCCATTTCACCCTTTACAAAAAAGTTTAATACTTTTATTTTGGAAGCAACACACCATTGTCAGTTTTGATAAACATCTTTTTGTAATAATGTGATGAGATTTCTAGGGCAGAAGACAAGGAAGAAAAAAATTTTAAAAAGGAGACAAAAACAAAAATAATGAAGCAAGTAAAATAAAAAGTAAAAAAAGAAACAGCTGTAGGAAGAATAGAAAAGGAGTAAATGAGAACAAAAAAGAAAGAAAGAAAGAAAGAAAGAAAGAAAGAAAGAAAAGTATCTCTGGTTATAGAAAAGTTGAAGATTGAACTGAAAAAGAGAAGAACTTTTCAAAAAGAAAGGAAGAATGAAAAAACAAGTGTAGAATAGAAAAAGAGAACAATAGAATAATGAGAGATGAAGAATAAAAACTGCAGAGGGGAAAGGATTTATTAGAAGGAAAGAATAAGAAAATGAGGAAAGAATGGATAGTTGGCAAAAGGAATGAAAAAAATATAGACAGATAAAGAAAAGATAAATGTCATAAGGAACGTGAAGAATAAAGTAATAAAATGAAGAAATATAAGAAAAAAGACTAGATAACAAAAGTTTAAAGGAGAGAATAAGAGGAATATAAAAGAAGTTGAGGTAAAAAGAAAAAAAAAGATAAAGAAAATCAAAGGAAGAAAATGAACAAAATGGGGATGGTGGCAGGATGATGAGGAGGAGAAGGAAAAAGATGGATCATGAAGAAAAAAAATAAAATAAGAATGGGTAGCCAAGAAAGAAAAAAAGAGAAACATGACAGCATGAGTGAGAGGGGTAGAAAGAAAGATAAGTGGACAAAAGAACATGGAATAAAAAATGGTTCAACTGAAAAAGTACAAAACTGAATCAGAAGAAGAAATGTTTGGAATGGTAAGAGACAAGGGAAATGATCTATTAATATCTTACATGCTACATTACATATTTCAGTAAATGTATTTTTCTCCTTTATCGAATTGTAGAAAACAGTAGACGATTAGACAGTATCCAACTCTTGCCCCAACTTACTTCTTTTTGCATCCTGAAGCTGGAATATTTTTTTTTAAAACGTTATAGGTTTAGAAATTCTGGTGTGAAAATTCAGGTTGAATTAAAGAAGGAATGGATGGTTGATGGACATGTACTTAGAAAAGAAGATTAAATGGTAAAAATTAAGGTAGGATGAAAGTAGGGAGAGGAGTAAAAATAGAAAGGAATTATTAAAAGTATTGGAAAAAAAATAGAAATGAAAAAAGAGAGGATGAAAAAAATAATAGGAGAAAATTAGACTGAAAAAATAGTGAAAGAAAGAATAAAAAAGAATGAAGGGGAAAAAATGATAAAGCATTCAAAGAAAAAAGAATAGGAAAATAACTAAAGGAAGAGAGAAAAAGAAAGGAAGAGATAAAAGAATTGCCAACAAGCATTCAAGATTATTTTTCTGAAAGGAATTTTTTTTATTTAAAAGATTTGGGATATACAACTTGGGTGAAAATGCTGAAGACTATATGTACATATGCAAACATAAAGGCTCTGATTTGTATTATCTAATGGGATATCTTGTTAGAAAATAATGCATAAAAAATATGGATAAAGACAAATAAAATTATTTTAAAATGAAAGATACTGTAAATTTCCAAGTAGCGATAATATCACTTATATAAAAACACAATAACGTTAAAGAAATGACATAAGTATTTGGAATAGAAAGAAGTCAAGGATTATTGTCTTTGTCTTTTTATGAAAAATGAAACAAAAAATTCAAATACCTGGAAAGTGTTTTGACATGGGATGGAAAGTGGGACATGGTGATCCAAAGATGCATTGGCATGGCCAAAGATGCATTTCAGAAGCTAACCAGTGTACTGAAAGATAGGAAAATCTCATTAGAAACAAAGAAAAGAGTGCTTGATTGCTATGTGATATCTGTTCATTCTATGCTGAATGATCTCATCAAAGATGAAGGAAAGACATGAGGCAGCAGAAATGTGGTTTTACATAAGGATGCTGAGGATACACTGGACGGAGCACCTGTGCAATGATGAGGTGTTGGAAAGGATGCAAGCAAGAAGAAAATTGATGCTTAACATCAGGAAGAGACACATGAGGTTTCTGGGACATGTAATGAGGAAAGAGGGCCTGAAGAATTTAATACTCACAGGACAGATAGAGTTAAAGAGAGACTGGGGAAAGCAATGTGAGATATATCTGATAGGCCTGAGCAAATGGATGGTGGAGCAAAGTTTAGGAGGGATAACAAGTGGAAAAATATTGAGCGTGACAAGAGACAGAGCCAAGTGGAAGTCCATGATTACCTACATCCTGAAGGGACAGGGCACACAAAGAAGAAGAATGTGCAATAATAGATAATCCTTCATTACACCTGCAGAAAATATGCACAAGACTCAATAGCACAATTACTTAAATGTTACCATCATTTATTGACAGTACAAACAGACTGAACAGACCAGTTGAATTCCTTGTTTTCACTTACGCACAAATACCATCTCTTCCCTCTAGTTATAGGTTAAATAACAGCACAGATTGGGTTCTATAGCCTTGGTTGGCAACCAGTTTACTGCAGAAAGCAATGGCAACCTACTGCGAGATAATCTTCTGCCCAGTCAGTCACGTTTCTTTCGAGACATGATAGCAGGTATCACGTATGGCACTTAACTGAATATTCTTCTGTGTGCAGTGTCACATCAGAACATTGGGATGCATGGCTTTAAATTTGCTGTCCTTCGTAGCTTTTACGGTATGTGCATGTGCATGTTTCAGTGTGCCCACGTTACTAACGAATGTGACTTGGTCTGTTTATAGCAGGTTTAATGGCAATGCCATAGAAAGATTCTTGAAGCCCATTCAGGACATCATCTTTTGGACAGACTGGCAACAGACATGATAGCATGTATCACGTATGGCACTTAACTGAATATTCTTCTGTGTGCCGTGTCACATCAAAACATTGCAGTGCATGGCTTTAAATTTGCTGTCCTTCGTAGCTTTTACGGTGTGTGCATGTGCATGTTTCAGTGTGCCCACATTACTAACAAATGTGACTTGGTCTGTTTATAGCAGGTTTAACGGCAATACCATAGAAAAATTCTTGAAGCCCATTTAGTGCATCATCTTTTGGACAGACTGGCAACAAAGTCTCACAGTTAGATCAACCAAATGCAGGTGAAAATTCTATCCGAGCAGCTTAATTTCTCGTGCTTTCTGCCTGTGGAACTCCCTTCCATATACTTGCTTTCCTGATAATAATAATAATAATAGGATGGATTGGCTTCTATTGCCTTGGCTGGCAACCAGTCTACCACAGAAAGCAATGGCAACCTATTGCAAGATAATCTTCTGCCCAGTCAGTCATGTCTCTTTTGAGACATGATTGCCCAAAGCATGTATCACATATGGCACTTAACTGAGTGACTGACAAACAGATTAGCAAATTAATAAATGTGACACCACATGACATTAAGTGTTGATGCAAATATATTCTAGAATATTAGATGAATAAAAACATGTCCTGAATATCAAACCCCTGAGAAATTAAAAAAAAATGTTTGGTGTTTTGTTCTTCAAAACAAAATTAAGAAAACAACTGAAAAAACAATTAATGAAACAATTGAAAAAAAGGTAATCAGAATATTGTTGAACAATTCGGAAACTCTTCTGAAATATCTTTTAAGTTGATCAAAAAATTAAAAGGATAATGTTAAAAAATATACTTTGAAAAAAATATAAAAATTAAGATAATAATGGGACAAAATTTGAGGAAATATCATTTAATCTGTTTCCAGTATTTTTATTTTTCCTTTTTTTGTTTGTCTTTTTTTTTTTTTAATTTCATTCATTCCATGCAGACTGCTTAGAATTAGGTTGTTATTACTGTGTTTAACTCTTCGAAAATCCTTAATTATTGATTGAAAACTGTTTTCTCTTTCTCTTTTTTTTTTAGGCTGTTTACTTACGTTCATCGGTTAGCTTGAAGATAACAGAAACTGACAAACAAATCTGATTAAATAACAATGTTTTTCTCCAAAGAAATGAACATAGATATTGTAAGCCTCTTTAAGCAGTTCAATTTCTTCACTGCTCTACTTATAGTTTTGTATGTGTCTCTGTTTCATTTATATATTATGTGAGAAAAAGCAATCATGTATACATATATACACACATCTTATGTTTGAGTAGATATCCTTCTGTTTTTTAAAACACTGAAATTAATGTATAGTGGTTTAGTGATTGAGAGTCGTAGTAATGAAAGTGTACTTCCCAACAGGAATCAAACTTGTATTTCTTCTTTCAACAGGGAAACCACATTTAAGTTAAGTATGCCTTACCTTTAGTCCAAGGGAAGACATTTATTTTAAAAGTTTCTGGTCTGATAAAGAAAGCTCTTTAAAAATGAGAGAAACAATATATATATATATATATATATATATATACGAGAAAAAATCGCAAGATCGCCAAGACCTACCGCGGTTTTGCACAACGGCTCGTCAGGGTGAAGTACTGTATGTATTGTTGGTGCTCCGCAGTTTTCTTTTTTTTTCCCTCATTGTCCAAAGCTTTATAGCGGCGGACGATAACGGAGTTAGATTCTGCCGGTTATTCGTGGTCCTAAAAAATTACTTGTGTAAGATTTTAAGATTTGGATACGTACAGAGTCGATTTTATTATTATTAATATATATATATATATATATATATATATATATATATATTTTTTTTTTTTAATCATATCACCCCAAGCAAGGCAGGACTGGCACTAGTGTGCAGGGAGTTACACAGACAGAGAGAGAAAAATAAGAAAAGAGTACAGGGAGTTTTGAAGAAAGGGTAAAAGATAAATGGATACCAGGCAAATAGAAGAAGACAACTGATATTGGATTAAAAATTTTGGGTGGTTGTAGCTGTCAGGAAAGCAAGTAAACAGTAAGAAGTTCCAAAAGTATAAAGTACAAGGAAAGAAACAATTAGAGTAGAAGAGGTGGTTACATTTAATTATTTCAGTGGTAAAAAGTTGGGACCTAGATGCCAATCTAGTGGCAGACTTGTATAGATTTTGGTAAGTGGGTTGGTGCGAGGACATTTCAACATCCTGTTATAAGATGCCTTATGGCAACTATAGGTGAATCAATTATTCCATAAAAATTATAAATGGTGAAAGAAATTTCTTTTTTACGAATGAAACTTTGAAACAGATATCTATTAAACTTATTGTAGTGTAACAGATGAATACAATACTGAATGACAATGGTTCCTGGAATTTAAGCTTTTCAAGTCTAAGCTCAACATTATTAATCCTATATTTCCTCATGATCTGCATTTACTTCATCCTGTTATATCCATGCAACAACCTCACTCAGTAACTCCCTACATTGGATGGCTCTTGAGTCTTGTATAGGCTGAACATTAAGTTAAAAATAAAAGAAAACATCTCATGAGGACTGGACTCATAATAATAAATAAGGAAATTATCTTTAAGAATAATCTGTTAAGTATAACTCTCTGATGTGCACCTCATTCTAGTGTAATGGTTAACAAACTTGTCACACAAATCATCTATGGTAAGTCTTCATTGCATATATTGAGCTATCTAGAGAAGAAAATTTTAAAAACAGTTACAACTTCTGCAATTTATGCATTACTCTTCAGCAATAAATTGAGTTCTTTCACACTAAAATTTCCCTTCTCTGATTCCATGCGTCTATGGCATAGAGAGAAGTGACTCTGACTGACACTAAATCAGTCAAGTTCCTGGCCAGAAGCAAGTGGATTTCTAGCCAAACTGATGAGCTGTGATATAGTGAAACAGGCTTGTATGTGGATTGTGGATGACTAATATATATATATATCTAAGAACATCACTTTCATTTATTAGATATTGAATTGTATCATTTCAGGATCTCAATAGCTTGCCTGACTTTTCTATCAACCTGATAAATATTTATGAAAGTTCTTAAACATTAAAAATTTTGAAAAGCCAATAACATTTTTGAACTTGTTTTGAAAAATTTATTACAAAATAAAATCTTTGCATTTGCCTTGATAAAGTCCCTCAAAAGATTCAATGCATTCGCTAAAATAAGTCTTTTTTTGTCTTTATACACACACACACACACACACACACACACACACACACACACACACACACACACACACACACATATATATGGATATTTTGGCAACATATCTTCATTAAAGCATGTTTGTTTGCTAAAGACCAACATTTAAGTGTAATTTAGACGATTGTATCACTGGCAAAAAAGTAAATATATATGTTGGTCATACAACATCATTGACGAGACTTACACTACATATGTCTGTTTGTTTGTTTGTTTTTGAGGCTTAACGACCTATCAATCCTTATGGGATCATTTTAAGGTCATAACCAGTGATTTTGGGTAAGGTTATTTTATTTTTACAACGTTTTTCTTTTCACAATTCATTGGGATTTGTTTTTTAAGAGTCCTACCCTTGTTATTTAACCCATAACTGGAGGGAATGGACGGATTAATACCTTTCCCAAGGGTACCAGTGCTTAAGTAAATGCAGGGTATTCAACTGGAATTCGAACTTGGCTCACCGATTTCTCTTTCCGAGCCAATATCCACTGCACCACAACGCACATCCGTCACTATACGCTTACAGCACCTGGTATTCCCAAGCGGTCACCCATCTACGTACTGACCAGGCTCAACGTTGCTTAACTTCGGTGATCGAGCGAGAACCGGTGTATTCAACGTGATAGGCCGCAAGCCACTACATATGTCAGATTCAAGTTTGATTGTGCAACATTTAAAGGAACATTCCTGTCCACATTCATGAGTGAGAGAAATATTAATCAAAATTTTAATTCTCCACCATAAAAATAAGAACAAAAACTTCTAATTCTCAAAACCCTCTACATAAAAGTTTTTACAACCTTCACTATATAAAATTACGTATGAGTATAGCACAGTGGCTTATCTTTTCAGATGGAAGCAATTTTTGAGGCAAATTACAACCTCAGTTTGTTAATGAGTGATGAAGCACATATTCATCTCAGTGGCATGGTGAATCAACAGAATTGTTATTATTGAGCTCTTAAAAATACAGGAGAACTACACGAAAGACCACTGTACAGCCCAAAAGTGACGGTCTGGAAAAGTTGGTATCATAAGTCCTTACTTTTTTGAAGACCATAATGGAAATGTTGTTATTGTGACCTCAGAGTGTTATAAAGATGATAAACAATTTCTTTGTGCCTGCATTACAATGAAAATGTATTCCCACCTGACATGTGTAATTTCAGTAGGATGAAGCAACAACCCACACAGCCAGGGCATCAATGAGTGTTCTTTGCCCTCTTTTCAGTGACCACCTCATTTCCAGATTTGCTGACATTCTTTGGACACTTCAGTCCCCTGATTTGTGCAATTATTTCTTATGGGGAAACCTCAAGGCATGTGTGTGTGAGCATAAGCCCCATCTATTGGACAATTTGAAGGAAGCTATTTACATACATAGAAGTCACCCAAATCAACAGAGCAATGCTGGAAAGAATGGAGGATAACTTCCAAGAATGCCTTCCAAATAACATCAATGAAAATGGACACCACATAATGGATGTTGTTTTCCACGCTAAATTTAATGAATTTATTGAGGGTCTTAAATTGGACAATTTTGGATGAGAGTTTGATTTAAATTTTAATAATCACACATACAGGGATTAAAATGATGACTGTGACTGGAATGAAAGTCAAAAAACAAAGAAAAGCACAACTTTGGTTCCTGGGTCAGATCAAAAGTCCGCCTTGGTTTTCAAGCTGAAATAAAATTTAGAATATTTAAAAATTTAGATATATTCTTTGTTGGTCGATTTGACATATCAACACTTTGTGGGTCATTAGAAGTTGAAACATTTTGAATTATAAGGATGTTTTTTTATTTTTTGGCAAGTGAATTTTGTACTAATTTTTTGAGAATAACAATGATTTTTCTAAATACAGGTTTTACTATTTAAATCACAGCTGGGGTAGGGAGAAGATGGATGTATACCTTTCTCAAGAGTATTTGCATGTACATGAATGTAACAAATTTGACTGGAATTTGAACTCTGACTGGAATGTGTCACAACATGTGGAAATGAATGATTTTGTGAATTTTTTTAGAAACGTCCATCCTCCCTGTCACATTTTGTATATATATTAAATAAGTTAGACTGTATGTCCAAATGGCTACTGAAAAAAAAGAAAATAATAATTTAAAATAATTGATAGAGAACGCCACTGGAAACTACGTAAACTTAAGGAATCGGTGCATATGCTAGGCCACAAAAATCTCCTAAGTTGACAAAACATAAAAATGAATACAATATCGGAACCAATAATACAGAATGCTAGAGAAAATCATTAGTGTCAAAAATTGCAATATGAGCTTTGGTAAAAATACTAGAGAAATTAACATTAAAAATTGCGATATGAGCTCTGGTAAAAAATGGTTACTGAGATATTAGTTTCATAAGTCCCAAAAATTTATGCACTGATGTCTTCAAGGACATATGGCCCATTGGATAGAGATGTTGGTTAGTTCCAGTGAGTTGTGGTTTCAATACCAGGCTACAGCAGTGGTGAACAAGTTAAGGTAAATGGAGATGAGTACATGAAATATGAAAATACATAAAATAACTACATGACTACCAGAAGTAGTATCCCACATGGAATGAGAATGATATACTCCAGTTAGCATAATAAAGTGTTCGGTTTGAAATTCCTAGCACCTGAAGAAGGCTGGAGTGTACAACAGCTGAAATGTCGCAATAATGGCAATAAAAATGCAGACAATCATCTGAACACTGTAAATTTCATTCTCACATCTTCAGCCTTTTTCCTCAGAACATAATTAAAATCTCCTCTTCTACACATATATAATTCTATCAATAGAAACATTACTTTAGTCCAACAAAGTCTTTCTAAAGATCTAGGATCTAGTTCTTTTGAATATACTTTTAGACAGTATGAAATCTGCTTAGCATTACTCTGATATATATAAATCTATGTCATATATGCATATATTTCTTTATAAGAACTCTCTACATTGGGTGGCTCTTGGGTTTTGTATAGGGTGAACATTTAGTAAAAAAGAAGAGGTCTCGAATGAGAACTGAGGCCATAATACAATATGAACAAATCATTTCCAAGAGTAATCTGCTAACTACTACTCTATGGTGGGCACATCATTTTAGTGTAATGGTTAACAAACTTGTATTTTTTATCAGTAGATGTTGTATTTATTGGTGTTTGAGTGGATATTTCTTCTTTTTTTTTTTGTAAGTGTAACTGATGTCTACTGGTCTAAAGAAATAAAATACTTAATGAATAATAAACATTATTTTAAATGCAATAATAAATTTAAATGTAGTACTAGATTGACAGTTAGGTCTTATCATTTTATTCTGAAATTGCTAGATATAGCCATAATCTTTGTGCTGACAGTTTCTTCCCTCATGCCTCTCACTTATGGAACTCTCTTCAAGCTTGCTTTCCAGTCAACTCAGTCAGTTAAGTGCCATGTCTCTTTCGAGACATGACTGACTGGGCAGAAGATTATTCTGCAGTAGGTTGGCATTGCTTTCTGTGGTAGACTGGTTGTTGACCCAATCTGTCCTGTTATTTAACCCATAACTGGAGGGAAGAGACAGATTAATACTTTTCCAATGGTATTTGTGTATAAGTGAATGCAGGGAATCCAATTGGAATTCGAACTCGGCTCTCCAATTTGTTGTTCCGAGTCAATATCCACTGCACCACAACACACATCCTCCTGTCAACTACATTATTCAAAAAATAATTTTAATTGTCATCTTCTGTCTCCTTGAATCTTATTTTTATTGTCTTCTCTTCTCCTGAATAATATTTTTCTGATATTCTTTCTTTCTCAGTAATCTTTTGTATCTTAGTAGCTTTTTTTTTTTATTAATCATATCACCCCGAGCAAGGCGGTAACACCACTGATGAGCAGGGGGCTATGTAAGAGTGAAAAGATTGGAAAAGAGAAAGCCAGAAACTACATCCTAAACAGGAAACAAGGGATGAGCCTCTTCACCTGTTCAGTAGACATGGGTGGAGTGTAAACCGGGTGATAGTTTAGTCTATCTACTCCAATTGAGAGAAAAAAAAAAAAGAAAAGAGTGAAAAGATTAGAAAAGAGAAAGCTGGAAACCACATCCTAAACAGGAAACAAGGGATGAGCCTCTACACCTGTTCAATAGATATGGGTGGAGTGTAAACCGGGCGATAGTTTAGTCTATCTACTCCAATTGAAAAAAAAAAAAAGTGACCTGCTAGGTTTTAACTTAGTTAAAGTCCACTTAAAGGAATTTCTGCTAAAAACAAAACCTTGCTTGAGTTGAAATGATGAAAAAAAAAATGTACTTTTTAGTAGGGATTGAAACTATGTTAACCTTATATTGGGGAACCACTTTCAAGCTAGATGTGCTCTACAAGAAACGATTTAACAACAATAACGATAGATAAATACCTGTTAATTCTGAGAACTTACATATACTCACACACAACTTACATATACTCACACACACGCACACACACACCCACACACACACACACACACACACACATGTACACACACACACACACACACACACACACACACACACACACACACATATATATATGTATATATGATACAAAAAAGGTTAAGGTGAATATATTGTCAAGTTCCCCAGTATTTTGTATGCTAGACATTTAATGCATCTCCTGGGTCACCCTAAACAAAAATAAAGAACCTCATTTTTCTATCAGTGTTTCTTTATTTCAGAAATCTATTTAACTTCTCTCACACACACACCGACACACACACAAAGACACACAAGGTGCTCCAAAAGTAATGCTTCCTTGTTCATTGTGCTTGTCCACAGTGTCTGAGGTGAAAGTTAGTGGTATGATGTTGAACCTTCTTACTAGTAACCCAATTTATTTTTTGGCTTTGTTACAGATAACAATCTGGCCAAATTGCACCCGCTGAGAAAATGCCTACACAATTGAAGTGTCCCATTGAATTCTTTAATTTCTTCTTAAATGGCCTTGTCAGATCATGACTTTCATATGAATGTTACACATGATGCCAAACTTGTTTCAAAATATCTAAACTGTCATCTGTATGCAATCATTTCTTCAAATCGATGGTTAAAAATGGCTTTCAGCGAATGAATAACATAAGTCTCAGTAAAAACCATCTTTCATAAAATCTCATGGACTGATGCTACAGAATCACAAAGGACACTACCAAATAACAAAAACTATATTATTTAAGGTCTTTTAACAGCAACAATAATTAAAATGGTTAGTACATATAACTCAAAGAAAGTAAGATGGCATAATCAAGATGGTGACATTCCACATGACCTCAAACATGTGTTGCTGATCCTCTGTAAACTCCTCTGTAGAATATAGGGTCACAGCTTAACCATGCTAGGTGCTATCACCCTGTAGACTCCTCGTATTTTAAGGGGTGGAGTTGCTATCTCTATACCCAAATAGTTTTGAATTCTGAGTTGTTCTTCTAGAATGGAGCAATGATAGCATCTACCCTGTGTCCTTCATAAAAATTTCAGATATGGAATTAGTAAAATAGTAGAATTAGTAAATACTAAACATTTGAAAGACATCAGTATATGAATCAGATATAACAAATTTAGTATAAAATATGAGGAAATCGATGAGAGAATAGGCTGTTCTGGAGGTAGTTTCACTCAACGCCACATATTCTTCTGAAACTAAAACACTAATCCAAAACCTCAAAACATGTTCTTAAATAGCCTTGTCAGATTAAGACTTTCATATGGTTGCCATGCATAGTGCCAAGCTTGTTCAGAAATATCTAAACTGATGATTGTATGCAACCACTGTCTCATATAATTTATTAAAAATGGTTTTCAGTGAGTGAGGCATATAGGTCTCAGTGAAGACCATCCTTCTTTGAACTTGTGGCAGTCAACAAAATCGCAAACAAGGAACTCAAGCAGATAAAAGAAAATACATTACTTCCAAAAGCTGGCAACAACTGAAATGTATAGAAAAATTTAACTCAATGAAAGAATAATAACATAATCAAGATGTAGGCATTCCACACTTATTTCAAACAAAATGTTATAAAGAAAATCCTCATTAAACATAGATTAGGTTGCAAAAGATTAAACATAGATTAGGTTGCAAAAGAGATAGTCTTGTTTAACACTGTAAACTGCTTCAAAGCATTAACCTGGAAACAAGAGACATGTTTGTAAATAACATAATCAGATCAAGACTTTCATGTGTACCAGATAATTGAAACCACATCACTTGAGGACTTTCAACAATGGCAACAGCTGCAAAAGATATCACACATAATTCAAGAAGGTAACATTCTACACTACTTTGAATAAAAAGAAGGAAACCCCCATCAATAATGGAAAGAGTGATAACAGCTACTGGACTTGAGAAGAGAAAATAATGACATAATCAAGATGCTGACATTCCACACCACTTCAAATAAAAGGTTAGGAAGGAAACTCTTATCAATACTAGAAAGAGTGATAACAGCTACTGGACTTGAGAAACCTATTTTCTGGAAAAATTGTTTTAAGAGAAAGAATTAATAAATTTCTGTGGTAAACAGTACTGGCTGTTTTGTCAATGAATGCCAAATGTTTATTGATAAGAAAATGAATAATATTGCTATTACTGTTAATATCAATATTGGAAAAAAGATCATAGGCACTGGGCTAATTTCCTAAATAATGTCTTTAATAGAAAGATTTTCAAATTTGAACTGATAGCAGCATAGGCTGATCGGTCAGTAAATGCTGAATGTTTCTTTATAAGGAAATGCCTTATATTTTCCTTAACATTACCATACAGATAAATTGATACTTGCTGATTTCTTATGGAGATGAAACTATGGATGTAAGCACATTTGGTAGATAAGGTGTTTTAGTAGAGGAAAAAGTGATATGTTACAAGTTTCACACCAGGTGGTCATGCACAATTGTCAAATCCAAAAATGATCATCAGTGAAGGAAATGCATAGTTTTTGGTAGTGTCTAAGCAGAAAAAATAATGTTTAGTAACTGAAAACTTACTCTATCCAGTATTGTTATTGTATCGGCTGTAACTTCTATGGAAATAAATAAGAGGCATTACTATAATTGTTTGTTGTTGCTTGGAAATTTTTCATGTAAACAAAAGCAGTTTGTCATTATGGTTTGTCCTTGTTTAAATATACAATGTAATTGACATTTTTGAAAATGGCTTATATAAACTGAAAGCTTAGATTAGATTATTAAAAAAATTATGTATCAATATTGTAATTTTCTTTCTTTCTTTAATGATAATGCTATTAAGCTTATCAGAGAATATGAAAAAAATTTATATAAAATAAATAGACAAAACTTGTCTATATTATTTAATGAAACATGCATTAATATATATATATATATATATATATATATATATATATATATATATATATATATATATAACGGTCATGTCACGTTGGATACACCGGTTCCCGCTCGATCACCGAAGTTAAGCAACGTTGAGCCTGGTCAGTACTTAGGTGGGTGACCACTTGAGAATACCAGGTGCTGTTAGCACTCACGGATGTGCGTTGGGGTGCGGTGGATGTCGGCTTGGAGGCGGAAATCGGTGAGCCGAGTTCCAATTTCAGTCGACCACGCTGCATTCACTTGCGCACTGGTACCCTTGGGAAAGGTATTAATCCGTTCGTTCCCTCCAATTATGGGTTAAATAATTGAGGTCTGCTGTTCGTGCGATTTGTGGCAGTCATCTGCACCAATTGTTTGTTATCAGCAGTTCCAAGAAGTGTGGATGGTACTACACAATGCCTTCACCACTATAAACAAATCTCTGTGTGGTTGTCTTGCTGGAAAAAGGTTGGACCCTCATACGTTGAACGCGACGGGAGAATCCATTATATATATATATAATGTATAATTAGGTAGCAACCTTTCTTTCTAATATATTTCATTAAATACAGTGGACAAGAAAGATTTCATTCAATTTTTAAGTTTTTTAGCATCCTAACATTTTTCTGTTTTGTTGGTGTTAAGGAATATTAAAACTGTTTATACTTTTTAGTAGATAGACTAAACTATTGCCCAGTTCACACTCCACCCACATCTATTAAACAGGTGAAGAGGCTCATCCCTTGTTTCCTGTTTAGGATGCGGTTTCCAGTTTTATCTTTTCCAATCTCTTCACTCTTATGTAGCCCCCTGCACATCAGTGGCATTACTGCCTTGCTCGGGGTGATATGATTAAAAAAAAAAAAAATAAGCACTTTCGGCCACTTCTATAGCCATTTTCAAGGGTGTTTATGTCTCCACTGTTGTTATTTTTCTTGATGTTTTGACTGTTAAATTACAATTTATTTTATTTTGTTTTTGAAAAAGGAGTGTTCAATCCAAGCTATCATGTGTCTTGTGTGACTGGAAGTTGTGTGAGCATCATTTTGTTTTAAAAAAAATATAAATAATCTATTTCCACTATTAAATAATGTAAGGTTGATGGTAGGAGAGAAATGTTTAATATATGATGCCTCTCGAATAGCAAGATGCTTCTGATATTGGGACTTATATAGAATTCTTGTGTTTTTAATCAGAATTTTTCATAAGTGTTCTAGTAAGTTATGTGTTAATAAATGTTTTTATATGTTACTTTAGTTTTATAAGTAATTAATTTGTGACAGGAAACACAGTCTTGTACTGGACATTGAGATTCATACACTAGTTTACATTTGACAGGGTTATTTTGATTAGTGACAACAATATTTGCAACCTTCCATTTTCTGTTATCTATTATAAATTTGACATGTTTTTTTAAGAATTATGGCAGAAATATGGCATTTAATAGTTTTTTGTATTGCAAATTATTGCACATCTGGTTACCATAAAATATGTTAATATTTTTGGTGTGGTATTTTTATTACTGCTGTTGTGTATTTTTTGTAAGAATAATTTTATTTTATCAATGATGTAGTTGGGAAAATTATTGTTATTTTAATGTTTATTTTATATGTTTTATTTCAATCAAAAATATTCTTTGGGAAGAGGGAATTTTGACGTGCTCTGTTTAACTTCATTTATATTTTTACATATTTTATTTCATATAAATATATATATATATATATATATATATATATATATAAGGGAGTGCAAAAAAGTTCTTAATCTGACTCACTTCCCAAAATCAGGTTAAATGTCTAAAAATCAGAACTTTTGAGAGAAGGGTTTCGGAGCTGGGCTGAGAACTTTTCAGCATCTATTCATCTTTCTGTTGGTCATTTGATTTACGTACTTTGGTATTAATGATATAAAGAATTGTCAACATTTTGTATTAGTTGTTAAATGTTCAAAGTTGAACCAGACATTAAAAGTGTAGGGGAGTTCAATCAGATGTTAAAAGTGAAGGAGGGAGGCTCAATCAGATATTAAATTTTAAAATTACTGATCCTATATTTTTTATTTAACTCTTTCATGAAATGAACATTTTTAGATCTATTAACTGACTATAAATAATGGAATGACAAAATCAGGGAACCGAGTTCAAATTCGAAATGACAAATCAGGGAACCGAGTTCAAATTCCAGTTGAATTCCTTGCATTCACTTACATACAAATACCCTTGAAAAAGATATTAATCCATCTGCTCTGATGAACTTAAATCACTGGTGCCCCCTAGGTGTGATTTTGCACCTAGATACTAGACTGGCAACTAGGTCCCACCCTTTTACAGTGAAACCAATGAAATGTAACCACAATTTCTACTCCAACAGCTTCTTTTCTCGCACTTCCCGCCTGTGGAATTCCCTTCCTCATGCTTGCTTTCCTGATGGCTATAACCTCCAGGAGTTTAAATGTAAGGTCAGTAGACACCTCCTAACACACTAACCCTCCCATTCTCTCCAACTCTCCCCCTATGTACATCCTAACTCGTCTATCACCCTGTGTAACCCCCTGTGCTATAGTGGCAGTGGAATGCCTTGCTTGGGGTGACATGATTAAAAAAAAAAAAAAAATCTCTTCCCTCCAGTTATGGGTTAAATGATAGGACAGATTGGGTTCTATAGCTTTGGCTGGCAACCAGTCTACTGCAGAAAGCAATGGCAACCTACTGTGGGATAATCTTCTGCCCAGTCAGTCATGTCTCTTTCAAGACATGATCGCCCAAAGCATGTATCACATATGGCACTTAATTGACTGACTGAACTGACTATAATAATTTATTTTTATTTTAAACCATGAATTGCCAGCCAGGAGTTATCTCAGGCTTGGCATTTTCTGATATATTTTCATCTATGGGCACCCACAGTGAGTTTATTTGCAGTGATGCTTTTAGTGTGAAAACAATGTTATGACTTCATATGAAGCTATAAATCAAGTCATAAAAATCTGATATTGTGTAAATTAGCCATTATAAAGTTTCCGTTTGAAGTCAGATTTTGTAATTGACCTCACCTATGGCAATCAACTTGTTGAATACACAATTTCTTTTCACTTTTATTTATTTTCTGGAATGAAACCTAAGAACTTTTTGTGCATATAAAACTTATAAAAGGTCATGTTTCAAGATTAAAAAAAATGACATTTTTTGATTTATTTTGAAAGTTAATGACAATAATGATTTCAGACAAAATGGTACAGCTCATCTTAATAGTTTTTTCATAGACTGAGGTCAAGATATCAAACTGAGCCTTATGTTTAATTCTGTTTCAGCTAAAAGTACAGAGCTTAATCCTCACCAACCCTTTCCCTGTATTACTGTGAATATATATATATATATATATATATATATATATATTTGTAAATAATTTGTTGGTTGTACAAAAACATATAAAGGCAAGAAATAAAGTAAATTTGATACTTACAGGCATTTTCTACAGATGGAAAATAAAAAATAATAAACACGAAAATGACTGACTGGTTTCCATCCCAAGCTTCATCAGGGTCAACTGGAAATTTAATTTATCCTTTTTAAAATACTTAAAAATGAAGATGAATAGATAAGGAAAGTGGGGAAAAAAGTGGGAGGGGAAGCACTAGATAGTAATAATGTGCAGTCCAAGCAGGCAATCTCTTTGTTTACAGAGAGATGGCATCTTAAACCTAATATACAATGATTCCAATGCCAGCAAGTGAACCAGAAAACACAGAGAACTGGTTCACACTGAAGTCAGCCACACAATTTCTGCTATTTATAAGGTGTTCAGTAATTGCTGACCTGAAAATGTTAACCAGTTGACGAGTATCCTGTTTAAAAATCCGTAATGGTACATGTTGCCTAATTCTGCAATTTAAATGTTGCAACGTCCTTCCTATGTAGTCATTACCACAACTACAAATAAACTTATAGATAATAGATGAAATATGATGAGGAGGAAGTAAGTCTTTTGCATCGATGGAAAAGCAGAATGAGTACCGAAACGAACTCTAATTTGAGCAGAGAAATAACAAGAAAGAACTGCTGTAGAAATCCACCTAGTCAAGAGCTCACCACAAAAACCAATATAAGGAAGCCTTAAATAAACTGGGTTCCTTTATATATATGTAAATATATAAAGGAATAGGTTTCAGGAAGACGGAAAATGACGATTGATGTAGCATTTCAATTTTTGAAGATATACTTACAGAATTATAAAGATTCGATGCAATTATTTATCTATGTAATCTAAACTTATTTATAAATGGAACTTATCAGTGTGTGTCTGTGTGTGTGTGTATCCATTACCTATAGACTCTGAAATGGCTGAACCAATTTTCTTGAAAATTTACACAGTTGTACTATTAGCTAGGTTTTGTGTCAAGGTACCCTCGATAAATATCGAAAATCGATAATCAAAAAAATTGGGTTATCGAAGGTGTGGCTTGATTTTAATAAAATTTGATACACTCATAGAAAAAGACATAAGAAATGATATTCAGAAGTTTCAAGGTTGCAGTTCTTACAATAGTGCAGAAAATTGATAATATATATATATATATATATATATATATATATAAAAGGCAAGATGTTTGTGTGTGTGTCTGTTTATCTGCCTGTATGTCTGTATTTTTCTCAGCCCTTTTATTTTAGTTTTTGCTTCAGGTTTGGCTCTAAGTAGGTATAATTGTAGTTCTTAGTCTCAGCCATGATACCATTTACTCAGATGACTTATTTAGCCTTCAAAATTCAGTTTACGATGAAAAACTTATTTGATATCCATACCAGGAAATCAAAATTTGACTTACATCCATTCATTTTTCTTTGAGTCTACGGTTTTGCTTTAACTGGAAACAACTATTGCTTTTTAGTCTTTCCTGCCAATGTCCAAAGAGCCTGAGCTCCAGGACCATGGAATAGTTTTAAAGCTTTCATTATACCCGAGCAATGCCAGGCTATACTGCTAGTAGATCATATATGTGTGAAATTTCCTAACATTTTGTTGTAATAAAGCAAATGGATATATGAAATGACTAATAAACCATGCCCTGATTTGAACACCTGACCTGGAGATAACTGTGCAAATGAAATTTTTTCTTCTTCAGCTATGGACCATCTCCCTTCAGGATGTTGTCTATTGTGGCTCTCTGCAATTTCTTGATTTTGATTATTGTTATCCATCCATTTACTCAAGCTCACTAGGTAGATTCTTTTTCTCTGTTCCTTCAGCCTTCAGTATGTCCTAGGGTTGCCAAAACCCTAAAATGAAAGTGTTGGATGGTGGGGCTGGAGTATCCTAATCAGGGAATCATAGAACCTCTGGACAGATTTCAAACCATGCGGTCCACAGATCAACAAAGCAGAATTAAATCAGTTAGGCTTTTTTTTTTTGCAATAGGAATTCATATGAAAATTTATATGACAGTTCTCAAAATGTGTGATGAAAATGTGTCCTGCATCAGTTAATGTGGGACAAGTCCTTCAGCATCAAAATATGGGACAATTTTGCATTTATCAGGACAGTTCAATAAAGTTTCTGTAATTTAATTGATTTCTAATCTGGCAACTCAACTTCAGTCACTTTCACACTGACATAAGATGGCTTCCCTCTGTCTTTTCTACAAATATTTTCATGCAAACTGCTTTGATGAGCTTTTTTTCCTGGTGCCCTAACTACATGAATTTGAGTGCGCTACTAGATTGGCAAATAAGTGTCGCCATTTTACTGATCAACGAGCTAGATGAAAGTGTTGCTTCTATTCTAATAGTCTCTTTTCTTGACCATGGCACACTCTACCAATTTTTTGCTTCCCTGTCATTTTAAATCTTCAGAATTTTAGATGCAACATCAATCATTATCATCTGTCTTCCTGAAACCTGTTCCTTTATTGTCCTTTGTTCACTTCTCTTCACTAAAGTCTTTTTGTTCTCTTTCACTCCATGTTGTCCTGGGTATGGCATTAAACTACATTCAGCAGCAAGACCCAGGATGGTAAGATTTGTTAGGGTCCCAGCCATGGGAAAATAGTGAATCCCCAAACAAAAACATAACACTGTGAAAATATAAAAATACATTTTTATAGTAAAAATACCAGCAATACATTTCTGTATAAAAAAAATTATCACAATACATATTCATTGCAAAATTATCAACATTAGATTTATTTGTAGCTGAAGGCATACAGTTGTATTTAAAATATATTTAGTTGAAGCCATGAAATTGTTCAAAATATTTAGATTTTGGCATTAAATAACCCATAGAGATGTTGATATGCCACTAAAAAACAACCAAATTAACTCCTTGTAATCCCCTGCATCTCAGTGACATTATCTTCTTGTTTGGGGTGAAATGATTAAAAAAATTGTTGGCAACCCTAAGTGACATATCCACCACACCAGCACCAGGGATTTAACAATTAAAATCTCTTAATGACTGATTGGGTTAATTGTTTAAATTTATTGTTTATTTAATGTTTATTGGATGTGCATTGTGGTGCATTGGATATCGGCTTGGAATGAGAAATTGGAGAACTGAGTTCGAATTCCAGTTGAATCCATTCTATTCACTTACACGCAAATACCCTTGGGAAAGGTATTAATCTGTCTATTCCTTTCAGTTATGGGTTAAATAACAGGACAGATTGGGTTCTGTAGCCTTGGTCGACAACCAGTCTACCGCAGAAAGCAATGGCAACCTACTGCAGGATAATCTTCTGCCCAGTCAGTCATGTCTTTTTCAAGACATGATCGCCCAAGCGTGTATCATGTATGGCACTTAACTGACTGAATGTTTATTGTCTGGGAAGCTTGAAAAGATGAAGAAGTTTAGCCAGAAAGTATAAACAAATGAATTATACACAAAGTTTTATACAATATTAGAAAATGTAGACATAATATATTTCAAATATGTATTAAGTGCTTATGTATACACTTACTTGTAATGTTATAGTGCTTAATTTCAGTTAACAGTAAAAATAAACCTTGATTTTTAGAGAAATACGCATGTCCATATTCATGTTTGTGTGTACATAGCCTGCATATTTAAATTATCTGAAATGCATATGTGCGTATGTGTACATGATTGCATTGATGTTTTTCGTATTGAACCTTTTGGGGCTTATTTCCTGTTTACGATCAAATCTCAGTCTTTTTCAGTAGGAACGGCAGAATACACTTTGTTTTGGAATGGAAGACAGAAGCTAGATTATAATAAGAAATGTTCCTCTACCTCCCCCCACTCATAAAAATGATAAAAAGAGCTAAAAAAAACAAAAATAGAAAGAATAGAAACCTGAAGATGATAAAAACAATTTGATTGAGCTCATTTGAAGAGGAATCACTCAGTTTGAGGATGTCATCAAGTTGTTGTAAATAGGAATAGAAATGAACAAAGATGGCAGCCACATTGAGCTGGAAGGGTAGATAAAGTATTATGGGATAGCAAAGTTAGCTGCATTCTCTGGGATCAAAGAGTGAATCATGGTTATGGTTAATGATATTATGATATTGTGAGTGATTGCAACTTACTTGGATTTTCTAATTTTTTCATTGGTCATTATTAATGGTATTAGTATCATTGTCATTTATGGTATTGCTTTTGTATCAACAATATTCTTTTAGTAATTAATACCAAGAATTAATTATATCTTCATTCCAAATAAATTTAACTAAAACTGAATTAATTTCCAGATATTTCTAAATAAATATTATCAGTTTTCTTTAGCTAGTAAATAGGAAATTGTAAAAAAATTGTCAAAAATATAAAGTTTTTTTCAATATTGGATATGTTATTGACTCTTCTCAAAGTTATAGACAACATTATTGACAATTTTGAATAGTGGTTTAACTATTTATAAATTTATCATAGATAAAAACAAATATAATAGCAGAATTGTACAATAGACATTATGACAAGAAAAAAAATGTTTTTATACGAGTATAAATTAAACACTCTAAATCACAAATATTAAAATATTCTCTTTTTGTCGAATGTTATAAAAGTTAATGAGAATTAGATTGTAAATTGTTCCTCTTATGGAAGTTAAAATAAAATTTGCTTATGCCTTGTGATTAAAGATTGTCATTAGAAATATAATTAACACAAATCTTTTTTCATATATTACTATCTATTTAATACATGACATTCAATAAAAATATTTTTTTTTGGATAGTGAACTAGACCCCATTGTATTAAATTTTATAAAATTCAAAGAAATCTTTATTCACGGTCTGGAGTTCTTAAAACCTTTAGCACTCTGAAGGTGACTGTTTTCACCAAGCAAAATGTTAGTCCTGCAAATACAAGTTGTATTTGTTTGGTTGTGTAGTCAGATCCTTCTATATCAACATCTAAAGCAAACATGACTGAAATTGAGAGCCAGGCTACTGCAATTTCAAATATATAGCATTACCACAAATACTCATGTATAGGTCACACTAATAGATAGGTTGCACCCTTAGTTTGGGGTTGTCAAAATGAGTATTTGTGATTGACTTGTAGACAGGTTGTACTATAATCTGGGGAGTTACATGGCCCTTTTTTTAATGTAGACATAAGTAATATTTGTTAAATATTTTCAGATATTCACCTTTTTTACAAAACTTTATTTGCATACATTAAAGAATAAGAAAACTGATTGGTTGTAATTGCATGGCATTTACTTATTTAGTGTGAAGCTGCTATGCTTAGACAAAAATGTAGATACCAGTAATTGCTTTAGTTCTATAATCATTTGAAAATGATAGTCTTTCACCATAAATCAAATAATAAATGGTAAATATGAGAAATGCAGATTGAGCATTTTTATTCAATGTGTGACATGGTACTGTTGGAAGAGGCAGTTGCGTAAAATCAAAATGTCAGGAAAAATTCATTTTCTCCCTTGCTCTTGCTTATGCTCAAGCCCTGGAGACTCATCTGGAAGACTGATATACCACAGTCTACTTCAGATTCTCTATAATGTCACTTGGATAAGTTGCACCTCTGACTTTTATAAAAATTTTTGTGAAAAAATATACAATCTGTTCTCAAGTATATACGGTAATATATAAAACCCTATATTCTGAGGGGATTCCCTATACAGTAAAAGGAGAAATAGTAATTATAAATGATGCAGAGTGTTAAATGTTAATCTGCAGTCATATGAAAATAAAAAAATTTACACTATTTGGACTATTGTTTTCATCTTTGTTGTCATTTGTCTGATATTTCGGTCGTTGTATGCTCCAGCTTCCTTCAGGTGCAAGGAATTTTGAACTGAACCCTTTCTTACAATCACTGGGGTATATCATTCTCATTCCTTACATAGAGCCTCTTCTGGTAGTCATGAATTATCTCCCTCTAACCCTCTAAGTTACTTGTTCATCAATCCTGTAGACTGTATTGAACTCACAATTCTTTAGGTCAAGTTACAGCAACTAACCTACATCTATATCCATTGGGCCATGTGTCCTTTAAGACAGGAGCAACTGAATTTCTGGGACTTATAAACCTAATGTTCAGTAACCATTTTTTATCACTTCACTTTGAAATTCTTATCACGTGAAGAAGACCTGAGCATACAATGGCCTAAACGTTGTATAAATGGCAACAAAGATGAGGACAATAGTTCGAATAATGTAAATAGTGTAAATACTACCTCATCTCAGAAATATAGACAAAAAAATTTAAATAAAGGATTATTTCTGCTCACATTGCCTATTGTACAACTTCAGCAAAATAGTTTCCTGTAGACAGTCTTCCTTGTAAAATATATCCCTTTTGCTGCATCAGTATAGGCAAAACTCTGTTTAAATTAACCTTGACATTTGCATTTTTTTTCATGGTTAAACACTGGTGATAGCAAGTACTCAATAAAGCTTTTACCTTATTGTCAATGAATAATATTGGCTATTTTCCTCTCAATAAAAGTTTGAAAAATACAAGACAAAAAAGGCCATGAGAGAGTTAGTGTCTTTTTTGAAGAGAAGAAATATTGAAAGTTGTATACATATGTAGGTTAGAGAAAAAGATTATATTGTTGAATACATTTTATCATGATTTTGTTATCTTTAAAAATTGGATGAGTAAGTCTGTAGCCTGATACACTTATTAATGCTTTAATCAGAAATATTCATTCTTTGTAATTAACAGTGATGCATTGTGTTAAGCATATTAGCAAAAATTAAAAATTTCTTACACCAAAATATACACAATATAAGATTCAAGAGCTACTCAAGGTAAAGAATTACTATTAAAATGGTTATGGTCAATGAAGTGTCTGATATGAATAAAAGGGAAGGTGATAGGAAGTGAAGATTATGATGATTAGGAAGATAATAAAAGATGGGGGTTTCGATTTCAGCAAAACACTCACACAGAAGTTACTACTGAAGAGATAGAGATTTCTTTAGCGTGAACCAAACCTCTGATCTTGTTGGAATCTCTGCCTTCAGACAAAGCAGAACCCAGACAAGAGCTGAATCCCACCTATTCAGAGTCTACAGCATACATGCTTGGAATGCCCTTAATAAAACTTGGCTTTGTGTCACATCCCATGATGCATGTGATGTGTATTGTGGTGCAGTGGATATTGGCTTGGAATGAGAAATTGAAGAGCTGAGTTCGAATTCCAGTTAAATTTGTTATGCTCACTTACATGCAAATACTCTTGGGAAAGGTATTAATCCATCTTTTCTCTCTCCAGCTATGGGTTAAATAGGAGAACAGATTGGGTTCTATAGCTTTGGTTGGCAACTAGTCTACCACAGAAAGTAATGGCAACCTATTGCAGGAAAATCTTCTACCCAGTCAGTCATGTCTTTTTCAAGACATGATTGCAAAAGCGTGTATCATGTATAGCACAAAACTGACTGCCACATCCTGCCTTTATGGGGAAGCTTGGGTAAATACAGAGTTTGTTCTGCAAAGTGGTATTTCTTGGGTAAAAAAGCAGTCTAAGTGGAATTTTGCATTTCTTTTCTATGTAAATAGTGGCCGTTTTTTATTATTTGGCAGCAGACATATTAATGTACCTAGATCTGATTTTAGTTTTAATCACCAGTTGGAAATGCTGTCCAATAGTTTGTATAAGAAAAATAAAAATCTTAAAAGTTAAACCTGCGATTCAAAATAACAACATTCATTTGATGGACAGTGATGCACTGTACAAGACAGAATTACCCTCTGAGTCAAGCCATAAAAAGTGAATACTAAAAAGCCAATTGGGGACCAGTCTTAGCTTGAATTAGAACTTAACACAAGATGAAAAACTAAAAAGAGAAATAGAAAAAAGTCAAAAGACATTCTTATAATGAGATTAAAACTAAGGACAAAGAAGTTGAGTACTTAAAAAACAAATTGGAACTGATAACAGCAGAATGCGATTTTGGACACTGTCTTTACAAATATAAGAAAGATTAACTTGATCAGACTATCATTATTTCAATGATTAAGACTGACAGAATAAGACAAAATAAACAAAAGGCAGAAAATAAAAAAATACAAAAAATAAAATAAAATATATAAGTAAAAATGGTTGAAAAATAAAAAAAAAATAAAAATCTTTGATTGAATCAGAAACCAAATTTGATCAGAAGAATTCTGCCCCTGTTAATTTATTTTCTTTATCATACTTTTTTGGTGTGTTGTGGGGGACATCTTGGGTAAGGGGTCACAAAAAGCATCAGGAGTAAGAACTGTCTGTTGTTGGGTGTTGTGTGAGTATAAGGCAAGGTCAAAGAAGCAAAGAAATATATATTACTCATGTGAACAAGCAAGCAGGGACTGAGAACTCAACCTATGGTTGGGATGGCGGGTGATAGAGGGCAAGATTAACAGGGCTAGGCACTGATACAAAATAAAATGATGGCACATCCTGTCATCCAAAAAAAATGATGGCCCACCAAATGTCCACTGGGGACTAATTTCAAATGGCGTGTGCTTCAGTTTTTAACCACTTATGGCTATTGAGAAATGGTGATCTGTCCATTGCAAAGCCTACTTAAATGGTCATGTGTCCAGACTGCTGGCTTAATATTTTTTGATTTACTCTATTTTATTGGCCAATTCTTAGTCACATGGTTAGTTTTGACCTTTGGGAATTGGTGAAAATAAATGTATTTCCCCTCTTTTATATTTGTTGGTGGAGAATCTTTTTTTTTTCTCTCTTTTTCTGATTTTTGGTTAAGAGTTCAGTTTACAGTTTCTCTTCAGTCTTTGAGAAAATGAATTGCTATGAACATCACTATCATTATTTTATTATTATTGTCCACACTATCAATATATCACAGCCATGGATAATAACAATATTACCTTGATGCGCCATCCATATCACAGGTACTCCTTCTTCATTAGCTCCTGTCATACTATTACTGTTTTATATCAAACCAAAAACATTGGTTGATACCCAGTTTTTTATTAAATAAAACTGTAACAAAGTTAATGTTATTTCTGTTGTTGATCATCTTCATCTTTTATGTACTGTGTTCCTTCAAGTGATGGATGGTCAAGGCTCTCCACAACTTTCTCTTCTTTGTAGTGATTATCTTTTTGCTATCCTTCCTTCCTTCTTTCCTTCCTGATCTGTCATCCATTTACACAGGCTCATTATGTAGGTTACTTGCTGTTTCGCTCAGTCCCATTACATTCAATATGTCCTGCATGTGTCATATTCTCCAAGACTTCTTTATATAATGTTTCCAAGAAATTTTAACTTTTCTTTCTGATTCTAAGTATAAGTGTCTTTTTTGTTTCTGTTTTATGTAAAACTTAATGTTGCTTATAGTATTCTCAGCATCCTTCTGTAGAACTGCATCTTTTTTGCTTCTAGTCATGCCTTCATCTGTGAGGAAATTGTCCAGCAGTTACTACTATATAAGATAATTAATATTATATAGCAGTTTAGTACTCTTTTCTTAGTAGATTGTTCTAATTCTATGTAATATGCCTCTTCTGGATAACTCAGTATTAGTTAATTCTCTTTAGTAACTCAACGTCTATTGAACAGGTGAAAGAGGCTCATCCCTGTTTAGGATGTGAAAGAGGCTTGTTCCCTGTTTAGGATGTGGTTTCAGGCTTTCTCTTTTCCAATCTTTTTACTCTTTTCTTTTTTCTTCTTTTTTTTCAATTGGAGTAGATAGACTAAACTATCGCCCAGTTCACACTCCACCCACGTCTATTGAACAGGTGAAGAGGCTCATCCCTTGTTCCCTGTTTAGGATGTGGTTTCTGGCTTTCTCTTTTCCAATCTTTTTACTCTTTTCTTTTTTCTTTTTTTTTTGCAATTGGAGTAGATAGACTAAACTATCGCCCGGTTCACACTCCACCCACATCTATTGAACAGGTGAAGAGGCTCATCCCTTGTTCCCTGTTTAGGATGTGATTTCTGGCTTTCTCTTTTCCAATCTTTTCACTCTTGCTTGGGGTGATATGAAAAAAAATAAATAAATAAAAAAAATTTTTTTTAAATTTCTGAGGTTTTTTGTTCACCTCTACTATGGTCAAGTATGGAACTCACAACTCTTTGGGTTGTGAGTTCACCAAGTGCACTATATACATTCTTGTTTATTATATGTATTTGGTCTAGCTTTTTTTTTTTAATCATATCACCCCGAGCAAGGCGGTAATGCCACTGATGTGCAGGGGGCAGCATAACAGTGAAAAGATTGGAAAAGAGAAAGCTGGAAACCACATCCTAAACAGGAAACAAGTCTATCTACTCCAATTGAAAAAACAAAATAAGAGTTGATAAAAGAATTGGTTGAGTAATCTACTCTGTGATTTAACTCAAACAGTTGTGAGTTCAGTACCTGGCTACAGCAGTAGCAAACACAAAACTTGGAGAGTTGATTTACTAAATGAAAATAACTGAAATTGAGATATTCAGAAAAGGAATGGCATGTGGAACGAGAACAATCTACTGCAGTGGACTAAATAAAGGGTTCAGTTTGAAATTCTAAAATATATAACCTGAAGAAGGCTGGATTGTACAATAGCTGAAACATTGTGAATATGATAATAAAGATGAGCACAACAGTCCAAACAATGCAAATAGTGTGTTATTAGTATATCTTGATTGAAACATGAAAGAGCTAAATACTTCAATAAAAAAATAAACAAAGGTAAAGTTTTAAAAAAAAGCTTTATTGTTGTTTATTTTTTTAATCATTTCAACTCAAGCAAGGCAATAATTCCACAAAGACACAATCACTGAGAGTGAAAAGAAAATGAAAAGACTTTAGTGAGGAGAAAGGACAATAAAAGAACAGCTTTATGAAGATGGAATATTGCGATTAACATTGTATTTGCATTTTTGTAGATAGTAGGTGGCAGGCAAACAAGAAATTGCAAGAGGTAAGAAGTCGATAAAAGAAACTACTAGAATAAAGCCTACAGTTACATCAAACTAATTCAACAGTTAAACAATGAGACCTAATTCCAAATCTCATAGTATGCTTTGGTTCAAAACCTACAAAATCCTCATAACTCTTGCTGTCATTTGAGAAGTAATCTGATATTTCATCATTGGATCTAATATTATGATCAAAGACAATGTCATCCGTATTGCTTTCACTACCTTTTGGAAAGAAATCACATATTTCATAATTGGATCCAATATTATGCTCAAAGAGAATGTCTTCCTTATTGCTTTCACTATCTCTTGAAAAAGAATCAGACATTTCACCATTGGATCCAATATTATGATCAAAGTAAATGTCATTCTTAGTTCCATTCACTGTGTGACTGATAGCACATTTCTTAAATGACTTAATTTCTTAAATTTTGTACAAATTCTTCACCTACACACAAAGCCGAGTAAATGTTGATTTTTTCTTTATCCAGTAGGGATCATAGCAAAATTTTCATGGCTTTCACTACAGCTTTGGAAAGAATCAGATATTTCCTCATTGGATCCAATATCAAAGAGACTGTTATCATTGGTCCAATCTATTTTGTTATTGATACCAAATTTCAGAATGACTTAATCACTTCATATTTTTTGCCACAAATTCTTCATTTACATGCACACCTCAGTAAGTGCCATTATACTTTTTTTTTTTTTTTTTTTTAATCGTATCACCCCGAGCAAGGCGGTAATGCCACTGATGTGCAGCTACATAACAGTGAAAAGATTGGAAAAGAGAAAGCCGGAAACCACATCCTAAACAGGGAACAAAGGAATGAGCCTCCTGTTCAATAGACGTGGATGGAGTGTGAACTGGGCGATAGATCTATCTACTCCAATTGAAAAAAAAAGAAACCAAAGTGAGAAGATTGGAAAAGAGAAAGCCGGAAACCATATCCTAAACAGGGAACAAGGGATGAGCCCCTTAACCTGTTCAATAGACGTGGGTGGAGTGTGAACCGGGCAATAGATAGATCTATCTACTCCAATTGAGAGAAAAAAAAAGAAACCAAAGTGAGAAGATTGGAAAAGAGAAAGCCGGAAACCACATCCTAAACAGGGAACAAGGGATGAGCCTCTTAACCTGTTCAATAGACGTGGGTAGAGTGTGAACTGGGCGATAGATAGATCTATTTACTTTTTATCCAGTTTTTGTTTTCATAACTAGGCAGTTATGTTTTATGAACCAAAAATGCCACAATGTATGACCAATTAAAATCTTCTCAACTATTATCACAGGGAATACTCTTTGCTTTAAAACTGGTTACATTTGTAGAAACAGATAATCATTGCCATTTTTTATCCAAATCCAATTTATTTTGAAAATCATTTTGTTTTTTTTCCTTTGCAAATTGAATTTAATACCTTTGCATTAAATATTTATCTATAACTTTTACTTATACCTTTGCTATATAGGATGCCAAAGAATTTTGACATCAAATGTGGGGGTAAAAATGTGTGTTTTACAGATCAAGATATATGGTAATTTAGATCAGTTGTTCATGTTTTAAAGAATGGTGGTTTAAAGGGAATTTGTCTTGGGCTGAATTGCAAATATACATATGCAGGAGAACATTTTTGCAGATTGGGAGCAGAAGGAATTTACCTTGAAATTTTTCTCAGTTGCTCAGGAAATAAACAGCCTATGCCCTGAAACTGTGCAATTTATCAAACCTGTGGAGGGAAGACTACCACCTACTTCAGACTCAGCATCACGTACATCTAGGATTACAACTGACTTGTTCTTAACTTATTGTCAGAAGATCAGACAGTTTCATGAATTTGATGTATTTGTGACTTGAACATTTTTTACAAGAAATTTCTATTTTTGAGAATATTGATTTCCTAATAAATGATTTATTGTCTGTTTTTCCATTACTGATTTTTTTAGGAATCTTATCATTTTCATGCTTTAACTGGATCAGAAATTTTTATTTTCTCATTAGGGAAAAACATTGAGTTTTAACTGACAATAACATTGATTTAATTATTATTTTTCATTTTTTTAAGGTATGTTTGATTGCAGTGTTAATCTGTTAGTATGTCTGTTATATAATTAAATGTATGTTAACTGGTATATAAGCTTCTCTCTTTTCTTTTTTGTAAATGTCTTGTACCGTCAGAACGTAGATGATATTTTATTTATGTATTTATTTTCCACAGACCCCTTTTACCTTATTATCTGTGAATTGCCATAAATTATGGGGGAATGTCAGTGGAATGTCTTCCTGTTTCCGATTTGACAGTTTTCAATCCAGAGTAGTTCTTTTACACAGGCTTTCATTCAAGGCTAGAAAGCCCAGTCTGTTCTACTATTTATCCCACAATATAATAATAGCATTACTACCAACTATAAACTCTTGCTTAAAAAGTTACATCATCATCTTTCTACACATTCATTCTTTATTAATTTAATTTATGTTTACCAATAAAAATAAATGGAATAATACAAACTCAATCTGCAATGAAAGATTCCAACCAAAACAAATTTATCACAATCAAGCTGCATTTCAGTGACCCACATACAAGGGACAACAGTATTTCCACATACACTCTCACACATATACATTTATATAAAATATCCAAATACAAAATCATCACATCATTTTATTACATTTCAACAATTTAATCAAAAATATCTTCTACAGACTTATTCTCACATTCACACACATACACTCCTGATCAAAAATTTAAGACCACTTAAAAATCTTTAAAAATAAATTTTTTTTTATGGATAGATTTTAAACTCCTCCCACTTAAGGTTACCAATACTACAATCTAAAAGGTTATGGAAACAAAAAGCTACATTCCAAACATTTTATTTAGAAATTTACATTTTTATAAAATGAGGCAATTTACACATGATCAAAATTATAAAACCAGGGGTATAAATTGTTAGATCTATGGCAATTCCAATGTTTTTAGTTCAATTAGAGATTAGCAATCACTGCATAAAAGTGTTACCATACCTGAAGCAAGCAAACTTACCAAAGTTGAACGTTCTTGAATTCTAGAATTCCATAAGCAAGATTTGTCACAGCAGGTGATCGCAGCTAAAGTAAATCACAGTAAAACTGTGATTTGCAACTTTCTAAAGAACAGTGAGAATTATGGAAAAGTAAAATCCTCTGGTAGGCCCCCAAAAATTTCTCCTGTATTGAGTAGGAGAATAAGACGGGTTGTTATGAAAAACGGGGGACTTTCTTCTAGTCAAATTAAGGCAGTCACAGATGCTGATTGCCGTCCCGTAACCATCAGACGACACTTAAGACAAAAAGGCATGGTAAATAAAAAGAGTAAACAAATTCCTCAGCTGCTTCCACGTCACAAGATTGGACCGCTTAAAGTTTGGTCGTGAATACCAAACATGGGACGTTGAGAAGAGGAAGAAAATCCTGTTTCCTGATGAGAAAAAATTCAATCTTGATGGTCTTGATGGCTTCCAACGATATTGGTATAACAAAAACATGCCTCCTGAAATTTTCTCCACACATCATAGTAGTGGAGGGTCCCTAATGGTATTGGGTGCCTTTTCTTACAGAGAGGGACGATGGAGCTCCAGGTGATGCAGGGTCGTCAGAGAGTGGCTGGTTGTGTTAACATGCTACAAAAAGCATCTTTGATGATGGAGGGCCATCGTTTGTGTGGGGATGGTTGGTTATTCCAACAGGATAATCTACAATCCATGCTGCAAGACGGACCTTGACCTTTCTACAAGAAAATGGGGTCCATCTCTTGGGACATCCTGCATGTTCACCGGACTTGAACCCAATTGAAAATGTTTTGGGATGGATGACAAGAGATGTTTATCGAAATAAATGTTCAACAAAAAATGAACTTTGTGAAGCCATCTTCAGAAGCTGGAGCAACATCCCCTGCACCTTAATGGAAACGCTTATTTCTAGCATGCCTGACAGAATTTTTGAAGTCATCAAAAGCAGTGGAGGTAGACTTCATTATTAAATTTGGTTGTTGAATATTTTTATACACTTTTTGTACAATTTCGTAGAATTTTTGTCTCTGGTCTTAGAATTTTGATCATGTGTAAATCGCCTCATTTTATAAAAATGTAAATTTCTAAATAAAATGTTTGCAATGTAGCTTTTTGTTTGTACCTTTTAGATTGTAGTATTGGTAACCTTAAGTGGGAGGAGTTTAAAATCTATCTGCAAAAAAAAATTTCTTTTTAAAGATTTTTAAGTGGTCTTAAAATTTTGATCAGGAGTGTATTAACTAACACTACCATCCAACACACACCTAAACAGACAAGTGTTTTTATACAAATATACACATAAGCTATTATACACTTTACCTTCCAAAATATTCTTCACACATACATTTAGAAATAATTATCTATTGCTTTAGCGTCCATTAGAAAGCAAAAATTATCCAAAATAGAATTTTTTTATATGTTGTAATGTCATGGTCATATATGTATTAAAGTATGAAAAAACTGTTCTTTTTAGAAACATTTTAGAACATTACTATATCGTTCATAACTGATTCTGTTAATTGTATTAAGTATTTTAATGAATATTGCACAAGAATCTGTAGTTTGCTTTTGTTGTTTTCTTGATGGAGGATAGTTGTGTTATTAATCATTATTTTTTATATTGTGAATGTAGACAGGAATGTTGTTGTAGATGTCTAGAAATGGAACGAGATTGAAAGTACTTGGGTATATTGAGAAATGAATGATAACAACATCTGTCAATGTTACAGCTCATTTCTGACATCTTTCAATTATAATACATGATAGATTATCCATGTGTATGAATGGATTTTATTAAAAATAAGCATACACAATGTTTGCAGTTTATTTAATCGGACATGTCTAAAAGAAAATTTGCTGTCTTAATACACAAATTGTGTGTATATATATATATATATATATATAGACAGATAGATAGATAGATAGATAGATAGATATGAATGAGTTAAAGATCAAATCAGATAAGATAAAGAACAAATAAGAATTATATATCAATCTAACATATTTCACTTTTTTATACCCACATGATATATATATATATATATATATGAGAGAGAGAGAGAGAGAGAGAGAAGTTTTTTGTGTACAGGTGACTGAAGTTATTTGACACTTGTTCTCATGTATCATTTCAGGGTTTTTGCCAGAATGACTTTTACTGTCTGAACACCCACAGCAGAGCAGAGATTACTTGGTAAACAAGTTAACAGTTACCATTGACAGAACACAACTCATGCAGGGTAATCTCCTGGTGACAATGTCTGTACATGTTGTAGATGATATAGGTACAACTGTTGTTCTCACAATACTCTCCAGACATTCAAATGGGGAATAACCACTTGCCTTGCCAACTGTCATGTGCTGAGCTGATTTCAGAAGTATCATGCACAATATCCAGTATCTGCTTTTCTTTCTCAGGTGTCGTAGACCTTAGTCATCCTCTGCCACCAGGACAAGTTTCAAAGGTCCCATGTTCATATAGGTGTCAATGAATATTTAAAAATCTTTTCCTATTGAGTCATTGTCAATGTGGGAACTTTTTCTAGTATAGACGATGAGCTTGTATAATGTTAGTGTCTACCAAATCATATGCAAAGTGTATATCTGTCCTCGCCTGATTTAAGTACATGTCCAATCAACATGCACCACTAACAATCATCCAGTAACACTTCACCAGTGAGAAACAAGGGGGAAATCCTGTCTGATTGGCAGAAAAAAAATGATCTGTCTGGTTCTTTGATGCACTGTTTAGTGAGTTAGGTGCCACTTGTGGCAAATAAAGGTATTCTGGTTAGCACCTGTTTGAAAAGCTTATAACTCAAAAACCAAGCCTTTCTGGACATACAGGATGTGATGTGGAAATTGCTATCATTTTATATTATTGTTTGTTTTGGTTTTGTTAACTGCACAGTGTAATAGTGTCAGTTGGGCATTATTTGTGAGAAAAAGAGCATCATTGTCCAATTCAGAAGTCTTTAAATGTCATGTTGTACTGCCAGAAGATTCAACAGAAACATGTCAGTGAGTTTGTGTGTCGATCTGAGGATAGTGCAGAGGATTCAGAAAGAGTTGGATGATTCTGTTGGTGATTATGAATGTATGGCTGCAAGGAAAACTCTCTCTGATTGTTCTGATAAGTAAAGAACTCACAAATTTGTAGGTGATGACCTTAGACTCAAACAAGAGATCCCAGTTATGGCTGCTAGACAATCTCTGTGATAATATTACCCTTTACATCTTTTACTATTTAGTTCCCAAGACTACAACCTCCTTGATTATTATGTGTGGTTTGCAGCTGAGAGAGAGACCAACAAAACTCCTTGTAAAACTAAAGATGAACTAACGTCAAGGATTATGACAGCAAAAGTTGTCTGGAGGTTCTAGTTGAAGTCAATGAGGAATTTATTGAATAAATTTACTCTTTAATATTTCAAGATATTTTTGTATAATTTTGGTAAAATATCCATTAAAATGTCAGTTATTTTCATTTTTGATTAATTTAGATAACAAATTATCCATTGCGCTATCATACATATATATATATATATATATATATATATATATATATATATATATATATAAAATGCACTATGTTCATATGTTATATCATGTGTAACAATTTTATACACACACACACACACATACACACACACACACACACACACATAATTTTCAGACATTTTCTGATGTGACTTTTATCATCACTAAGTTTTTTATGCTAATACATATGTACATATATATTTTATTTTATTTAATGTTCCCCCAAGAGTTACTTGTTTGAGGATTACTAAATAAGGTTATTTTATAGCCTTAAGAAGAGGAAGATAACAACTGACCTTAGACTCCAAGAGATTAAGATTCTAGTTATTGAGGAAGCATCCTATAGGGAGTCTCTTTCACAAAGTAGTAGCTCTTTGGAAGGAGCTGTCAGAACAAAATTTCCTCTTCACCATGAAATACATAAGGAATGAGAATGGTTATGTATGTATGTTCAGTGTTTTATTTTCCTTTTGAATATTGCAATCAGTGTTGCCAATGTCTTCCTGTAAATACAATTCATAAAGGTTTCCTGTTAATCCATTTGTTAACATTATGGCTTATTGGATATTTAAATTTGTTTCAGTCTTTAATTTAATTTTTTTTCATCTATGGTTGAGCACATGTGGTAGGGAACATGTTAAAACTGAAAAGTTTCTTCTTAGAAAAGTAAGCAGATAAATTTTATTTGATGATGATGAATAATTTTGTAGACAGAGACGTTTGTTTGATTGTTTGAAACATTAAATGTTGTAATAATTGATTAAAACCTCATTTAGACTGGAGATCATTCGTGGTCGAGTGGTCTAAGACGTTGCCAGATCAAATGTTTGCTTCCTCTATGTAGATTCGAATTCTAGGTTCGAATTCTGCCAAATGACACACATTTTCATAATAAAAATTTATCGTAAATAATCAGGCCAGTAGATATAAATATATAATACTGTTTAATTAAAAACAAATCTACTTAAATACGAGTATCAATAAAAAATAATGTTCAAACAATTCATTTCATATATATATATATATATATATATATATATATATTATAAGAAAGTGAAAGAAAACTAAAATAAATGACATACACAATATTTATTTGGTTTACTTAACAACAATATACCTTAGTATACTATAATTATTCAATTCTAATTCTAACCTAAACATTCAAGCCCCTTTACTCATAAAGTAGTAAAAAATCTAATTGAAAAAGAAAAATTTTTAAATTTAATTAATTGCAATGTTTCATTTATAACTTATGCTCCAATATAACTTAAAAATTATTTCACTAAAAGAAATGACCCACACAATACTTAATTGTTTTTCTTAACTACAATATATCTAAGTATGCCATAATTATTTAATCCTAATTTTAACTTAAATATTCCAGCCCCTTTACTCATGAGGCAGTACAAAATCTAACTAAAAAAAGCCTAAAATCTAACTTGCTGTTAAAAATTATTGTCTACACATTTAAATAATCTATTGTCCCACTATGGATCTTATTCAGACAAAATTAAAAAGTGATATGTCTAGACACCAGGCCATCCTGCTTCCTTTTGTGACAGAACATCTTCAACTCCATAGTTACCTAATTCTCATTTTTGATTGAACAATCTTGACATACCTCAAACACATATTCTCCAGCTACCACTCCTTAATTCTCTAAATAACCATGAATTCATCTTATATTTTCAAAATAAATCACTTTCACTATTTATTATAACATTTCACCTGAAGAAGAACAGTACTCTATATATATATATATATATATATATATATATATATAGAGTACTGTTCTTCTTATATATATATATATATATATATATATATATATATATATGATGATATATATATACATATATATATATGTATATACTGCGAAACAGATCTGTCTGCGGATGACAATATTTATGCTCTCACACCCTGACTGAGCACTCTGGGAAAATAGTAGACTTTGATAAACAGTACTTACTCTGGCATGTATGCATCACTCATTCAGTGAAATGAATTCGAGCGCTCTAGCTATTGGGCATGTATAATGATATGCACTAAAAAGTCTGCCTACTTCCACCGAACGCCCATAGCCCAGGGGTAAAGATGCCAACTGACGCCATTTCGGTCGGGTTTCAATCCTGGGTAAAAAAGCAATCAGAGTCTAACTGTCCTGATGAGCTGTGATACGGCAAAACAGATCTGTCTGCGGATGACAATATATATATATATATATATATATATATATATATATATATATATATATATATATATATATATATATATATATATATATTGTCATCCGCAGACAGATCTGTTTTGCCGTATCACAGCTCATCAGGACAGTTAGACTCTGATTGCTTTTTTACCCAGGATTGAAACCCGACCGAAATGGCGTCAGTTGGCATCTTTACCCCTGGGCTATGGGCGTTCGGTGGAAGTAGGCAGACTTTTTAGTGCATATCATTATACATGCCCAATAGCTAGAGCGCTCTAATTCATTTCACTGAATGAGTGATGCGTACATGCCAGAGTAAGTACTGTTTATCAAAGTCTACTATTTTCCCAGAGTGCTCAGTCAGGGTGTGAGAGCATAAATATTGTCATCCGCAGACAGATCTGTTTCGCAGTATATACATATATATATATGTATATATATATCATCATATATATATATATATATATATATATATATATATATATATATATATATATATATATATATATCATCAGTATATATATATATATATATATATATATATATCATCACGCATATTGAGTGCTGGTGTTAATAAAATTGTTCTTGATGTAGTACATAAAATACAAATTTTATATAAATAAATGTGTATTAATTCTATATATATATATATATATATATATATATATATATATATACCTATTTTATGGCTTGCTGCTTTCCTGTTAACATACAACTTTTAAAAAATTATATGTAACATTACTCGTCATCTTTTTAAAACCAATTGTGTTATTGTCCTTTCTTCTCATTATCATTTTCTTTCATGTGCAGTAACATCTTAAGTCTTAGTAGCTTTGTCACCTTGCTTGGGTTGAAATGATTAAAAACAAAAATCTTCCCAGCAGTGGCACATGCTATGGTTCTTTCTTCAGGCTGATATTAGCAAAAAGTTACCTCCTTGACAAATCAGTCATGGTGGGATTTAAACCCTAGTTCCATTATTGGGATGCTACCATTGTAACCATTCAGGCAGATGCCTCTCTCTGTCTCTGTCTGTCTGTCTCTCTCTCTCTCTCTATATATATATATATATATATTTAAAACAATTGACCTCATAGTCTATAATAACTCAACAAGCACTAAACTAAATTCTTTACAAAAAACCAATGTAGTATACCAATTTACATGCCCATTCAGAGATTGCATCTCTGATACTAATCAAAAACCTAGTACATATATTAGTTTTACCACAACCACGCTCTCCCATAGACTTACATGTCATCTTTCTGATCAGAGTACTATTAAACAACATTTCTCTGAAAAACATAAACATGTAGGTAATATCAGACAGATTTTGGTCAACAATATGGTGATCCTTACTCATACACACAGTAAGAGGAACCTGCAGATATTGGAGGCTATGTACATCAAATCGAAACAACGAACACTCAATAAAATCAACTTTAAAACAGGAAATAACATATTACATTGCATTTGACTAGATGGTTTTGTTGTCATTTTGCGCTAATCCGTGGTGTGACGTCATAAAACCACATCGCAAACTTAAGAAATGCGTTTATTATTTTTGGTAACTATTGCCGTTGCCAAGTGGAGTTTTATGTCAACACAAAATAAAATCATTGGTGATGGTGGATTTTATAATATTTCAGTTTAAACTACCTCTCTGAAGATGGCTCATGTGAGCCGAAAGCTTAGAAGAAAACCAATAAATAATTATCCAAATGTTGGAGAATTTTTGTCTTTATTTTCAACTGAAATTAAAGCAAAAATACAACGTTTAGAACGGCTCATGATTAAACATAATAGACATTCATTGCCTCTTATATTTAATAGCATATGTCTAGAAAATTACTTGCTGCCTCGATATACTAAATATATGTATATGTGTATGTGTCCCCCGAAGACTACATTTAAGCATGAAACAGACTGTCATTTTAATATTTATATTTGCTCTATCCCTGACACTGAGCATTTTAACCTACAAATACCTTGAAACTATATCTTCTATATGTATATATACAGGATGCTCAAAAGTAAATGGACAATAGATGGAATAGGTTTGTGTATTGATTATATTATTACAATGGTGTTTATTGTTTCCAACAAAATAGGGCCTTTCCACACTATTCAAGAGCAGTCCATGAGTATCTTGATGAAACATTTTGTGAGAAATAGATTGACCAGCACATTCATCTGACTTGCCCCTAATGGTTTCTTCTTTTGGGGAGTAATCAAGGACAAAGTTTATTGGTGATAACCAAGAAGTGTTGATGATTTGAAAAAATACATAAGAGATACATTTCAAGAATTACACAAAAGACTTGTGCAATAAAAACAGTAGCTACTCTAGCATCTGTGCATCGTTCATTCAGTAATGAATTAGAACACTCTCAGCTACTGGAGTGTGTTTACATGGTATATCACGCGCTAAAGTTTGCCTTCTTTTACCTAGCACCCATAGCTCAGAGGTAGAATTGCAGACTAATGTCAATTCAGTTGGGTTTCAATCCTGGCTAAAAGCAATCAAATATTTAACTGTACTGATGAGCTGTGATACAGCAAAACAGATCTGTCTTAATAAATATACATATCCTATGTATATGGCATAACTTGGAGTTTCATGGATTATGCAATCATCAGGTGCACATTTCAAACTGATATGATAGTGTTTTAAAATATGTACCTGATGATTGCATATCAAATAAAACTTTGAGTTGTGCCTTAGATATAGGATAATATGTATATTTATTAATATGTATATAATACAGCTCTGTTTATACATTGAGCAGTGTTTTATTAACACCTGAATAATAATATTATACATATGTGCACCCTCATGTGTTTATTAATTTATGTCATTATTTATATATTTGTAAATATTGTAGAATGGCATTTATTTCAGATTGGATAATATTATTTTGAATAAAGTTCACCTTCACTGATCAGCATCTTGATATTGACATTTGTTCAGCTTGATCAAATCTCATGTCATTGAATTAATGTTGAATTTTTTTCTTTTACTGATGAATTGGGTAAATGTCTGCCACTGTATGTTCTGTTCTAATAGTTCCTTTTTTCACACTTCTCACTTCTAGAACTCCCATCTGGTTTCTTGCTTCCCCGTCATCTACAGTCTTCTAAATATAAATGAAATACTAATCAACAATTTCTGTCTACCCCAAACTTGTTCTTTTAGTCTACTTTCTCCTCACTAAAGATAAACTTCTTCTGGCAGCAAGGCCTCTGATTAAGAGGTTTTGAGAAGCATGGAACCACCTCTTAATTGCTGTTGTTTCCTGGTTTAACCTGACCCAGGGTGGTAACACCTGTCAGGGTCCCAGTTATGGGAAAATATTGAGCCTCAAAACAAAAACTTATGAAAGTATAAAAATACCAGCAATACATCTTTATATAAAAAAATTAGCAACTATACGCATACTAATAACTTGTCGTGACTTTACCCAAATTTACTTAAATACTACCAAACAACCAACATGAAAGAAATTTCACGATATTAAGCCATATAATATCCTACAATTTTTTAAATCAAAATGTATTCCAAGCTTTAACTACAACAAAACTACAGCATAAGACATGAATATTGCCACCTTTAGTAATCATGTTCATACAAACATGTATATGCACAAAATCTGTGTATAATCTATCATGTATTCATTGTGAAACCAGAATAAGATATTTGTATTACTTCAAAATTCTAAAGAAAATTAAATTTTGGCATTTAAGCATTTCCATTAAACAGAAACATCAATCAATAAATCCTCACTAAATTCTTCTCATTTTCTTCTGCTTCCAGCAATACATTACATCTTAGGGGCATTATTTCCTTGCAAGGGGTGAAAAGATTAAAAAAAATAGTCTGTTTTTTTTCAATATTCTCATATTATTTTAAATTATTAATTTATTAATTATTAATTATTGTTCTCATCTTTGTTGATACTAATGTTTCAACATTTTACTTTCTGGTTATCATCAGATGTTCACTGATATGGGATATCTGTTGATTGTGATATTTTGTCCCTGAAATGTCAGTTATTTTTTGTTCGTGCTGAATTGGTGTCTCTATCAGATCCAAGGATTGATTGGTTGGTTGTTTTTGTTTCATGGCATATCAAACTTTATGGGTTATTTAATAACGAATTCTCAATCTAAATATTTTGAACACAATTTTATTGTTTTGAAGATAATAGTTTGAGTAATGATTTTAATAATGATGTGGGTTGTGGTGCAGTGGTTATCAACTTGGAATGAGAAATTGGGAAGATGAGTTCAAATTCCAGTTGAATTCCTTGCATTCACTTATGCACAAATACCCTTGGAAAAGATATTAATCCATCTCTTCCCTCCAGTTATGGGTTAAATAACAGGACAGAATGGGTTCTATAGCCTTAGCTGGCAACCAGTCTACAGCAGAAAGTAATGGCAACCAATTTTGGGATAACCTTCTGCCCAGTCAGTCATTCCTCTTTCGAGACATGATCACCCAAGCGTGTATCACATATGGCACCTAACTGACTGAATGGTTTTAGTGGTACCAGTCTTACTAATTAATCCATAGCTGGGGTGAAAAAGGGTAAATTCATATCTTTGCATAAGTGAATATAATGAACTGAACTGGAATTGGAATTTGGCTCTCCAATTAACAATTCCAAGCCATTATCCATTATATCATCCACATATCCAAGTTTACAGCACCTGGTATTTCAAAGTGGTCACCTATTCAAGGATTGAACTCATGACCACTAAATAAAAGCAACATGTGTAAAACCTATATATCCATCAAACTCAAAGCAGAAGCCTACATCAAGAGGCTTGCTCATAAACTTTGTGAATTTAAGATCAGTAAGATAACTAGATTGTCAACAAGAGCTCATCAATTTACAGTTGAATTTGCTAGATGTAGCCTTAAGCTCAATGCTAACAGTTTCTTTTCTTGCACTTATCAATTGTAGAACACTTTTCCAGCACTATTTTTTCCAGAACTTTGATCTTCAAAATTTTTAATGCATTGTCAGTTGTTATCTACTATTTTCCTGATTACTCTTCTATTATTCTCACACATCCGCCATGTTTCTGTTTTCTAATTTTATCTATTGTAATGGAATGTCCCACACTCCCTATCACCTATGTAGACTGACTATATTAGTAGCCATATATAGTGAACACAAGAGATACCTGTGACTTACTTTGGCAATGAGGCTTGTGTATGGATTGAGCGATCAGTACTGAGCAAAGACTCTTGTTTTTGGGACCAAATCGAGGCTCCGCCAAAGGGTAAAGTCTCGCTTGGGTTGAAAAAAACAAGAGCCTGACTCAGCCTTAAGCTGGGTATACAGGATATTTTAACTGAGTTTAAGGGCTTGGAATTCCCACAAAAATCGACCTTGTGTCAAACCTGTCTCTGTGGAAAGGTAGCAAATACCCCTGTTTTGGCAATTACTAGCCTGCCACTAGATTCCCTGTCTTGTCGTAGTGTATTCTCTTTACAATAAACCTTCGAGTACCACCTTTTCTGTTTGTAACTTCTTTAAAGGATACAGCACATTTGCACCCAGTAACCTCTTAAATCTTAGTAGCTTTACTCTCTTGTTTGAGGTAATTTTGATTATATATATATATATATATATATATACACTTACATATGTGTATATATGTATATATGGTTACATGAATAACAAATGAATTTACATTTTACATTTGGTGTTTGTCACAATGAATTCTGAACCTATAAAATTACTTCAGCAATAATAATGGTGATAATCTGATGTACTGGGATGTCTTTTGAAGAAGGCCCTAAAAATGTCCCCTATATTTGTTTTCCTTTTTTTTTTTTTTTCAAATATATATTTACAAGCTCCAGTTGATTCCTTTGTTCAACTTATCTCTCAGTTACAGGATTAACCAGACTCATAAGACAACAGACAGGATTTAAGTCAAGTTTTACTCTTTTTTCTTTTTTCAAGTGTGTCGCAGGGCATTTATGGGTTCTCTTTTCACTAAATGGAATTAAGTAGGAATTTGTTAATGCTTAAGTGAACTGAACATTTTGATGCAAGCTTGAATGGTTCATTGCATGCAAAATTAGTTTAGGATGTGATATTAAAACAATAAAAGAAAATGAAAGAAAAAATAAGATAATAAAAAAATGTATATACAAATATAAAAATAAAAGAATGAAACCTGTCCTAAAGGATCCCTGTTTCATTTTTAAATATTGAGCTGATTTTTTAAAATTTGTATATTTTTGCATATACTATTACGTCATGGCTTCTACTTAATGTATTCTAAGGTGTTTTATTTATGTCCCCATAGTAAATTTCTTAGAAAATTTTGTACTTATTTCTTATTTTAAGGCATTTTTTTCCCAGTTTTTGAAGAGTTGAGGTGCAGGGTTCTTTATTAAAATGTTATTTATTTTATTTAAATATTTCATGTTTGCCATTTATTTTCATATATCACTATATCTTGAATATATATTGTGACATCCATAATATCAGTATATGTATATATCGGGATGTGCGTTGTGGTGCATTGGATATCGGCTTGGAATGAGAAATCGGGGAGCTGAGTTCAAATTCCAGCTGAATTCATTGCATTCACTTACATGCAAATACCTTTAGAAAAGGTATTAATCCATTTATTCCTTCCAGTTATGGGTTAAATAACAGGACAGATTGGGTTTTATAGCCTTGGTTGGCAACCAGTCTACCGCAGAAAGCAATGGCAACCTACTGTGGGATAATCTTCTACCCAGTCAGTCATGTCTCTTTTGAGATATGATCGCCCAAGTGTGTATCATGTATGGCACTTAACTGATTGATATAATACATATATTGATGTTATTTTTTCATGAATATATAAATATTTATCTATTAATGGAAGATATCTTATGAATAGTTACATATGTATATTTTTCACGGATATAAACATATTTATATATGAAGGCATGGTAGAGTAATGGATAGCAGCTTGGACTGAGGAATTAGACTTCAAATTCCAGTTGAGTTCATTA